>CM076572.1:27742338-28167207 GCA_034641835.2 Pinus albicaulis | reverse complement strand
CCTGGTCAGATTTTCCTTTCTCAAGGAAAATATGTTGTGAAGTTGTTGGAGATATTTGGATTGGTGGACTACCAAAAAGTTCATTATAAGCAGAGATGTGAAATTTTTCGAAAATAAATCTTGGTTTGACCATGTAGATGAAACTTCAAATCAGCCTTTTTATCTACCACAGACTCCAAGATTACAGGTTCAAGAACAGCCAAATTTTTTTGAAAGTGGAACATCATCAAGCACTGATTCAGCTAGTGATCAAACATCTTCAGAAGATGGACAAAAAACAAGAAGTATCAGAGAGATATATGAACAGGAGCATGAATCTGAACAAAAGAATACTTTTGCATTCATTTCAACTCAGCCAACTTATTTTGAAGAAGCAGTCAAAGAAAAGCATTGGGTCGAAGCAATGAACCAAGAAATTGCTGCCATAGAGAAAAATCAGACTTGGGAATTAGCTGATCTCCCAAGAGACAAAACAAAAATTGGTGTAAAATGGGTATATAAGACCAAGCTAAATGAAAAAGGAAAAGTTGAGAAACATAAGGCAAAGTTGGTTGCCAAAGGATTCTCACAACAGTTTGGTGTCGACTATGGTGAAACATTTGCTCCAGTAGCAAGGTTAGACACTGTCAGAACCATTTTGTCCACAACAGCTCAACACAAATGGAAATTCTATCAACTTGATGTAAAATCTACCTTCCTAAATTGTGTATTACAGGAAGAAGTTTATGTAGAGCAGCCTCTAGGTTTTGAAGTAAAAGGACAAGAGCATACACTATATAGATTGAAGAAAGCTTTATATGGTTTGAAACAAGCTCCAAGAGCTTGGTACAGTCGCATCGACACCTATCTCATCAAAAGTGGTTTTTCCAGACGCAGCCATGAACCCACTTTGTATACCAAATCTCATGAAGGTAAAATTATTATTATATGCCTTTATGAGTCATGAAATATTTCCTAGGAATTGAAATTCACCAATCTGATAATGGAATTTTTGTTGGTCAACAAAAATATGCCACTAATATCATTCAAAAGTTCAGAATGACCAATTGTGAATCAGCTGATACACCAATTTCTCAAGGTACCAAACTTAGCAAAGAATATGTAGCACCATCTGTTGATCCCACATTGTATAAAAGCCTAGTTGGTAGTTTGTTGTATCTAACTGCAACTATACCAGATATTATGTTTGCAGCAAGTTTTGTCTCCAGGTTTATGCAGTCACCAAAGCTTACTCATTGGCAGGTTGAAAAAAGGATCTTAAGGTATATTGCAGGGACCATAGACTATGTTTTGTTTTATACACATTCTAAAAATTGTTCACTTTCAAGTTATAAAGATAGCGATTATGCAGGGATTTTAGATGATCGAAAAAGTACCTCAGGGTATGTTTTTCATCTTGGAACAAATCTGATTTCATGGGCATCCAAGAAACAGTTAATCGTTTCAATATCTTCTGCAGAGGCAGAATATGTAGCAGCAAATTCAGCAGCTTTTCAAGCAATGTGGTTGAGAATATTATTGAAAGACATTTAAAATATTCAGAAGGAGCCAACTCCAATTTACTGTGATAATAGTTCAGCAATTTCTTTATCAAAAAATCATGTTTTTCACAAAAATACCAAGCACATTGACACACGTTTTCATTTCATTCGTGAACTTGTAAATGATGGGGACATCACACTTTCTTTTTGTGGTTCCAAAGATCAGCTTGCAGATATTTTCACAAAGCCATTGGGAAAGAATGTATTTGAATTTCAAAGAGAGAAATTAGGCATTGTTAGTGCCTCCACTTGTAACAGTTGAGATTAGGAGGGGATGTTGAGATATTAATCTCACTTTTCATTAGGTTTAGTTCAGTTAATTTATTGTCTTCTAGGTGTCATAGGCAGTTTAGTTTTACTTTAGTTTACTTTAGTTTACTTCAGTCATTTATTGATGATGTTTCCAATGTATTTCTATTTAACTATTTGGTAATATTGAGATGTGAAATTCTCTACTCGCTTACAATTTAAAAAAAAATTGACTTCAACTAGATTTGGTTTTCTTCTTCTCTTCTTCCAAATTTTGTAGCCTCTAAATTGTTTCAGATTTTTCGCTTTCTTGTATCCTTGAGAAATCTGTTTCTTCATTTGCTGTTGCAGGTCTTCTATTTTTCCAGGCTGTCTAAGCATGTTCTGGACATCTTCAAGAAATGTGGGCTGCTTCCACATATTGTCTTCTGTAGTGCTCTTTTCATCATCAATCTTCTGCAACATAGGATTAGAATAATATCTTATCTCTTCAAAACTCCAACGCATGAAAATTTCATTGACATGTTCGTCATGCATGTCGTCTTCAAAATTCATATCTACAGCTTCTGTGTAGATCTCAAATAGACATGGCGTTGCAAGCCATGTTTCCATAAAATTCAGCTCTTTTTCATAATCATTCTATGTACTTGCACACTGAAAATCAATGTTAGAATAAAAAACATTGTTCAGAACGACATAGGTTCTGGTCTTTCTGCTATGTAATGTGAGCTTTCTGCTGTTGCGCTTCCTTATCTTCTTCTTCATCTTTCTATGTTTCTGCTTTCCCTTTGCAGACTTCATTCTTTGTTTCTGTCTCTGTTGCTTTCTCTGTTTCTTCCTTCTGCTATTTTGCACTAACTTGTAATGCTGCAAACAAGTTGTATTCCACTTAATGGAGTGGGATTTTATCACCAAATAACATCATGTCGATATAATGTTTTTGTTGCATCATCTGCAACCAATAATCATTAGCCAAAATTTCATTATCAAAGTTTACATTAGCCATATCAATCATTGGATTTACCATTTCATTAGCAAGCTCTGTTGCTGGTATCATTAAAGCTTCGTCAGCAATCTCTGTTTCTAGAATATTTAGATTTTCGTCAGGAAGCTCTGTTGCTGGATTCTTTAGATCTTCGTCAGCAAGCTCTGTTGTTGGATTCTCTTCATCCACTTGTGGGCGTGCACGGTGGGGCTCACGAGCATCTTCATGCTGCTTCTCTGCTTCATCTGCACTTTCTTCGCAAACATTAGCCACCTGTGACTACGCACAATGGGACTCAAAAAACTCTTCATTTCATTGTAGATCTGCTGCTACAGATCCACCTTCATCTTCATCTTTAAAGCTCTCGTTTGCTTCAATGCTCCCCCTTGTACCAAAAAATCTCTCAAGGGTATCCCATGCCTCCTTGGCTATCTTGGCATCTGAAATCAAGGGAAGTATACTTTCATCAACTGATTCTTTTATGCATCTTAATGCATAGGCATCTTTTTGCCTCTTGATTTCCAGATCTAGAAAGATCTCGAACATAATCTTCTTTTTCTTTAGCCTCTTGGATTTTCCCATGACCTCGTTGCTTGGCTTCCACAAACATACGAGTCTACTTGTGCATCAAATACATTGTTTCTTCAAAAATATTGCTGATCTTCAATGAGTCTTATGCAACCTTGCTTCTCCTCCTATTTTTAAAAAAAATTCTTCCTCAAAAAAATCCCTTTTAAATATTCACTTTCACATAGTTCTTTTTCACATCACTATTTAATTTTTATTTTTTTTTAACTTAAAAAATCCTTCAAACCTTTGAAATTTTTTAAATTTTTTTTATGAAAAAAAAAAACTTTAATAAAAAAAAAATTACATAAAAGGGCTTTCACTTAAAGTCAATACCTCTTTACATAAAAGGGCTTTCATTTTTTAAAGAACCTTATGTTTAATTTTTTGAAAATCACACCTTGACCTCCATGCATTTGACTTTTAAAAAAGTTGTTGAACGACTTGCACAGTATTAAAAAACATAACCTCTATTTCGTTAATAAATTCATGCCAGATTTGTAAACCCAGATGCTTCATAACCACCGTGAATGACTTCAAAAAAATGTATTAAAAAATACCTTAATATTTTAATCGCGTGTGTAGCTTGAAAATAATTGACTTTAACTTTAACGCATCTACGTTATTTCCTTCGCTTGCAGACTGGCGCGGTCCCGAGGGGAATAGTCGCCCCTATTTGAAAACAACACGAGGCATGAAACTGGCACGAGTATGGCGTGTATTCTCACGCCTATCATTTCTTTTGGTGCGTTGGCATGAGTATGGGCTTCAAAGTCGCACCAATCAACTGCTCCTCTCTTCTTCTCCTTCGTGGCAGCGTTGTTGGGCCCGAGTTGGGAAATCCCACTGATTATCGTCAACTCATGGGGGCCTTGATGTTCTTAGTGTTGGTCATCAGTATTTTTTTACTTGTTAGTGATGACTAGTTGTAACAACCCAGTTTTCCAACAACCGATCTAAAAATTTGTCAAATTTTCCAGCTGGGAAAACACCCATAAAACGTTTTTTCTCTCCTTACTTTTCAGTTCACCCATGACAAGATGAAACCCCATTATCAAATCCTACCTAGCCTCAGCCATACTAGTTTGCCCATCAGCTCTAAAGAGACAATCCAAATCAGTTCAAAAACCCCCCTAAGTTAGGAAGTGGTGCTTTAAGGCATTTCACCCTTGGCAACCATCAAAGGGCCAAAAAACCTCCATTTGCTACAGACCAGTCACAACAGACCTCTCACTCTGCTAATGAAGTTAGTCACAGCCCTAAGTCGCGCCACTTATACACCCTTAAGTCTCAGCAATGCATAGACCATAATCTCAAGCTGATTTTAGGTGTTTTACACTGTTTATGGATTTTACAAGCACAGGAAACATGTCAGCATCTCAGAAGACAATTCTTGGCTCCACATGAGAAGAAAGCTGCTTCTCAATGTGATCATAAGCCTGAGATGCATCTACAGGGCAAAGAGTCACTCATCAAACTCTTGCAACCTCATTCAGCCTGAAAAGACAGCAGAAGAAAAAATAGCATTGTCAAAAGGCTGTTGATAAGTCATGGCTAAAACCTCCTTCATTTATAAGCAGAGGGTTAAGGCGCCTCCTTCATCTACAAGTAGAGGGAGATGGCCAATGTTTGAATTCAAGAGTTGCAAACTAAATGTAAGACAGATTTGTTTTAAATGAACAGTGAGACAGTAACTAAAGTTTCTAAGGAAAAGTGATGATTAAAATCATAGTTTTTAGGTCTTATGTCCAAAAAAAAGGAGATCAATTGAAGATTCAGGCATTATCATCATGAGTATACAAGAAGAGACTCCATTGATGAAATCTATTTTAACAATGCATCTCTGCAGGGGTGCTAGTATGAGTGGCTCAAATCAGTGTTGGGCAAGAAGGCACTTCAGTAAAAAAGACATCTGTGTATTCTTATGTTTCTGTTGGGTTATGGAATATAATGTATGGTTTTTAGATCTACATAGATAAAAATGATGCAAGTAGTATACAGCCCCAGAAATAAATCATCTTGATGTCATTCAAAGAGCCAGTGCAAGTCTCGGTGTTGCAATCCACACTCCACCACAAAAAGAAGTGCATTCTTCAGATGCAGCAGGGTTATTGACTTCTGGAATAGCATGGGTTGTTTCTCTAGCTGTTAGGGCTCCATTAGGAGGAAAATGGCTAATAAAAACCTCGGTGTCTATGAGTCATTCTAGCAGCCATTCTAGATCTCATATATTTGTCTCCTCAACACAAAGATATAAACAGGTTATGGCCTGAGTTTTAGAACCCTGGAATAGCATGCAAGGCTAATCAGGCATGTCATCATTTCCAAATGAAAGAAATTCCCTATAAAGGGTCAGAGACACCATGATGGTATACCTTGAGCAGATGAAAGACTGTAAAAAAAAGCACCTTCTTAGACAGAAGATGACCAAACATGGGTGGGTACAACTGCATTTTTGAACCTATAGTCAAGATTCATTTCACAAAGAGCATCATTAACTCCAAAGCGAAATATAAGTTTATGTTGCAAAAGGAAGAAAACATCCTCTTTAGAATGACAAAGACAAGTATGCCTTTCAAAGGCCAGAGGTATAAAAGATTCTGAAGTAGCAGTTAGGCTTCCTATTCAGAATAAAGGCATCCTAAATACATACAGAGGATTATAAGAATGCAAGAATGATCATAATATGTGTTTTGAGTCCTAGGACTAGGTAAAAGTAATGTGAACATACCACTGTCAAAAAGGAGATCTCTTCACACATTGCTACAACAGATAAAGAGTACAAAGGTAATAGGTGAGTTCGAAAAGCAAGGTTTAAAGTTTTGATTTGAAAACAAATGCATCTTCAAACTTTTCAAATAAACTCTCTCCAAATCAAATGACAAGTGACCGTTGGGGTTTTCGCTATTTCAAAGGAGTAAATCAAAGTGGAAAACTCATTTTCAAGCCCCCAAGCAAGATCGAACATCCCTTTGCAGTTTTCAAGCGGTAAAATGAAGTTTTCAAATCACTTTCCAAGGTTTTGAGAGTTTTTTCACCGCGTGGCACTCCTGTATAAGCGCGCGGCGCTCCTGGGCATAGTTTTTACACTGCGCTACAAAGGCGCGCGGTGCTCCTATGCGAGTGTGCGGCGCTCCTGTAGCCGCGGGTCACAAGGGCCCGACAGGTGACTCGACACAAATTTCTGCGCGACACTCTGTCTGTCAAGCACATCGCGCATGTGATTAACCCTCAACAAGCTATCAAATCACCTCTGAAGCTGGCTCAATCTCCTCAAGAAGCTTTTCATCGTGTTTCAGAGGTTTTTCCATGTGCCCTCTTGGTTTTTCAAAAAAACTGATAAGTGGTGTAAAGGGTTAGAAGGTCACGATTTCAAGCTTGGTGTGAAAACGTAATGTTGTGCTTACATTGACTAGAGATAAAGCATTAAAAGGCTTATAGGTTTTATTGCATTGAAAAGCTACTATAACTGTCATAGAAATTCCAATTGAAGGAAGGAGCACAAGGTTTTGGAAAGAAAAAATGGAATTGAAACAGTAAGTCAGCCTTCAAACACAGTGGTTAGTCCATGAGTTTCTTTGACCTTTCAGCATTTTCTTCGGGGTGTCGAAAAGACAAAACAATTTTTTGACTATCCATTTATAAAACATAGGCAGTAAGTCAAGTTACCATTCGCATCTCAAGGTGTTTTCAAACTGATATAAAGAGCAGTGGGGTATAAAGACAACAGTGTTTTGTTTAAAAAGAAGTTTATTAGCATTTGACTGCTGCAAAACCTTTGATAACACCTCAGAATCATTTCAAAACTCTGCCACTTTATCTCATATACACAGTAACTTTGATTGTGTAAGATACATTTTATGGTTGACTGTCTTCATGTTGTTGGATCTGCTGATGAAGTGTCTACAAGGAAAAAGAAGGTTTTGAAGCTAAGAATATTGTGTTTGGCCTTCTTCGAAAAAGGACAAGGGTGTTCTATGTCCTCAAAACATCACAGAGCAGAGTACTCTCAAACACAATACACAAGAAAATATTTTTGACTGTGTTCATATTGTTGAGTTTATTGGTATTTAGACTGCTACAAGGCCTTTGTAATCACATCAAAAGCATTACAACTTTGTCACCTTACCCTATAAACAGAATCCTTTGACTGTATAGGTACACTTTGTGATTACTGTTTTCATATGGTTGAATCCACTGGTGGAGTGGCTTACTCCAGAGGGGAGCAGTGTATTGAAATGAGAAGGTTATGGTTTTGCTTTTGGCTGAAGTACAAGGTTCTGCTGTGTCCTCAAAACATCAAAAGCAAGGCACCCCTACCACAAAACACAGAAAAGGTCACTTGGACTGTGTTTCTTTAACTGACTGTGTTTTTGGTTAAAGTTTAATTGTTGAGTAACATACCAAGTGAAAGGCAGTGTTTTGGGAGGAGCAGGGACCTGGTATCACAGAAAACATTTCACACAGCATAGAGGCAAATAAATCAAAGATCAAACAGTGATATTAGCAGGAGCAGCATGACAGTGATGAACAAGGAGGCTAAAGGGAAGCACTGGGCACGGAAAGTGAAGAAGGACACATCAGGACTTGAAATTTTGGATTCAGTTTCAGAGCATGTTGCTGAGGACCCTTGAGGGTCATACACACCAATTTTGGGCACATTTTGACATGTTTTGGTTTTTTGGCATTTTTGAGTTTTTGGTCAAAAATCATAAATTCACCATTTCATTTTGAGGATTCGTCAAGGGAGGAGAATGGTATCTTTGGATGCCATATTTTCATGAGCATGCCCTCAGTGATTTTTAGAACATTTGGAGATCATTTTCCCCTTCAAAACGGCGAAAAATGCTCGCTTTTTGCACACTCTGCCCGGTCTATCAGCAGACTGTAATTTTTGATTTTTTACACACAGGTGCAGATTTGGAGGACTTCCAGGAATCATATTGGGGAAATTTTAGTTGTGCCAGAAAGTAGACACTTAGAGCTTTCCAACGAGCTATCATGAGCCTCGTTTCGACACCAGGAAGGCTGCCAAATGTTTCCGGCAAGTCAGGGGACCTTTTGCTGATATAAATTTTGGATATTTTTGTAATTTTTGAACCTCTAAAATCTACTTTTTCCAAATGTGCGTTTAGCTATTTTTGCACATGGAAAATGATGCAAAGTCAATTATTTTTCCTTTTTTAGCATTTTCTAGATATTTTATGAGATATTTTGTGCCTTGGGCTTTGCAAAGCCTCAAGGACAAGTTTAGATATTTTGATTATGCCAATAGGAGAGGAAGTTGAACCATGAAGTTTTCCTCACTTGAGCCTATATATTCCAAAGGCTTTCATTGTAAAACAAGACTGAAATTGAGAAGAGAATTCAATATATGGTCATATAAGCTTTGGAAGAAATACTTGTCTTATGCTTTTGGATTGCCTCTTGGATGCTTTTGGATGAATGAAGAATGATTGTTGTTGGATTCCATGACTTGGTAGAATGGTATAGTGTCTCTTGCTTTGTTGTTGTCTTCTAGTTTTCATTCATGAATACATGTTTCTTGTTTGCTATAGATCAGTAGAGAAAAAATTTAAGATATGCCCATGGAGGCACCTCAAATTTCCTAAATCTTCATAGCTTTCATGTTTTCTTCTTCCTTAGTTGCATTAAAGAATTCTTAATTTCTCTTTAACAACTTGAGGATATTGTTGCTTGTTTCATTCATAGTTCTATACATGCTAAGTATGACTTACGGTATGCCCTGCTTACCTATGGCTAGCTATAGTTCCATCCATGAAATTTCTCTTTGACTGATTAGATTATCATCTTGTTGAACCAAGGAGGCCTAGTTTCGATCTAGCCCTTTGCCTAAAACTATGCAAATATTGTTGTTCAAAGTGCCCAATAACTTGAAGTACTGTGTTTAGGCATTCCGGCATAGTGTTTTGAGTTGTTTTTCTTCCTTAAGTGTTTTCCCCAAAGTCTGATAGCCATTTCCCAAAGTTAGAGGGTCTTATACTTCTATGCATGGCTTGAATGTTTATTTCTATGTATTGATTAGCTTATAGTTACATTTTGCATGATTAATGGTTTGCCCTACCATGTTTATGTTATCTATTAAACTAGTTATGCTTGAAACTCTTTGTTGTTCACAAACTTGATGTCCATTTACTCCATTTTTCCCAAAGATCCTTTCTACCTTGAATCAAATCGGCCCTTCAACAGCCTTGTATCATCATCTAATAGCTTTCTTGACCTTTTGACCCCATAGCCCAGTTAATCTAACATCTTGTTATCTATTTTATATCTTTGATCAATTTCATCCCTCACAACTTAAAAAACCAAAAAACTTACTTCATAACTAGCCTAAAATTAGAACACAATAAGCGAACAAACAGATATCCCTTACACATATAGAGAGAGCCCTCTTTGAGTCCAGGAAGGCTAGGTCCTTGGGCTCCAAAGCTTGGTTTGATGTTACACTGTCATTTGGCTTGCCAATCAGCCAAATCACGGGACACTAATATAATGGCGATCACGGTGGGACCTTGAGTAAAAACATCCTAGGTATCCCTTAGAAATTCTCAAAATCCCAGTCAAACTTAGAAGAGTAGAATCTGGTTGTCTCACCATCCTAGCAAAATGATGACTCAACTGTAGGACACTCTTACAAACCTTAGGACTATATAAAAAAAAAATCAGAAAAACCCCAAAAAAACTCCTTTAGATTGGTTTTTGTCAATATTGGTGGTGGACCATACACACATATCTCAAAACAACCAAGTTCCACCTGGTGACTCCACTAGCCTCCAGTAGACCTTACTATTTTACTGAACTCTAGGTTACTATCCGATCAACCTATCCCATCGCTCACTAACATAGCGGGAGATGGTGGGACACTGAGTACATGACAGTCTAGCAAACTCTTATAGACTCTTTAGTCCTTTAGATACTTAAACAAGCAAGCAGTCCATAGACTCATTTAGAGTAAACTCTTTTTGTTCTCACCATCCTAGCAAAGTGTTGAAACAAGTTTAGAATACTTTAACAAACCATAGGTTGCACATAAACTCATAAAAACCTTAAAAACATTTCCAGATTAGTTACTGGTGGTGGACCATAGCTACATCTTTACAAAAACAACCAAGTTCCACCTGGCGACTCCACAACTCCCAATAGACTTAAAGACTCCACTGGAGGAAGAACCTAAAACATGACCGGTCATCCTAGAAAGAAAAAGCACTCAGGCCTTAGTTGGATTCAAGAAATTATTGTCTTTATCTATAACTATGTTCTATCCTACTTTGAGCTTGATCCAGAATACACCAATGAGATCTACATTGATCATTGGAAAGATCTCAAACCTCAAAAAGCTAAGCCTCAAATTTCAGACCATGAGCAGGCTTGTACACCTGTGCTTACCCTAGATTCACCTATGGAAAACCTAGCAAAACATGAGCCTCATGCTACCTTTCCCACTCTGGCTGAAACGTCAAATAGTCACGAACCTCTTTTTACACTACCTATATCCACAAAGGTCCCAGAAAGATACAAGCCTCTGGTTTTACCTCCCATCTTTCAAGCCCTTCCTGCAAATCTTCAAAATAAATTACCCAGATTTGATGGAGAAAGCTCCAAAGTCACTATTGAAGAGCACGCCCAAAATATTGAGGATTTACTTGACCTTTATGACATAGAAGAAGATAATGTGCATATTAGAATGTTTGCCTTATCATTACAAGGAAAAATTAAGAGTTGGTTTACAGACCTTCCCACTGCAAGCATTACCAATTTTCATCAGTTCACTCAAATCTTCCTAGATAGGTGGGTGGTCATAGGTAATAAAGTTCTCATCATAAAGGAGTACGATCAATTAAAAAGACAACCAGGGGAAACAATACAAAACTTTTCAGCCAAGTTCAATAAAGTATACCATGCAATGCCTGCTAACCTAAGGCCACCCCTCGGATGTGCTCTCTTGCACTACCCAGATTCTTTTGACCCAGAGTTGGTTTTCCAGATAAGAAACAAAGATCCTTTGACCCTAGAATAAATGCAAAGGATAGAAGTTGATGTAGAATTCAACATAATAAATAGGGAGGCACAGCTAAGAATAATAGAGAGACAAAGCAAATCAAGAAAGACAAGCATCTTCAGAGGAAAAATTGAAAAAATTAGTATGTATGTTAGGAAAACTAGAGCATCTACTTGATAGGAAAAGAGAAAAACACAAGGTTAACACTGCTTATTCAAACCAACCTACACTTCTTCCTCAAGTTGAACACACTCGACTATCACAAGACAAGAGTTATAAAAAAAATGTGCCAAATGGGAAAGTTGCAAATAAAAACATAGAGGAATGCCCTGAAGAAACTATCAGCCATTTTGAAATCACAGATTCTGAAATGGAAGAAGAATCAAAACCTTTAGATTCTCTACCCTTATGCTTTAAATCATTCCAGACTTTGAAAGAAAATTTGCACCCTAAAGATCTCTCAGCAGTTATTCAGGAAAACCCTGCTCAAGTTAGCTCTCACCTAAATCAAGAAGGGCTGATTGAAGAGAAATTCAAATCTGAGATAGAAGATAAATCAAAACCTGTAGGGTCTCTACCTTTATGTTGGGAGTCATTTGAGTTCATAAAAGCCAACTGGAACCCTAAGAATCTATCAGAGGAAACTCATGAATCCCATGTTTATTATCCCAAGCATCAAGAAGAGTTGAGTAAGGTTGAATTCAAATATGAGATAGAAGATAAATAAAACCTATAGGATCTCTACCTTTATGCTAGGAGTCATTTGAGTTCGTAAAAGAAAATTGGTCTCCTGAAAATCTATCAGAAAAAACTCATGAATTACATGCTAACTATCCTCAACATCACAAAGAATTCGTTGAAGATGAAAACGAGCAAGAAATGAAAGAGAACCCACAGGATCTCTCTAAGGGCATAAGTGATGATTCATCATCTCTCATAGGTGAAGCCCAAAAAGACATTCATCCTTCAAATCATATTTCCCAAGAGAAAGAGGATTACTGTAGAGAAATGAAAATTCCTCCCTTTTTAACTGAAGATGAAATAGATCAACTTATAAACATGCATACAGCCTCTCAAACTTCATATAACCAAAAAATTTCTGATCTGTCTCCTATTAATATCGCATATCATAAGTCAAAAAGTAGATTTGTAAATCAATTTGAAGAAAAGAAATCTGATAGTCCAATGTGCATGGTTGGTGACATTAATTATAATGATGATCTTCCAAGGTTTGATAAATATTTTGACGATGATTTCCAAACAGAATCTAACTTTGTAGAAAACTCAGCTTTTGATTTCTGGGAGGAAGCTCAGTTTCATAAACTTGAGAAAAGTGAGCAGCCATTACAGGTCATCTATGACACTGATGAGGAAAGCCTTGAGAGTTTAGAAGTAAGTGAAGAGTCTCAGACTCTTTGCTCTATTTCACTTCAGTCCATCAGAGATAACATTCACATAATTGGAAATCAGCAG
Source organism: Pinus albicaulis (assembly GCA_034641835.2). Lineage (NCBI taxonomy): Eukaryota > Viridiplantae > Streptophyta > Pinopsida > Pinales > Pinaceae > Pinus > Pinus albicaulis. The sequence continues at coordinate 28,154,372 of CM076572.1, read as the reverse complement.
TTTTTCAGCTTTGATGATGAGGTTGAGGAGGAGGATGAAATTCTCGAGCATGTTGTAAATGAGAAGCCTGTTCCTGAAATGGTTGAGGAAATCATTTTAGAAATGGAATTTTCCTTTACTCCAGATTTGCAGCCACCAAGTTCCATTGAGTTACAAATTGCAGATGAAGAAATAGAGGTTGATAAACACATGGGAGTTGTCACACTATCCTTTCAAGATAATTTACTGTCAAAGTGTACCCCTGCCCATCAACCTGATGACCTTTACACAATTTTCAGTCCACTTAATCAGAACACATCAGCTTGGAAAAAAACTACACTGCAATATATGATGAGTCTGACAGTTCAAGTGATCATGAGCAAGAGGAAGAGTTGTTTTACCAGGAGAGTCCTAGATATAGCCAAGTGGAAGAAAGAGTAGTCCTGAATGAAGCCCATATCTCAAATCCTCTAGATCAGGTATTATTCCAAGATCCATTTGTTGTTTTCCTTGAGAAGTCTGAAAGAGTAGTGGGTTCTATCATGAACAAGTTGCTGCCAAGAATGAGAAAAAAATTAAGCACTATTGTCGAGAAACAAACCAAATGGGAGTGGCCTTTTCATTATTTCTGCATCATGAAAGAACTAAACCAGAGTCACCCATGTAATCATCTACTTGACTGGTTACATTGGAAAGAAGAGTTCACCAAATGTGTATGTTGTGTATATTTTAGGCTAGGATAGGTAGATAGTTAAATCTCAGCCTTGTCAGCATCTTTCCAGTTTTAGATGGTTTGAAGAAAAAGTGAAAAAGCATAAAATACAAAAAACGGTAAAAAGTAGAAAAAGAAGGCAGTTTCTAAAAATCAATGGTAAAGCCCCATGTTCCAAAAAAAGTCCTTCGGAAAGCGAGCAAGTCTAAATGCCGCTACTAGTACTTCAATGTCTTGTTCAGCTATCTAGCCTAATCATAGCTGAACATGTTTAAATTTATTTGCTGATAAGTTAGTGAGTGAAAAAGATGGTCAACATTGTGTAAGCTTGACTTATCAAAGAGAGTATATTAGGAAAAGATATTGGTTCCACACGCCCAAAACAGAACCAAAGAGGGAAGCGGGGATGAAAAACAAATTGTGCATCTTAGCCCTGTTTTCCTAGTTTCCATTTTATGCAAAATAATATTTGTGTGCAGCTTGTCTTTTATGCCGCAAATACATGACAAATCAGATTGTCTAATCCTGATTTGATCATCTTTTAAATTTTGTGTTTTAGATTAGAGAACAAAATCCTATCAAACAGCTTAATCTTGACAGTTGATCTAGCATAGGTAGAGTAATGAAGAAGTTCATCAGTTTAATCTAAAATCCCAGCAGATATAAGTGTAGAAATAGATAGGTTCATGGTACAAAAAGAAAAAATATACATTGTCAAAGGGCTGCTAGTTCAAATGCGCCACAAAGAAGAAAAAAATGTTAGGAAATATAGTGGGGTAGGTAAAAATATCATGGATGCTAATCATGCTGTCTCTTTTCAGAAGTAGCATCAAAGAAGAGTGAAATTTGCACCAATGGGTAAGGCACTAGTCTTCATAAGCCAGAGATCTGAAATTCTGGACACCTCCTGAAAAGGAGCTGCCCTCCCCAAATGGAGCCACAGTTAGTCATCAGTATTTTTTACTTGTTAGTGATGACTAGTTCTCACAGCCAAGTTTTCTAGCAGCTGATCCAAAAATTTGTCATATTTTCCAGCTGGGAAAACACCCATAAAATTTTTTCGCCCTCCTACATTTTCAGTCCGCCCATGACAAGATGAAACCCCATTATCAAATCCTACCTAGCCTCAGCCATTACTAGTCTGCCCACTAGCTCCAAAGAGACGATCTAAATCTGTTCAAAAAACTATCCCCTAAGTTAGGAAGTGACGCTTTAAGGCATTTCACCCTTGGAAACCATCAAAGAGCCAAAAACCTCCATCTGCTTTAGACCAGTCACAACAGACCTCCCACTCTGCTAATGAAGTCAGTCATAGCCCTAAGTCGCGCCACTTATACACCCTTAAGTCTCAGAAATGCATAGACCATAATCTCAAGCTGATTTTAGGTGTTTTACACTGTTTATGGATTTTACAAGCACAGGAAACATGTCAGCACCTCAGAAGACAATTCTTGGCTCCACATAAGAAGAAAGCTACTTCCCAATGTGATCATAAGCCTGAGATGCATCTGCAGGGCAAAGAGTTATTCATCAAACTCTTGCAGCCCCATTCACAGTCTGAAAGGACAGCAGAAGAAAAGCAACACTGTCAAGAAGCTATTGAATAAGTCCTGGCTAAGAACCTCCATCTATAAGCAAAGGGTTAAGGCGCCTCCTTCATCTACAAGTAGAGGGCAATGGCCAATGTTTGACTTAAAAAGTTGCAACTGACTGTAATCAAAGTTTGTTAATAAACAGTGAGAAGGTGACACAAATTTTCTGAAGAACAGTGATGATTGGAGACTGAGGTAAAAGCATCAATGTTTTCACTACTGTTTGCCTATTATCATATGTAAGAAAACCCTTGTCAATATGTTCATTAGGCAGCCTACTTGTGGCTGGGACAGAAGGTTGACAAAGCACAGATATTTTGCCAAGAGAAAAAGGCCTCCTTCATTCATAAGCAGATGGACAGAGCATTAAATGATTTCAAGGTATTGTTTGATCTGAGAAGCAAGGTAAGAAACCAAATGGAAAGCAGGGGTACCACTGAAATCAAATAGGTCAAACTTATCTCAAAACAGTCCACAGCTCCAACAAAATAAGTTCTGAACAGTGATTGATAAGTTGTGTCATTACATAAGCAAAGAACTAATGATGATTATGTTCTAAAAGATGCTGATCCCCCTACTCCTAAGAAGATTTCCTTCAGGTCACTTACCACAAGTTGACAAGGAAAATTTGAGTTTTTCTCTTCCCAAGAGAGGTATCACAGCTAGACACAGTGGTTCATAACGTACAAAGAGAGGCTGTGGCATTTTTCAAGATCTGGAACTCATTGAAGCGAAATCTGCATGCCACTTCCACAAAGGAAAGCAGGTTCCCTGTAAAAAGAGGTCAAGGTACTCTACTGTTACATTTTGAGTAAAGGTAAAGCAGTAGATTCCAAAATGACTGCAGGAGTTTCATTGCCTTTGATTCACAAGGCAAAACCTGTAAACTGATAGTTTCATCATCATTGGAGAAGGGTTGTGAGAGCAGGTAGTCAATATCCTCAATAACCAAAAGCTGGATCAGTTTGGGAATTTGGAGATAATTTGGCATTGTTTGGGTTGATTGGCCCTTTGTAAAACAAGGTCTGCACTTACAGTGACCAACATAATTTTTATCCACGGTAAAAAAGGAGGTCTCTTCACACATTGCTACAACAGATAAAGAGTACAAAGGTAATAGGTGGGTTCGAAAAGCAAGGTTTAAATTTTTGATTTGAAAACAAATGCATCTTCAAACTTTTCAAATAAACCCTCTCCAAATCAAATGACAAGTGACCGTTGGGGTTTTCGCTATTTCAAAGGAGTAAATCAAAGTGGAAAACTCATTTTCAAGTCCCCAAGCAAGATCGAACATCCCTTTGCAGTTTTCAAGCGGTAAAACGAAGTTTTCAAATCACTTTCCAAGGTTTTGAGAGTTTTTGCACCGTGCGGCACTCCTGTATAAGCGCGCGGTGCTCCTGGGCATAGTTTTTACACTGCGCTACAAAGGAGCGTGGCGCTCCTGTGCGAGCGCGCGGCGCTCCTGTAGCCGCGGGTCACAAGGGCCCGACAGGTGACTCGACACAAATTTCTGCGCAACACTCTGTCTGTCAAGCGCGTCGCGCATGTGATTAACCCTCAACACACTATCAAATCACCTCTAAAGCTGGCTCAAACTCCTCAAGAAGCTTTTCATCGTGTTTTAGAGGTATTTCCATGTGCCCTCTTGGTTTTTCAAAAAACTTATAAGTGGTGTAAAGGGTTAGAAGGTCACGGTTTCAAGCTTGGTGTGAAAACGTAATGCTGTGTTTACATTGGCTAGAGATAAAGCATTAAAAGGCTTATAGGTTTTATTGCATTGAAAAGCTACTATAACTGTCATAGAAATTCCAGTTGAAGGAAGGAGCACAAGGTTTTGGAAAGAAAAAATGGAATTGAAACAGTAAGTCAGCCTTCAAACACAGTGGTTAGTCCATGAGTTTCTTGGACCTTTCAGCATTTTCTTCGGGGTGTCGAAAAGACAAAACAATTTTTTGACTATCCATTCATAAAACATAAGCAGTAAGTCAAGTTACCATTCGCATATCAAGGTGTTGTCAAACTGATATAAAGAGCAGTAGGGTATAAAGACAACAATGTTTTGTTTAAAAAGAAGTTTATTGGCATTTGACTGCTGCAAAACCTTTGATAACACCTCAGAAGCATTTCAAAACTCTGCCACTTTATCTCATATACATAGTAACTTTGATTATGTAAGATACATTTTATGGTTGACTGTCTTCATGTTGTTGGATCTGCTGATGAAGTGTCTACAAGGAAAAAGAAGGTTTTGAAGCTAAAAATATTGTGTTTGGCCTTCTTCTGAAAAAGGACAAGGGTGTTCTATGTCCTCAAAACATCACAGAGTAGAGTACTCTCAAACACAATACACAAGAAAATATTTTTGACTGTGTTCATATTTTTGAGTTTATTGGTATTTAGACTGCTACAAGGCCTTTGTAATCACATCAAAAGCATTACAACTTTGTCACCTTACCCTATAAACAAAAGCCTTTGATTGTATAGGTACACTTTGTGATTACTGTTTTCATATGGTTGAATCCACTGGTGGAGTGGCTTGCTCTAGAGGGGAGCAGTGTATTGAAATGAGAAGGTTATGGTTTTGCTTTTGGCTGAAGTACAAGGTTCTGCTGTGTCCTCAAAACATCAAAAGCAAGGCACCCCTACCACAAAACACAGAAAAGGTCACTTGGACTGTGTTTCTTTAACTGACTGTGTTTTTGGTTAAAGTTTACTTGTTGAGTAACATACCAAGTGAAAGGTAGTTTTTTGGGAGGAGTAGGGACTTGATATCATAGAAAACATTTCACACAGCATAGAGGCAAATAAATCAAAGATCAAACAGTGATATCAGCAGGAGCAACATGACAATGATGAACAAGGAGGCTAAAGGGAAGCGCCGGGCACGGAAAGTGAAGAAGGACACATAAAGACTTGAAATTTTGGCTTCATTTTTAGAGCATGTTGCTGAGGACCCTTGAGGGTCATACACACCAATTTTGGGCACATTTTGACATGTTTTGGTTTTTTGGCATTTTTGAGTTTTTGGTCAAAAATCATAAATTCGCCATTTCATTTTGAGGATTCGTCAAGGGAGGAGAATGGTATCTTTGGATGCCATATTTTCATGAGCATGCCCTTAGTGATTTTCAGAACATTTGGAGATCATTTTCCCCCTCAAAACGGCGAAAAATGCTCGCTTTTTGCACACTCTGCCCGGTCTATCAGCAGACTGTAATTTTTGGTTTTTTACACACAGGTGCATATTTGGAGGACTTCCAGGCATCATATTGGGGAAATTTTAGTTGTGCAAAAAATTAGACACTTAGAGCTTTCCAACGAGCTATCCTGAGCCTCGTTTCGACACCAGGAAGGCTGCCAAATGTTTCCGGCAAGTCAGGGGACATTTTGCTGATATAAATTTTGGATATTTTTGTAATTTTTGAACCTCTAAAATCTACTTTTTCCAAATGTGCGTTTAGCTATTTTTGCACATGGAAAATGATGCAAAGTCAATTATTTTTCCTTTTTTAGCATTTTCTAGATATTTTATGAGATATTTTTGTGCCTTGGGCTTTGCAAAGCCTCAAGGACAAGTTTAGATATTTTGATTAGGTCAATTGGAGAGGAAGTTGAACCATGAGGTTTTCCTCACTTGAGCCTATATATTCTAAAGGCTTTCATTGTAAAACAAGGTTGAACTTGAGAAGAGAAGCAATATATGGTCATATGAGCTTTGGAAGAAATTACTTGTGTTATGCTTTTGGATTGCCCCTTGGATGTTCTTGGATGAATGATGAAGGATTGTTGATGGATTCCATGACTTGGTAGAATGGTATAGTGTCTCTTGCTTTGTTGTTGTCTTCTAGTTTTCATTCATGATACATGTTTCTTGCTTGCTATAGATCAGTAGAGAACAAATTTTAGATATGCCCATGGAGGCACCTCAAATTTCCTGAATCTTCATAGCCTTCATGTTTTCTTCTTCCTTAGTTGCATTAAAGAATTCTTAACTGCTCTTTAACAACTTGAGGATATTTTTGTTTGTTTCATTCATAGTTCTATACATGCTAAGGACTTATGGTATGCCCTACTTACCTATGGCTAGCTATAGTTCCATCCATGAAATTTCTCTTTGACTGATTAGATTATCATTTTGTTTTGAACCAAGGAGGCCTAGTTTCGATCTAGCCCTTTGCCTAAAACTATGCAAATCTTGTTGTTCAAAGTGCCCAATAACTTGAAGTACTGTGTTTAGGCATTTCCGGCATAGTGTTTTGAGTTGTTTGTCTTCCTTAAGTGTTTTCCCCAAAGTCTGATAGCCATTTCCCAAAGTTAGAGGGTCTTATACTTCTATGCATGGCTTGAATGTTTATTTCTAAGTATTGATTAGCTTGTAGTTACATTTTGCATGATTAATGTTTTGCCCTACCATGTTTATGTTATCTATTAAACTAGTTATGCTTGAAACTCTTTGTTGTTCACAAACTTGATGTCCATTTACTCCATTTTTCCCTAATATCCTTTCTACCTTGAATCAAATCGGCCCTTCAATAGCCTTGTATCGTCATCTAATAGATTTCTTGACTTTTTGACCCCATAGCCCAGTTAATCTAACATCTTGTTATCTATTTTATATCTTTGATCAATTTCATCCCTCACAACTTAAAAAACCAAAAAAATTACTTCATAACTAGCCTAAAATCAGAACACAATAATCGAACAAACATATATCCCTTACACATATAGAGAGAGCCCTCTCTGAGTCCAGGAAGGCTAGGTCCTTGGGCTCCAAAGCTTGGTTTGATGTTACACTGTCATTTGGCTTGCCAATCAACCAAATCATGGGACATTAACACAGATGAGGAGCTATTAGTTCCTAAGGATGAGCCTCAGGATGTGGATCAACCACAAGAGGAGGTTCATGGAGTGGAAGAAACCACTCATGCAGCGCCAAACATCAGAGGGAAGAAGCGCACTACAGAAGCTGAGCGATTGAATCTTGATGCAGAGAGGAATGTAGGAGCACCTACATCACAGCGCAGACAGAGACAGTCACCTGACCAATTTACTGGATACATGGCTCTGATGAGAAAGTGTATCATGACGGAGCCATCCTCTTTCGAGGAAGCTGTGGAGGACCCCGCATGGGTAGATGCCATGGTGGAAGAGTATGATTCGATTGTCAGAAAAATTTCATGGGAGATTGTCCTAAGGCCGGAAGGGAAATCAATGGTAGGTTCGAGATGGATCTACAAAGTGAAGCAAGATGCTGACGGGAGCGTCGAGAAGTACAGGGCAAGATTTGTTGCTCACGGCTTCTCACAGATTGAGGGGATTGACTATGAAGAAACCTTTGCACCTATCACAAGGTATTCTTCCATACGGAGCATCCTTGCTCTCTCAGCGCAGATGGGTTGGCACATTCATCAGATGGATGTGAAGACTGCGTTCCTCAACGGAGTCATTGAGGAGGAGGTGTACATAGAGCAGCCTGAAGGTTTCGAAATCTTCAGCAGTGAGTCACATCTGTGCAGGCTCAAAAGAGCGCGGTATGGGATGAAACAAGCACCTCATGCTTGGTACACATGGATAGACAGTTATTTCACCGGACTTGGTTTTACCAAGAGTGAAGCAGATCCCAACTTGTACCAGATTGTGGTTGAGGGTAAGTTGTTGATCATTGTACTTTGTGTAGATGATTTGATACTGACTTGTGATGAACAATTGATACTCTCATGCAAGGGTGATTTTGCAAAGGAGTTTGAGATGAAGGACTTGGGCCTCCTTCATTATTTCCTGGGATTGGAAATTTGGCAGCGGAAGGATGGACTGTTTGTGTCTCAAGGAAAGTTTGCCCGAGAGATACTCGAGAAGTTCAACATGCAAGGCTGCAAGACTATTGACACTCCTCTTCCTGGTGGTTGGAGGAAAGAGGATGCTACATCGGCAGAGGTAGTGGATGCCACTGTTTATCGACAGTTGGTTGGTTCGCTCATGTATCTAGTCAATACATGACCGGACATATGCTATGCTGTTAACCAGCATTCACAAGCTATGGTTAAGCCTACCAAGTTCTTTTGGAAGGTAGGAAAGCATGTATTGAGATATCTCAGAGGCACATCGAGATATGGACTGTGGTACAAACAGTCGGATGAGGTGAAGCTACATGGCTTCACGGATGCAAATTGGGCAGGGAGCCCAATGGACAGAAATAGCACATCTGGAGGGATTTTCAGTATCGGGTCTACAACAGTTTCTTGGTACATCAGGAAAAAAAGATCTGTGGCACTCAGTTCAGTAGAGGTCGAGTACATGGCAGCAAGTTTGGCTACATGCGAGGCTATATGGATGAGGAAGATCCTGGTCGGGTTGTTCGGTTCACACTTAGAGCCTACTGTGATATATTGTGATAATCAGAGTTTTGTTAAACTCTCGGTTAATCTAGTATTTCATGATAGATCTAAACATATTGACATCCGATAACATCATATCAGAGATTGTGTGTAGCGGAAGATCTTGTTACAATCTTACATTCCTACGGAGGATCAGGATGCTGATATTCTGACGAAGGTGCTCACCATGAGAAAATTCGAATACCATAGAGACAGGATCGGGGTGGCAGATAATCCCTATATTTTTGAGAGGGAGTGTTGAGATTGCAACAAGTTGATGAGCTTAGTGAAAAGAGTCGCCTTCACTAAGTGGGCTTGCAGGCTATTTTTGGTGCAAAGTCTATTTGTAGACATGTCGATCATATTCTATGAGTTGCAGGATGCTATTTGTGGATGGTTGGTCAAGTTGGAAAAATAGATGGAATTCTATTTTTAGACATATTGGGCGGAATGTGTTTTTAGATTTCCAGTCTGAAAATAGATATGTCGAATATTATTAGCTCTTAATAACATTTGGACTCTAAACATTATCTTATTCTCTTGGAGCACTTCAGTTAAGTGCACAATGTGGCACAACAGCTGACAAAAGGAATTACGCTATTCCCGAGGGTTAAGTGGAGCTGTTGCATGGAGACTTCAGTTAGAACTCATGTGACAGAGTTTGGTGGAGTTGTAGAAGTAGTTGGTGGAGTTGTGTTCAGTTTAACTAAGTTAGACACAGTTGAGCTAGTTGTATCTAGTCTAACTGATTGATACACTAGTGAGAGTGGTGTGAATTAATTAATAATTAATTCAGTAAATATTAACTCATTAATCAACTGAAGAATACATCAGTTAACTACAGTGCATGGACAGTTTCAGTGGAGACCAGTGGCGAGGTAGGTGAAAGAGCAAGTGTGACTATCAGTTGTGACTATAGTGTTGCATGAGTTTACACCACACATTGATGGAGATGCCAATGAGGATTGCACAGTGCAAGCCAGGTGGATTCGAGTTCATTCAGAGCCATTCTTCAGCAGGGATTGTGCTGTAGAGGCAAGCTAGCAGGTGGCAGAGATCGGTGCATGGATTTGCTAGATCAGACTTGATTAGTGTGTAGCGATTGTATTGTACTGAGAGCTTGTGATAAGCTTTGTATGAGGATTGTAACATGATCTCTATGACATATATTATATATAGATAGTTGGGGTTTTAGCTTCAGGCTTTCCCATTAAATCACTGTGTTAATGTGTGTGAATTTTTATGGTTTCATGTGTGCATTGCAATTGTGTTAATTTCCGCATGTGATGATCAATGGTGGAATAGATTATGTATTGTACATGAAGTCAAATAGTGTATGATCAGGAGAATCTTAGACATATAACGCATTAGGTATATAATTTCTACAAGGGGCTCGTATAATTCAACCTAGTCAAAGTTCTTTCTTTTCTCCAGTAATATTGGTGCACAAGAAGGATGGATCATGGCGCATGTGTCTGGATTATAGGGAGCTCAATAAGCTCAATATTAAAGATAAATTTCCCATTCCCGTGATTGATGAATTATTGGATGAATTACATGGAGAAATTTATTTTACCAAGTTGGATCTTCGTTCAGGATATCATCAAATTAGAATGAAGACTGAAGATATTCCGAAAAAACATTTTGAACTCATGAGGTTCATTATGAATTTTTGGTCATGCTTTTGGCCTTACCAATGCACCTTCTACATTTCAAGGGTTGATGAATTCCATTTTCAAACCCTTCCTTAGAAATTTTGGTATGTATTTTTTGATTTTATACTAATCTACAACAAGTCTTGGAAGGATCATGTTCAACATGTTGACAGGGTGCTCAAACTATTGGAGGAGAAACAATTATATGCAAAAACCTCAAAAATTTCTTTGGAGTAGAAGAGGTGGAATATATGGGTCATATTGTATCTCAGGAGGGTGTTCAGGTAGATCCTAACAAAATTAAATCCATTAAGGAATGGAAAGTCCCCACAACCATAAAGAAGTTGCGAGGATTTCTCGGGTTAACAGGGTATTATCACAAGTTTGTTAGGAATTATGGGAGAATATCAACACCTCTAACAACATTGTTGAAGAAAGATGCATTTTCATGGACTCTTGAAGCAACTTAGGCCTCTGAACCTCTCAAAGAGGCAATCGGTCTTAGCTATGCCAGACTTCACAAAAACCTTTATTGTGGAATGTGATGCCTCAAGAAATGGAATTGGTGTTGTTTTCATGTAAGAAGGAAGACCCATTTCTTTTGAAAGTCGTCCAATCAAAGGAAAGTATTTACAGAAAGCTATTTATGAGAAAGAAATGTTGGCAATACTACATGCACTAAAGAAATGGTGACCTTACCTAATGGGAAGATACTTCAAGGTAAAAATTGATCATGATAGTATTAAATACTTTTTGGAACAAAGAATATCTTGAGAAGAGTAGCAAAAATGGGTCACAAAGATGTTGGGTTATGAATTTCAAATCATCTACAAAAAAGGGAAGCTAAATGTTGTTGCAGATGTACTCTCAAGAAAGTATGAAGAGGTGGAAGCATTGCTTTGTGCCATTTCTATTATCCAACCAGATTGGATAACCGAAGCAAGGGATGAATGGAAGAATGATGAAGAAGTGTGGACACTCATTCAAAACTTGTAGCAAGATCATAGTACATATGATACATTTAGTTCGAAAAATGATTCCTTATGGTACAAATATCGCTTATATCTTTGTAATAATTCTCAACTAAAACAAAATATTCTTTTGGAATTGCACACCTCTCCCTTAGGAAGACACTTAGGATTTTTAAAAACTTACCACAGGGTGAAGAAATATTTTTTTTTGGGATGGCCTTAAATATGATATTCAAAAGTTTGTGGCTGAAATGTTTGGTTTACCAACAAAATAAAGTTGAGACAATTAAGACCCTAGGTCTTCTATAGCCTTTATCCATTCCAAGTCAACCCTGGGAGGAGGTTTCAATGGATTTTAGCACAGGTTTACCTAAGTCCGAAGGAAAGAGTGTCATCATGGTGGTAGTTGATAGAATTACCAAGTATGCACACTTTTGTGCATTATCTCATCCATTTAAAGCAAGTACAATTGTTACTGCATTTATGGAAACAATTCAAAAGCTACATGGAAACCCAAAAATTATTGTGAGCGATAGAGATCCCATTTTCACTGGAAATGTTTGGACATAATTATTTTCTTGTTTGGGTACTCAACTAGCTCATAGCTCATCTTAACATCCTCAATCCGATGGGAATACTGAGATAGTGAACAAATGTTTGGAAGGATATCTCTGTTGCTTTGTATCTGATAAACAAATATAATGGGTCAAGTGGTTACCTCTGGCTGAATGGTGGTATAACACTTCCTTCCATACTGCAACAAAAATGACCCCATTTATGGCACTTTATGGATATCATCCACCATCCATCACACCATCTTTAAGAGAAAATTCTAAGCTTCAAGCAGTGGAAGATCACATCAAGCATCAACAACAAGTTCTCCAACTCTTAAAGGATAACCTAAATCTGGCACAAAATCAAATGAAACAACACACAGATCAACATCATGGCAAGAGAAGTTTTGATTCAGGAGACTTGGTATTTTTACGGCTACAACCATACAAACAAATTTCCCTCAAGCAAGCTAAGAAGGATAATAAATTATCACCAAAGTAATATGGTCCTTACAAGGTGTTGCAAAAGATTGGTACTATGGCATACACATTAGAGCTTCTCACTTCTTCTCGAGTGCACCCAATTTTCCATTTTTCATGCTTAAAGAAGGTTATAGGTGACAAAATTCCAGTTCAAACAATATTTCAAGAACTTGATGAGGAAGGATAAATCATATTGGAACTTGAAGCAGTCATGGAAACAAGAACTTGACAACTACGAAATCGATCAATTTCAGAGTATCTCATCAAGTGGAAGAAATTACCCACTGAAGATTCCACATGGGAGGATGAGAATTTTATACAGAAGCATCTAGAGCTACTCAAGAATTGCGGACAACACTTTTTGAAGGAGAGGGGCATGTTAGGTCCCTATATTAATAGTGTAGTCCCTTATTGTTGTTAGTGTAACCCACTTATTGTTATTGGTGTACCCTTGTAGCCCCCATATTGTTATTATTGGGCCCCATAAAAGCCACTATTGTTATTTTTGTGCCCTTACATTATTATTGTTAGGTTGGTGATCCATGTGGCTCCAGACAACCCCAGGAGACCAAGAGGGCTTATGAGAGGTCAAAATTCAAAGTGGTCGAATTTTTCTTGAACATTATTCGGACTGAAGTACTCATCACCCTGATTCCAATGGTGTGAACAGATCTCCAATCCGTGCCCATATGGAGAAGTTAGATCGAGTCAAATTTTTGGTCAAAGTTGGGTAGCGGGCCAGGTTTAACTGTCCCACAAACTCACCGTCAACTGGTAGGGAACCTAGCTCTCGAAAATGGGAGAAATTGTGGCCTCGTTAATTTTCCCAATAACCCTTATTTTCATTAAGTTTAAAAATAACCAATTTTGTTAGTATAAAAAAAAAGGGGGGGTGGTGGGCCATGACCCCCGTCGGAACCACTATACCATGACAAACAATAATAATTTGAATTCAGGAGAAGACCACTCTGATGGAACCGCCACCCTTGGAACCACCGTTGGCATCGTTTAAATGGGCGGGCGGTATTTGAACCCACACCGGTCGATAGGGCCAGCCTGTCCAATGCAGCGGCCCAACAACTATACAGTATTGAAATCAAAACACATATACCATATGCAACTAATCAATGGTTAAGTAAAATTTAATATGCGTTCCTTCAAATAAAAATACCAAATCAGGTGGGGTCAGTGGGGTTGGAACCCCTGACCTCTTCCCTAGTAACACTGCCCGCAACCAACACGCCCAAGGTGTTCCTTGGGAATCTCCACGAGCAAACAATATTTAAACCTCTTTTCTTTGTCATTTGGGGAGCGAACAGGAGCGAGCGGGACCAAACGGTGGAGTAGGAGGAGCGTGGAGTTTGAGAGAATTGACATAGATTTCCAAAAGCATTATTTTATTGCAGTTATAGGCGGGCACACAATTTGAGGAAGACTTATTATTTTATTGTAGGTGGAACCCTGAGCCATTCGGGGAGGTAGTTGTTCTGAAATGACTGTATTATTTTTGTCATGCTAAGTGTCTTTTCAGTTTATAAACATGTGCATACTTGTCTCGGGGAGGTAGTTGTTCTGAAATGACTGTATTATTTTTGTCATGCTAAGTGTCTTTTCAGTTTATAAACATGTGCATAATTGTCTCATTAGTTTGCTTAAGGATTGAGGGTTTTAAACATGAATTGTAGACGATTTTAGGTGAATTAGAAGCATAAAACAAGATTAAATAACACTGAACAGTAGTGTAAAATAGAGATATAAGTCACCACATATAATTTACACAACAGACATGATGAAGTAGTTCACCCCTTCTGGGCTACATCTGCTAGTCCAACTCCCAATGGCATGCCCATCTTTCATTATGCTCACAACTTTGCAAATACATGTAGTTATAGGCCTCTAATGGCTACTTTCTTTGCACCAATGGCTCCAAAATTATCCAATTAGTCAAAAATGACTCTTTATTTACCCTAAATGGGTGAAAATTGAGTCTCCTACTCTTTTTCCCAGTTACACCTAGAAAAAATCCACTAAAAGTGGAGAACTCCACTTAACTGGAGTTAATTTAGTGGATTCCGTCCAAAATTAAGCACGCTCCAAAAATATACCGAAATAAACTAGGGCAATAAGTTTTATGGCTGGGCACATGCCCCCCAAACCCCGTGGTTAACAACTGTTGGCAGTTGGGCGGAAGCCGAGGATTAACTATGGGTTGAAGTGGATTGAATCGTGGTTGAGGTTGATGGTTACATCTGAACGCTCGGAGATATAACTATGACTGTTGCCATGTGACACGACGTAGACTACTAGTAGATTGTTTAGCTTTCGGAGGTTACGTTTTATGTTATTTTTTCAATGTGAACACCACCGAGGACTGCTGGTGGGTTGGGACTGCCGGTGGTCCCCAACCCCCATACACGAATCCATCAAAATTGAAATAGAACCCGTGTCCATTGAATTTTAAGACTCGTCGTGTGGCTCGGGTAGTTAGGATGTGCGCGTGTTCTTTCGGAGGTCGCGGGGTCGAGCCCTGTGGACCTCACCAAAATCTTAACATGTCATTTCAGGGACATGTGGCGGCCTCAGGGCTGGCCACGTGTGACCCCTGATTGGCCCAAAACATAAACATACAACCATTCAAACCACTTGTCATCTTGTGGTTGGCTCTGAGGAAGGAATATTCCTTAGAATATTCCTTTTGCTGATTATGCATCCCAGTCAACCCTGGTCAAACTGTTGCAAAATTTACATGTTTGGCTTTTCGATCAGAACACGATATATCCCCCATACGACATCGTTTTTTTGAACCGTTCATGGCACCAGAATCAGGAAGATGAGATATACGCAACCATCCTGGTTTCAACCCAATCCTGTAACTTTTAATTTTGAGAAAAATTTATGAACTCCTGATCACTCCTCCCCATTGGAAAGAATTTGGACCCCAAATGAATTGATTACCTGTTCAGTAGATGAGGGTACAACTCCCTCACCTTTCCAACCATCATCCATTTTTCCTTGCTTGGTTTAGTTCCTTTGAGCCCAACTCGAAGGTAGTCAACACTTCCCCTCTTGGATGCTCGTGTCCTCCTGTCAAGAATTGAATATTCTTTGAGTTCATCCAGAAATTCTAGCGAGAAATCTTCAATAGAAGGTAGTTGAAAATCACTTCCTTGATCATCGATCAAAGGTGGCTCATACAAACATAAGTTTTCAACATTCAAAACTGAATACATTTGCATATAAGAAGGCAAGTCAAGTTGAAATACATTATTACCAACTTTCTTTATGATCTTGAATGGACCATAGCGAATGGGTTTGAGCTTTTTACCTTCCCCTTGCATTCTTTCTTTGCTAATGTGCAACCATACCTCATCTAACTCTTCAAACTTGTGACCAACTCTATGTTTTTCATGCCTTTCTTTGTATTTGATTTGACTTTTCTCAAGTTGTTCTTGAACTTGTTGATGTATAATCTGAATTTTCTCAATGAACTTTCGAGCCTTGTCAATGTCACTATGGCCATCAGTTGCAACATCCTTCCGAAAGATGATGTCTAATGGCGATTTTGGAAAATACCCAAACCATACTTCAAAAGGTGATGTTTGTGTTGAAGAGTGCTTTTCCTGGTTGTAAGCATGCTGAATTTAATGCAAATTCTCATGCCACAACTTAGAATGTTTTCTACAATATCCTCTCAATAGATGCACAACGGTTCTGTTCACCACCTCGGTTTGTCCATTTGTTTGCGGATGAAAAGCGGCACTCTTTTTCAACTTTGTGTCCATCATTTTCCATAGTTTTGACCAAAAATTCCCAATGAACCTGGAATCCCTATCACTAACAATAGAAGTTGGCAATCCAAAATGAACCCAAACATGTTGAAAATAAAGTTCAACAATTTGTTCAGTAGTAATGGTTTTCTTACATGGCATAAGTATACACATTTTACTGAATCTATCCACAACTACATAAAGATAATCATGTTGTCTTCTTGACATAGGTAGACCTCCAAAAAAGTCCGTGCAGACACTCTCCCATGGCCTTGATGGTACCAGTAGTTGCATATACAACCCAAGCTTCCTATTACTAGGCTTGCTTGTTGCACACATAGAAGAACCTATTATATGTTGGAAATGTTGTCATTGATGGCAAAGGAGGTAGCAGATGCAGAGACAGGAACAATTACAAGGAGACAAAGACAGACAATGGAGGCATAAAAGAGGAAATGAATATAAAGGAGAAAGGCAGAGGCAGAGGAAGCAAATACAGAGACAAAGTCGTTATCAGAGCAGCAGAGGCAGAGGCAGAGTGACAGAAGCAGCAGAGGCAGAGTCACAACTGTTATTCCAAGAATATGTATATATATATATATATATATATATATATATATATATATATATATATATATATATGTATGTATGTATAAATTTCGAGAATCTTTTATACAGTCGGGCATTACACATAACATTTCGGGCTTTATATTCAAATGTGCAGTGGAATGCAATGAGATTGGATATGCTTTGAATTAGTTGGCATTCACTATTTGAATTATGTCTGAAATTATCCCCATTTTTGAACAGAGCACTTGTATTCGATTGACATGGACGTTGTATATATGGTAGAACTTTGCATTATATATATTGCAGGACCGTGTTGAAATGCCAGAGACCAAGGCCACTTATAATGGAGCGGAACCATAGTCTTAAATTCATTCGAATAATCCATGTGCATTTAACCCCACTCATAGAAGAACCCTGCGTGAAACCGTGGTCACTTAACTCTATTTTATGATAATAGAATTCCTGCTTTATAGAAAGAAATACATTTGGTTGTTCGCGTTAATTGAATTCCTCAACCAGAGATTAAACCTGGAGTTAATAAACGAGAATATACACAGGAGAGCGCAAACCGGACGTACAATCGCGGTCAATCACTATAGAAAAACTGCGAGTGGGTTTACAAGGTGGGTTTCCCTGAACGCGGGCGATTCCATAGACTATTTGACACATGGCTAGGCTACTATTCCAATACCACCACTTAAAGTGCACCATCGCGCGTTAAAAACCAACGTTGGATGCCGAGCGATATGCACAAGGGTTGTTGATCTGGAGAAGGGACATCGGACGGTGGTCGCTTGCAGTAGATGATTGGACGATAACGAAGATGCACGAGGGATAAACAAGGTACGACGCGGGAATTTGATTGGTCCATTGAGTTATAGGTGGGCCCGGATCCACGACTTATTACGAAGTTAAATCTTTATAAAGTGCTGAACCATTAATATAAGGTCAGAGATATAATTGAATTGCCAAAGGTTATTGTAAACGTTTATTTA
The DNA here is from genome assembly GCA_034641835.2 of Pinus albicaulis. Lineage (NCBI taxonomy): Eukaryota > Viridiplantae > Streptophyta > Pinopsida > Pinales > Pinaceae > Pinus > Pinus albicaulis. Next base: position 28,136,720 of record CM076572.1, on the reverse strand, counting down.
AAAAGGCATGGAGTATTAATATAAATTTATAAAGGGTTGAACAGTTATATAAAGTTTGGAGATGATTACATAAGCCGGGAAATACAATATGGCATTCAAAAGCTGCTAATTGTATTTATTTATCAATTTCTCCAAAATTGATAAACAAAATTTCCAAGAAAATAAAGAACCGTGGGGGTGAACTAAGGGAAACGCTGACAGAGCCACGCTACAGTAAGACCAAATTCTTCTTGGGGTCCAAATTCAATGAATTGAGACATTAAAATGACCAGACTTATTTGTTTGAGTTTGCCAGCATAGAATAAGTGCAGAGTGAGATTGCCGAGTTGGAATATGATTGGGCATGAAGCTTGGGATGCATTTACACACAGTTAAGTGAAATATTGAAAAGTACTTGGAATATGGTTGATTTATTAACACTTCAGATTTAAGCATTGAAACTACCAGCGTAGAACAAAGTAGAGATTGTGAGATTGTCTGGACTTGGAAAAAGATTGGGCATGAAACTTGAATGCAATTATGGAAAAGGAAAAGAAGAGGAAAGCATGCTGAGATGAAATTTCGGTGAACAGGAATATGTACAGGAATGAGTTGGATAGGGGAATAAGCACAGAAAACAAGGAATATGCAGATGACAGTGAACAAAGTGTATGCAGAACAGGTTCTTAACAGTAGCAGGAAAAGGCAAATCCAGTAAAGCCAAAATCCAGAAAAGGAGCTGAGTGAAATTGAAATGTGTAATTAAAAATGTGAATGTAAATGTTGTAATTATTTTTATTGTTTGTGATGCAAAGGCAAGTATCCTAGGAAAAGACAAAATCCCACTGTAGCATGGAAATTTGTACATATTGTAGTAATTCTAAAAATGAGTTGGAAAAAGGAATAAGAAGATAGAAGCCAAAGAGTCATGACTGTTCACTTCAAATTCCTTGTGAAATACAAACAGTCATGTGAGAATTTCTATATATAATATCAATTTGATAAGCTCAAAAAGATAGAGATAGAGAGAGCAAATATAGAGAATGCAGAATATAGAAGAATAAAGCAGAGAAGATTAAGAGAAGAAGAGCAGAAAGAGAAGCTACAGAACAGAGCTGATATCTGAAGTAAATCAGCAAACATTCAATTTGATAAATTGAGGCAGTTGGAGCTTCCCTGTCAAGTTGCAGCTTGATAGCTGTCAGTTGTAGCTGACTGAGGTTGGAGCCTCCTGTAGGTTGGTGCCTACAGAAAATTGAAGGGAGTTGGTGCTTCCTTGCAAGTTGTAGCTTGCAGAATTGAGGTAGGAGCCTCCTGTAGGTTGGTGCCTGCAGAAAAACAATGGTGAGAGGGAGTTGGAGCTTGCCTTTGCATCACAACAATAATAAGATGTGGTTTTCTCCCTTTATGGGTTTCCACTTATATCTGGTGTCTCTATGCATGATATTTATGTATTGATCTGATATGTATCATCTGCTTAATACCTGCTACTCTCATATTAAGTCTAATGCTATATTATACTAACACTTGTTGCTTACATTCTAAGATTACTCACACATTAAATTGGATATGAAATGAAGGTGTAAATAAATTTAATGAAAAGTTATAAGAGATCAGTAATGTGTTAAACTGATTCACCCCCCCCCCCCCTATCATTTTAACTAAACGTTCAACAATTGGTATCAGAGCAGGTCCCTTTTGTATCACTCTAACAACTGAAAGGAGATCCTAGGCTCTCAAGATGGCTAGTCAAGAAGGAAGCTCAACCAATAAAGCACCTTTCTTCACTAGTGCTAATTATGCCTTTTGGAAAATCAGAATGAAATCATATATAATGTCTTTAGGATTAGAAGTTTGGGATGCTATGGAATTTGGATATGTCACAAAGTCAACTAATTTAGATAAAGAAGCTAAACAAAGCTTTGTAGCTAATGCAAAAGAAATGAATGCAATCTTAAATGAGCTATGTGAAGCTGAGTTTATCAAAATAATGCACAGTAAGACTTCCAAAGATATGTGGCACACTCTAGAGAATATCCATGAGGGAAATAAAAAGGTAAAGACTGCCAAACTTCAAGTATATAGAGCCCAGTTTGAAAATTTAAAAATGAATGATGATGAAGATATTGGCAGCTTCTTCTTAAAAGTTGCAGAAATTGTTAACAATATGAAAGCTCTTGGAGAAACCATGCCAGAAAGTATATTTGTGCAAAATATTCTAAGATCGCTTCCATCCAGATTCAATCCCAAGGTGTCTGCAATAGAAGAAACAACTGATTGGGAGACGTTGACCATGAACCAGCTACTTGGAAATCTAACAGCATATGAGATGAGGCTCCCACAGAAGAAGCCAAGTACGAGGGAGGCAGCCTTCAAAACTGAAAGGAAGAAAGAAGAAGATGAAGACATATGCTCTTGCTCGGATGATGAAGAGGCAAAATTTGTCAAGAAATTGGATAGAGGCTCAGGCAAATACAAAGGTAAACTTCCCTTCAAGTGATTTAACTGTGGAAGAGTTGGACACTATGCTACTAAGTGTCCCAACAAGAAAGTAAGAAATCAGGCTCAAGAATCAGAGAAAAACACATCAAAGAACTGACAGAAAGGAAAGAAATTCAGTAGAAAATCCTTCTATGTTCAACAAGATAGCAGTACATTCGGAGACTCAGATGAATCCTCAGGAGAAGAAGGAACCTATGAATTTTTACTGATGGCCATAGAAGATCTTGAAGGTCTCTTGCTAGAAGATGAGGAAGAAGGGGAAGTCGACCTTGAGGGGGAGCTAAGAAGTTCTCTGGAGGAGATTGACAGAATCAAAGTAAAATGTAGAAAACAAAAAGAGATTCTCCTCAAATGTGTGAAAGAAGAACAAAATTCAAAAGTCCTCATGCAGTTGAAGGTAAAGCTTGAAGAAGCCAATAAGATAGAAGATATGTTACTTGAGCAAATCAAGGATAAAACTCGAGAACAAGAGAAGCAGGAAGAAGAAATTGTATGTCTCAGGAATAAATTAGAAAGTGCTCAACATAAAGTGTATATAAACTCCCTTCAAACAACAAGCTCTGGTAAGTTGGATGAAATTATGGATGCTCAAAGATCTCCTTTGATAAAAACTGGAATAGGTTATGAAGGAGAATCAAGTAAAAGCAAAGAAAAGGAAAACAGAAAAATTATCTTTGTAAAGGCAAAGAAGAATGATGAAGCACCTTAAATAATGCCTACAAAAGAAGAAGCATGTAAAGAGGGAGACAAAACCCAGAAGAATCCCCGAATAACAAAGAATGAAAGAAACACTCAGACAACAGAAAAGATTCATATCCTCCTAAGTTTGTCAAGTTTGCAAGCCATCAAAGGAGATGCTTCCCTCTTATGAAGAATGCCACCTGATATGTCGGCCACAAGCTGGGACACATTGCTGCATATTGTCATGCAAGGAGGAGTAATTCAAACCAGCTAAAGATGCAAACAATAAAGAGACTGTCTCAAGCAAACAAATGGAAAAGACAACCTTACATCAAGTACACAAACAATTTCTATGGTTACTGTTTTTATTGTAAGGAATTTTGCCATAAAATCATTGAGTGTAGAAAGTATGGACAAAGATTGATGTTTAACACCTCAAGGAGGTTTATGATTCAAAGAAATTTTTTTCATACTCATAACTCTGCAAAAATTATGATCAAATGTTGTGTATGAAATCAAGTTGGACATATACCTTCCAAATGTCCTCTAAGAAAATGTAGTCCACCATCCCACAAAATATACCAAACAAAAGGGTGCTTCTAGTGGATAAAGAAGGAGAATAAATGTGACCTGGCCCTAACTGCACAAGACCTGAAAATCCAGTGGTACCTGGACAGTGGCTGCTCAAAACATATGACTAGAGACAAAGGCAAGTTTATAACTCTTGATGAAAAGAAATCTGGCAATGTTACTTTTGGCAATGATAAATCAGGTAAGATCAAGGGAAAAGGCTCAGTCAGCATAGATAATGGAAGAGGAAAGGCCCAAGATGTACTATTTGTAGATGGGCTGAAAGCAAATTTACTGAGTGTCAGTCAGATGTGTGACAAAGGCTGTGAAGTTCTCTTTAGAGCACAAGATTGTGAAGTCAGATCAAGCACAACAGGAAAGACTCTGCTCAAAGGTGTTCAAATAGAGAGTAATGTTTACATAGTAAAAGAGGAGGATGAAGCCTCCCATCTTAGCAAACTTGAGGAATCATGGTTATGGCATAGGAGATTGGGACATCTCAGCTTCGACCATATCATCAGACTGAGCAAGAAGAAAGCTGTTGGAGATATGCCAGAAATAAAAAGGCCTTCAAATACCATATGTAAATCTTGTCAATTGGGGAAATAGACTCGCTCATCGTTTACATTTGAAGATGAGCTATCAACAAGAAGACCACTCCAGCTTGTGCACATGGATCTGTGTGGACCTGCTAGAACTAAGACACCAAGTGGAGAATCCTACTTCATGCTGATAATAGATGATTTCTCCAGAATGACATGGGTTGCTTTTCTCAAGAACAAATCAGAGGCACTAGAAAAGTTTAATACATTCAAAGCATTAGCAGAAAATCAAACTGGATGCAAGCTAAAATATATCAGATCAGATAGAGGAGGAGAATTCATAGATTATGACTTTGCAGACCTATGTAATGAACATGGAATAAATCAACAATTTACCATTGCAGGGACACCTCAACAGAATGGAGTAGCAGAGAGACAAAACAGGTCTGTACAAAAAATGGCCAGAGCTATGATGCAAGAGAGTAACATTACTGAAGCCTTTTGGGCAGAAGCTGTACACACATCAGTACATATTCTAAACAAAGCTCATTTAAGACTTAACAGTTACAAGACACCTTATGAGCTATGGCATGGTAAACCTGCATCCATCAAGCACTTTAGAGTCTTTGGCAATAAGTGCTACATAAAGAATAATGATGAAAATATGGGGAGGTTTGATGCAAGAGAAGATGAAGGAATACGCTTAGGATATGCATCCAAGAGTAAAGGATACAAATGCTACAACAAGACTCTTCGAAAAATTGTAGAAACTATTGATGTAAGATTTGATGAAGAACTTCCAAACAAGACAAGAGATATAGACTGCAGCAGCCATCCTAAAAATCATGAAGAAGAGGACCAAGATGATGAAGAAACAAGAAAAACATCAGAAAATGCTAAACTGACTCAAAAACCCCCTCAAGATACACTCAAAAGAAGCATCCAGAAGATCAAATCATAGGAGACAAGAGTGTAGGAGTGCAAACAAGAAGGCAACTAACTGAACAGACAGAAGAAGTATACATAGCAATGTTATCACAAATAGAGCGAAAGAAGTTTGAAGAAGCCAGCAAGGACAAGTATTGGGTAAAAGCAATGAATGAAGAATTGGACCAAATTGAAAAGAACAATACCTGGGAACTAGTTCCTAGACCAATTGAGAAGAATATCATTGGTTCAAAATGGGTATTCAAAAACAAAATGAATGAGCAAGGACAAGTAATCAGGAATAAAGCCAAGCTGGTCTACAAAGGGTACTCAGAAATTAAAGGACTTGATTATGAAGAAACATTTACCCCTATAGCCAGAATGGAAGTTATCAGAATGTTCCTGGCATTTTCATGCTACCAAGACTTCAAGGTATATCAAATGGATGTAAAGTATGCTTTTCTTAATGGAGATCTAGAAGAAGAAGTGTACATGGAACAACCAGAAGGCTTCTCATTGACAGACAAAGAAGACTATGTATGCAGACTGAAGAAGGCCCTATATGGACTGAAACAAGCTCCTCATGCTTGGTACTCAAGACTAGATAAATATTTGCAAAAACAAGGTTTTAAGAGAGGTGGAGTAGACAACAATCTATACATAAAATCCCATGAAAATGAACTCCTGATTGTTGTAGTGTATGTTGATGACATTATGTTTGGAAGCAACAAAGATGAACTAGCAAAAGGGTTTGCTGATGAGATGAAAATAGAGTTTGAAATGTCTATGATTGGAGAGCTCAGTTTCTACTTGGGACTGCAAATTCAACAAAAGAACACATGCACCTTCATCTCTCAAGAAAAATACTTAAAAGAAATGCTGAAAAAATTCAAAATGGAGGACTGCAAACCTATGACAACACCCATGATCACGGGATGCAAGCTGTGTGCTGATGATGGGACTGCAGATGTAGATCAAAAACTCTACAGATCCATGATAGGAAGCCTGCTGTATTTGACAGAATCAAGACCAAACATCATGCTAGCAGTAGGACTAGTGGCAAGATATCAAGCAGCACCTAAACAAAACCATCTTCTGGCAGTAAAAAGAATACTCAGATATCTACAAGGAACATCACAGTATGGACTTTGGTATCCTAAAGGAAAAAGCTTCACTTTAACAGCATACACAGATGCAGATTGGGCCAGTTGTGTTGATGACAAGAAAAGTACAAGTGGAGGTGATTTCTATCTAGGAGAAAGTCTGGTGGCATGGTTAAGCAAGAAACAAACATCCATCTCTCTGTCTACAGCTGAAGCAGAATATATAGCAGCAGCAGCATGTTGTACACAAGTCATGTGGATGAAGCAAACTCTTCAAGACATGAAGGTAAGCATTGATGAACCTATCTCAATCAAATGTGATAATACAAGTGTTATAAGTATATCTAAAAATCCTTTACTTCACTCAAAAACTAAACATATTTCAATCAAGTATCATTTCCTCCGAGAACAAGTGGCTCAGAAGATAGTAAAGCTGGAATATGTACCAACAAAAGAATAGACAACAGATATATTTACCAAACCTCTTGCTAGAGATCCATTTCAATATTTGAGAGATAAACTACGGGTAGTATCTGCAGAAGCTACTCTCTGATATAAAGAGAAAACACAATTTCAGGGGAGAACAAAAATGAAAATATCATTTTAGGGGGAGAACAAAAATGAAAATATCATTCCAGGAGGAGAACAGTCAGCAAGGAAAGCATGAATCAGGTCCTCGGGATCGAAGGATTAAGGCAAAAGAACACCAAGTTATTATCCTAGAGCTATCTACATTATTCAAGAATCAAAAGGTCAATTACAGAGAAAAAGGATCAGTATTGTGCTCTGAAACATTATATTAAGAATTTGAACATAAAAGACGAGTAGTGATTATCATTTGAAGCCTCTCAGAATTTTAGTTGCTGAATCCAATCATATATCTCTGACTAGATAAAGCTGATACAATGTATTCTATGAAGTATCATTATTCTCACTTTTAGCTCTATACAAGTGAAAGAACTATATCAATTTACAGTGTATATTCAAATTCGATAATCCTCAAAGTGTTCTCTCAACAAGTCTTATACATCACTATGGAGCAGCATGGTATAAAGTCAGCAGAAGAGGGCCTAAACATAACTCAGAGAGAGGAAATGCAAAAATCAACCCTTTGCCATTGATGTCAAAGGGGGAGGAAGAGCAAACAACAGGAGAAAGAGCAGGCAAACAGAGAAAATGTATTGCCATCAATGCCAAAGGGGGAGACTGTTGGAAATGTTGTCATTGATGGCAAAGGAGGTAGCAGATGCAGAGATAGGAACAGTTACAAGGAGACAAAGACAGACAATGGAGGCAACAAAGAGGAAATGAATATAAAGGAGAAAGGCAGAGGCAGAGGAAGCAAATACGGAGATAGAGCCATTATCACAGCAGTAGAGGCAGAGGCAGAGGCAGAGTGACAGAAGCGGCAAAGGTAGAGCCACAGCTGTTATTCCAAGAATTTATATATATATATATTCCGAGAATCTTTTATACAGTCGGGTGTTACACATAACATTCTGGGCTTTATATTCAAATGTGCAGTGGAATGCAATGAGATTGGATATGCTTTGAATCAGTTGGCATTCACTGTTTGAATTATGTTTGAAATTATCCCCATTTTTTAATAGAGCACTTGTATTCGATTGACATGGAGGTTGTATATATGGTAGAACTGTGTGTTATATATATGGCAGGACCGTGTTGAAATGCCAGAGACCAAGGCCACTTATAATGGAGCGGAACCATAGTCGTAAATTCATTCGAATAATCCCTGTGCATTTAACGCCACTCATAGAAGAGCCCTGTGTGAAACCGTGGTCACTTAACTCTATTTTATGATAATAGAAGTCCCACTTTATAGAAAGAAATACATTTGGTTGTTCGTGTTAATTGAATTCCTCAACCAGAGATTAAACCCAGAGTTAATAAACAAGAATATACACAGGAGAGTGCAAACCGGACGTACAACCGTGGTCAATCACTGTAGCAAAACTGCGAGCGAGTTTACAAGGTGGGATGCCCCTCATCGCACTGCTTTTGGTGTATAGGCGGTATTTCCCTGAACGCGGGCGATTCCATAGACTATCTAACACGTGGCTAGTCTATTGTTCCAATACCACCACTTAAAGTGCACCATCACGCGTTAAAAATCGACGTTGGACAGCGAGCGATATGCACAAGGGTCGTTGATCTGGAGAAGGGACATCGGACGATGGTCGCTTGCAGTAGATGCTTGGACGATAACGGAGATGCGTGAGGGATAAACAAGGTATGACGCATGCATTTGATTGGTCCATTGAGTTATAGGTGGGCCCGGATCAACGGGTTATTACGAAGTTAAATCTTTATAAAGTGTTGAACCCTTAATATAAGGTCAGAGATATAATTGAATTGCCAAAGGTTATTGTAAACGTTTATTTAAAAAGGCATGGAGTATTAATATAAATTTATAAAGGGTTGAACAATTATATAAAGTTCGGAGACGATTATATAAGCCGGGAAATACAATATGACATTCAAAAGCTGCTAATTGTATTTATTTATCAATTTCTCCAAAATTGATAAATAAAATTGCCAAGAAAATAAAGAACCGTGGGGGTGAACTAAGGGAAACACCGACAGAGCCACGCTATAGTAAGACCAAATTCTCCTTGGGGTCCAAAATCAGTGAATTGAGACATTAAAATGACCAGACCTATTTGTTTGAGTTTTCCAGCGTAGAATAAGTGCAGAGTGAGATTGCCGGGTTAGAATATGATTGGGCATGAAGCTTGGGATGCATTTACACATAGTTAAGTGAAATATTGAAAAGTATTGGGAATATGGTTGATTTATTAACACTTCATATTTAAGCATTGAAACTGTTAGCGTAGAACAAAGCAGAGATTGTGAGATTGTGCGGACTTGGGAAATGATTGGGCATGAAACTTGAACGCAATTATGGAAAAGGAAAAGAAGAGGAAAGCATGCAGAGATGAATGTTCGGTGAACAGGAATATGTACAGGAATGAGTTGGACAGGTGAATAAGCACAGAAAACAGGGAATATGTAGATGACAGTGAACAAAGTGTATGCAGAACAGGTTCTTAACAGCAGCAGGAAAAGACAAATCCAGTAAAGCCAAAATCCAGAAAAGGAGCTGAGTGAAATTGAAATTTGTAATTAAAAATGTGAATGTAAATGTTGTAATTATTTTTATTGTTTGTGATGCAAAGGCAAGTATCCTAAGGAAAAGACAAAATCCCATTGTAGCATGAAAATTTGTACATATTGTAGTAATTCTAAAAATGAGTTGGAAAAAGGAATAAGAAGACAGAAGCCAAAGAGTCATGACTATTCACTCCAAATTCCTTGTGAAATACAAACAGTCATGTGAGAATTTCTATATATAATATCAATTTGATAAGCTCAAGAGAGAGAGAGAAAAAATATAGAGAATGCAGAATATAGAAGAATAAAGCAAAGAAGATTAAGAGAAGAAGAGCAAATACAGAACAGAGTTGATATCTGGAGTAAATTAACAAACATCCAGTTTGATAAATTGAGGAAGTTGGAGCTTCCCTATCAAGTTGCAGCTTGATATCTATCAGTTGTAGCTGACTAAGGTTGAAGCCTCATGTAGGTTGGTGCCTGCAGAAAATTGAAGGGAGTTGGTGCTTCCTTGCAAGTTGTAGCTTGCAGAATTAAGGTTGGAGCCTCCTGTAGGTTGGTGCCTGTAGAAAAAAAGTGGTGAGAGGGAGTTGGAGCTTTCCTTTGCATCAAAACAATAATAAGATGTGGTTTTCTCCCTTTATGGGTTTCCACTTATATCTGGTGTCTCTGTGCATGATATTTATGTATTGATCTGATATGTATCATCTGCTTAATATCTGTTGCTCTCATATTAAGTCTACTACTATATTATACTAACACTTGCTGCTTACATTCTAAGATTACTCACACATTAAATTGGATATGAAATGAAGGTGTAAATAAGTTTAATGAAAAGTTCTAAAAGATCAGGAATGTGTTAAACTAATTCACCCCCCCCCCTCTCAATTTAACTAAAGGTTCAACAGCTACATCACCTAACATTAGCTTGTAAATATATCCATGCATGTTTAGAGAGATATCGTCATTATATTGGTTGAATTTAGGGTATCCTTTATGTAGTTAACCATCTATATAGAGAAATTAACATATTACTAGTATAAATAATGTTTCACTAGTGGAATCAAGGAGGACATTCAAGTGCAAGTCGAATTTCAATGTCCTACTACATGGTTAAAAGTAATAGATATGGCCCTAAAATCCAAGAAAGAGGTTAACATACATATAAAATAAAAGGAAACATTCAATCCCTACACTCAGACTCCCCAAGCACAAATTTTAAACATCCCTTTAGTTCAAAGGTCATCGATAACATGTAAAGAAGACTACCAAAGATGTTCTCTCAACTATAATTGTGATGAAAAATATACCCAACTTCATGGCTCTAAAGAATTGTTTTTTTTTCAAATTTGTATGACCACTTTGGCCCTAACCGAAGACATGAGTTTCAAATATACACCAAAAGCTACAAGTTGAAGGCATTAGCACTAAGATTAAGGAAGATATTGAACCTTTATTTTATTATAAAAAACCACAATTCCTTGCATACATATAAGGAATTTAAACTCCAAAAACATTGAAACTCACTAGTTATATAAAATGCCAAAGTGTTGTAATCCTAGTTGGAAACTCTCACAATTTCATTCAGAAGAAATATGCAAACTCCAAAAACCTTGAAACTCGTGAGTTATATCAAACACAAAAATTTTGTAATTTCCTAGTTGACAATGCTCACAATTTCATTCATAATAAAGTGGAAAAAAAAAACCTATTGGTTTGTACACATAGTGAACAAATTTCAAATAATTATCACCGATACAGGTGTGGTAAAATGTTGGGGGCGATGTGAAAATTTCAAATTCCAAATTTCAAATGAGATACCATTAGCTCAAAAATCACATATTGGGGGAAGAATTCTTAAGTAGTCATAACAAATTGTAAAGAACTATATAAGTGCATCGATAAATAGGGGCATACATGCACTCTTAAAGGGATTAGGATAGGCCTCCCTCAAATCATAAGATTTCTTTGTAAATAGAGATATTAAAGGTCACTTTGACACATTTTCTCAATTTAATTCCATAGAAGTTATGGATAATTGAACATAAGAAATTTACTTAGATCTGTGATTGCTCTTTGAAAAACACCATAAATTTTTTAAGACAAAAAATGGTTCATCCCATTTTCGAGGATATCATGACCATAGTACTACCTTGTTCTAAGAAGTCAAATACTAAATGTTGATCCTTGCTGAAAACTTGAGGTATAAGTTGAATTGAAATAAGGTAACAATGTTGAATGATGGAAATTGTACATTGAAATTGATGCACGTAGACACTCATTTTAGTGCACTTGTGAATTTACAAATGTCTTGATTTCATTGTACAAGTAAATTTATAACGAGTTGATTTTTTTGTACATATCAATTCCCATTTATATCCAATTTATATGAAATTGATTCAGTGTACAGGTTAAGTCTTATTTCTATTAGCTATAACTACATGTCACTATTGATTTAAGTGTAATGATAGTTTTTAACAGATTTATTTTAGTGCATATGTCAACTTTAGTTTCATTTTTTTTATATATTATAATGTATATTTCTATTTAATAAAAATTCATATTTCTGTGTTAATTTATATTCTATTTATGATTAGTTAATTGAAATAAATATGTTTATTTTAATGTAGATGTCAATTTCAGTTTTAATTTATATGTTTTTTATTTTATTTTTTGTGTGGATTGAATTCTATTAACATCCAAAAGTAGAGATTACATCAAGGATTATAGTAAGCAATACCAATTTCTCACAGGGGAGATCCGACCATAACCAAAACTATACCCTTCAAAGGGATACGAGAGGTAGTTGGAAATAGGCATAAACATCACCAAACACGACTAAATCATGAGAGTGGCCTATCGAACCTTGCACAAAAATAACTACAAGAGTCAAATAATAAACTGTAACCATAACACAATTAAGTATGGGGATCAAAGCTAGATCTTCCCACTAGGATAGGAGTTGTTGAATCTTCCAGACGTCTATATGTTTTTAGTGGAATACCAAGATGTTGTGCTATCCTTGCCAACCTGTAGTCCATCTTATTCTACCTTCTATTATAATGTTTGAGGTTCCCATGCATGTGGTCCAAGGATTGTAATAGGCCCATCTCAGACTCATGGGTATCAAATAAAGTATGTCCCAATAGGAACTTCATTTGTCAATACAATTGTATTTTCTTCATATTTTGATTAGATATTCCTTGTGTATGTCCCATACTAGGGATATAATCTATCCATTCCACCGACACATCAATATCTGAGAGGAAATTTCTATTGGAAGAGGCTTCCCCTTCAGACTAGAATAATTCCTTCTACACGTGAGAATGGATCTGGGCCTTATAAATGGCTGCAAAAAATTCAATTTGGTGATGTAGAAAGGCATTTCCTCTATGGGAATGTTCCTCATAATAAGCAACCTCTCTACTTACTCATGTTCTCTGTCTAGACATGTAAAGTACAACACACAAATCTTAGGCTATAAAACATAATTTTCTTTGGTAAAAAGGAACCTCTTGCATCGAGAGCCACCTCACATTAGACCAACCAAAATCTGTGAAGTAGATAGCCTGAAATGCCACCGGTGAGGCACCCTTTCTATCTCTGCAAACACCCACCGCCATAATTTCAAGACTCCACACCATGCTAGCTCCTCACTTCTAGGTAAGAACAAGTTCACAAAGATACTAGTTAAACTAAGTTGACAATAGACCAAAGATCTAAAAATAAGAGATATAACCACACCCATCACACGATGACACTCAAGAGGAATTACACCAAAAAAAATCCAAGGAGTCTCGTAATAACAAGTACCATAATTTTTTGAGGATACTCTGAAACCGTTGTGAGTTGCCTCACTTCCTGATTATAATCATAGCACCAACAGGGAAACAACAAAACCCAATATCAACATAACCACAAGAAACTCTAAGATAAATATGGCAGTGAACATCACCAAACCAAACACTCCTCACCAAACTAACACGTGGCTAGGGGCTTTACATCCTCCACAAACCTCTCTAATGACAACCCACTAGAAGATGAATAGAAAATTTGAAAATAACAACCACCACCAGAACCTAACCAAAAGGGAAAGAGACACCCTAAATAACATCTAAATAGAACAGACAAAAGTCATAGCTAGAAGGAGGACAGTAAGGACAGGGAAAATTTTTACCTTAAGTGAAAATATTGAAGCTCCGCGATAGTTTCATGAGTCAAGAAACAAAGAAGAATTATTTACAATACCACCATCTATGAGTTTTCCAATCCACTCTTCAAGCATGTAATGTGGTGATTTCCAAAGTAAATCTACAAGTGAGAAGTGGTACTCACTAAAACCACAATACTTAAGTGGTGACAATCCCAATTCTCCCATGTCAAAGAAGACACCCTAAAGAGAGCCTTCACTCTACAATTTTTTCCTTCATTCCTCACTCCCTGCTACTTATATCGACATATTTAGCTTTCCTCTGCAAGCATCCAAAATCAAACCTCAATTTTTATATTTTTTTATATTTTAATGTAATAATAAAATATTATATTATATATAAAAATTAATATTTCAATTTATTAAAAAGGAAAGTGAAAAATATTTAAAAAAATATTAATTCAAAAAAGATATTTATAAAGTTTTAAAATGGTTTGTCTATGATTAAATTGAAAATATTTTACTTTATACATTTTCAATGTAACAATTAAATCCATATTAAAGAAGGATTTAAGTAAACACATTTTCAGCTCAATTAGCCGGGATTCTCGTCCTTTCCTTGTAGTTTTTTACGATCGGTTTTGTTATGAACTTTCATTTATCATAAAAATTGATATGTTAATATTTATAATGAGGTGAATGAATTCTTCGTTTTGAAATTTTACAATAATCATGTAAATCGAATGACAATAATCATCTAAATTAAATGATATCCTTTTAGTTTGACATATTGTATGAGATAACGTAATGAAATTGACTTCTTTTATATTTTTTTAGTTTTTAAAAATATTATAACGGAATATTAAAAACATAATAATAACATATTTCGCATTAAAAAAATTAAAAAAATTAGTTTTTTTTAACATTAAAATATTTATTTATTATTAAAATACATTTTTTTCTATTTTAAATAATACCTTTCTAATGAGCTTTAGTTGTATGTTGAAAAACGAATTACACAAACACATTTTCAATTCATTGTGCTTTCTTTGTAGTTTTTCACAATTAGATTTTTATCAACTTTATTTATTATTTAAAAAAATATAATATATTCTAAAACTTTTTATTAGACAAATAAAATTTTCTCTGTAATTTCACAATAATTATATAAATTGAAAAACAATAATAATGTCAATTAAATAATTTCCTTGTAATTTTACAAATTTCTAAGATAATATAATGAAAATAATTCCGTTATATATATTTTTAATATTTTTATATTTTAATATAATATTAAATAATTTATGTGCCACATAAAAATTTACCAACAAAAGAAAAAACATTTTTTAAACAAATTATTTTACTTATATTTTTCTAAACAAATTATTTATGTGTAAAAATATAAAAATATTTTATTTATAATTAAAAAAATTATTATTATTTTTAGTAATCATGGGAATTGAATGATAATAATCATGTGAACTGAATGCTTTACTTATTAATGTAATATTAAAAATATCTTTTTTAGTTTTTTAAATATTTTATTGTGATATTAAAAACATGACAATAATCATGTGAATTGAATGCTTTACTCATTAATGTAATATTAAAAATATATATTTTAGTTCTTTAAATATTTTATTGTAATATTAGAAATATGACAATAAATTATGAAAAAGTAAAAGGTGAAAAATATTTCAAAATAATTTTTAAATTAAAAAAATGTGTTTTATTCATGTTAAATATTATTTTTGAGATTCAATTGAGTTGATTAAGTCATTCATATAATGCAATAAATGTGAAATTAACTATTCAAAAATCATGAAAAATAAGTTATTTATGACTATTTCTCATACAAATACCAACAAATAATCAGAGATGACTATAGTTAAAAGAAAAGGTATTATTTTTGTTTTTAAATTAATGCGTTTCCAATATCATTTTTTCCACTTTATGGCCGATGGTCTAAATATACCTTATCGAAAATCTGATAATTTTGATTGTGTGACATAGAATAATTTTATTAACTCTAACAACACTATAGAGGGTACTCCTTAATTACAATACAAAAAACTGCTCTCAGTGGATCAGGAAAATAGGAATCTCAAGAGGTGGCGTCAGCTGATCTTTCCGTCGAGCTTAGACGAGCTGGACCTACTCAGAACGGTACGAATCCGCTCGATTTTTTCTGATGTAAGCTTTTCTTCCATGTTGAAGAAGGAATTGGTCAGTTAATATTTCCTCAATTCAATTGGTAGGGATTTTCCCCGCTTTCCGGAGAGATATGGGTAAACTCTCTCTATTAGAGTCTAGAGCATGCGTTTTTCCTTCTGTGAAAGCACTATTTTCGAGACAGTAGAAGTCTGAAATTTTATGAAAAGAGTGATCTGAAAATCCACCTGTGATTTCAGTTTTAACAGAGATGTGGAGGAAGCAGTTGTAATTAAATACGGAACGGCGGTTTCATAGTGTTGGTAAAGTATTATCAAAAGGATGGACATCCTTGTAGATAAAGCAAAACCAAGAAATTTATAAAATGACAGAAGTGGTTTCAGTATACGCCGACCAAAAATTAAAATTAAAAATACCACCAGACATTATGGCATTGATTCAGTTTTATTAATATAATATGATAATATCACAGAGCGTTGTTGAATTTTATGCCAGAAGTGTTCAGTTCACCTGCCAAAAATAAAAAGACCAAGAAAAGGCTTAGCACTGTTTAAATTTAAGTACTATAATATCATTTTCACACCTGCTAAAAAGAATGTTCCTTCTATCATCACAAAAATAATTAAAAAAGAAAAAGAGAAAAGCGGCAGGAATGGTATTCACTATATTGTATTTAATAGCCCGACCCGCTGCCAGATGTCTTCCAGTCCATTGCTATAATATTATAAAGTGTTTTGAATTTTTGCTTCGAATCGTTGTCCCTATTTGACTTGAACTAACGTCTGTGAATATAAAGAAAATCGGGAATAACGTTCTGCGTCATTTATGCAGGGGTGTTGCGACGTCACGACAAGATGCGGGCGTGTTTTTTTAAGGAGGTGCACTACGCATTCTGTTTATTTCAAGATGGGTAGACAGCGTGCGTATGTAGTGGTGATCACGGAGTCACTTTGTAGCACATCAGAGCGCTCATATAAATAAATAAAGGAGATTGTTAATTCGGGACGAGAGTACTTTAGAGTATCTGGCGCTTAAATATCGTTTTGTTTCAGTTATTGAAACTACTGTAACTTATCATGAAGTGATTGTCCGATATGTTTGGACACAACATAGTCGATTGGAACTAAATGACCGTGTCTAAAACAAAACTAGGATCAAGTGTTTTAATTTCATAATTAATCATTTTTGAATTTAATCTGTCAATTGATATTAAAGAATAGCAGAAAGTGTTTACTTTCAACTAATTTTTATTATTTTAAAAATAATAAGGTTACAGCGACCTTCATAATTAAACATTTCTGGAATTCAACTCGTCAATTCCATATTAAAGAATAGCAGAAAGTGTTTACTTTTAACTCGTTTTTATTATTTTTATTATTTGAAATATTTTATTTATAATTAATACTGATTTTTATTATTTTTTATTAGTTATATTTTTTATATCACACTTTTCGTAAATTAAATAAGTTACTAGTAAAAAGTTACACATCTTTATAATAGGTTGTGGTTACCATCTTTTTGATAACAAAGTGTCACAACTTAAACTATATCCAAAATTAGAGCACATAGAACTTGACCTGCAACACACTCAAATCTTATTTATTAAAGGGCTTACAACATTTCTTCATTGCTTTTTTGGAATGATTACAATCTTATTTGCATTTGGGAAGGAATGTTCTAGAGTTCTTAAGAGGTGGTTTATCTCCTTGAATTTTGATATGCGTAAGAGAAATATTTTTAATTTTTTTGGGAGTTTATCATCATGTTTTTTTTAAAAGAAAATTGTTTCTAGTTTTTTCTATAAATCTAGAAAAGTTTAGAACTTTCTGTAAACATTCTTAGAAAATACATATTTTACTAAGGATGCTCTTGCATCACTCCTTAATAGAATATTTTATGACCTCTTCCGATAACTCTTCAAATTTCCTTACTCCTCCTAGGTCGTCCATAACAGAAGATTTTATGACCTTCAGTGATAAGTCTTCAAATTTCCTACTCCTAGGTCTCATGTTGTTTTTGTCCACATGTCTAGCTACATGGTTGCTTCATTAACAACATTAGTTTTTGGAGATCCGAAACTTGATTTTGCAGCACCATATGCTCCTTGCTTTCTAGGTAAACGTACATAGCACATTTTAGTCTATTTCCTCTATTTGTCCTTGTCTTCATTATATCCTTCTCCCTGGACATCCTACTCATCAACATCCACATCCCGACAAATTTCATCATCTAAATTTGTACTTAGCTAAAATTTACTGGCTACCATCTATCATGTCATATGTTGAAACCTTTCATGGGATTATTTTTCAGTTTGATGTATTACTCCTTGCCTTGTCTCACCTCCCTTGGTATACTAATACATAATATTTGGAAATAAAATATAATATCTTCTTTAATACACTTTTCCAACAAGTTCACCCGTTCAAATTTCTGCTAACATTGCATCTAAATATTATTCCAAATTGCTCTCATAATACAATCCAAATGCTTGTCTTGTCGACTAGTACTTGTAATCATGCTCTAATGAGTAATAAATCGTTGTTTTTGTATGGATGTATCATTAATTCTCTCTACCACACAATGTTGTATCCTCTTATTTCTTGGCTGTGTTCTAACGTTTTTCCGCTTCAATGTATTTGTACACCTCTTCATCCTCTCATATCATCATGATAGTTGTGGGTGATTGTCCTGGAACCCTTCACTGGCTGATATTTGTATTCATACAAAAATTGTTAGATTACAAAATATAAGGTTTCTAGCCTTGTTTGAGATCTGCTCTTGTATCTTTGAACACATTTGAGATATCCTCGATATTTACTCTATTCTTACTATTTTCCTCTTCCTTAAGAGTTGTAAATCCTTTATGCAACATTTCTTCATATGATTCATATTTTTCCAATTCCTATCTTGCATTTTGAATGCATACTCTTAATTCCATTATTATTTGTAGGAAATTTAGCTCTACATATAAATGAAATTTTTTTATCTTTGAACTATATTTCGAACTCCATGAAAGGTTCATCCCTAAGAACAATTCTTCTCCATCTTCCATCTCCCCACCAAATTCTTTCAGCCACTCAATTTTTTCTTTATACTTCATTATATCTAAATAATCTTTTGCATTTACCCTCATTTACTTGCAAAGCCGATGATTTTGAAATATTATTGTTGCCTTTCCATCGTACAATTTTTCATGTCCACCTTTGTGACTAGACTCCAACACATGAACATAGTTGATTAGTTTTAAACATGTGAGGATTCTTTCCCTGCTAATTCTCCTAACATCACCTTCTATTCTAGAATTTCCACATAATCTAGGAGACTCTTTCCAGTTCCCTCTTATCTCTGCATCATATTTCACTATCATGGTCATTATTAAGGTCTAAAATGGTAAAATTCTCTCCCTCATACATATTTTTATGGATTTCTTCTTCTTTTAGTGACGCACCTGCTTCCTTTGACCTCTCTTGTAGCATATGCCTTTGGGTTTTTTTCCAATGACCAACCATATCTTTTGATCTTCTTTCTTATTCCTCGTAGCAGAGTGGTTGAGTATCAAATGGAATGTACACAGATCCAAAACCTAATAATGTAGAAGAAAAAAAAATATTGATGAAGGAATATGGGACCTTGTTAAGTGAAACTAGACTATAATATAGAGGAAAATATAGATCAACGCCTTAGAAATCAACCTCTTCGAGGAGGAAACCTCCTTTACATTAAAAATGAACAATTCTTGAATGATACAAATGAAAAATTCTCCTTTCTATGAATAGGATTCCAATGGTTACAATATAGTCCTAGCGAAATAACGACAACAATAGTGGACTTATATGGAGCACAATAATAATTATATGTACTACATGGGCACAAAAAATAAAAATAAAGGGACTATACTAACAATAATAATAAGGAAGTTGCATTTTGCTTAGGGGCGAAGGCTGAATTTCTATTTAGGGGTCTTTATCACACTGCACCTGCTGCTGTAAGTATGTTGAAGATCCGTGGATCTCAAGATGCAATCGGATAAGTGATTCAATGGAGTCCTGTGTACAAAGCATGTCGGGTTCACTAGGGAGGCAAATATTTCCCTACAAACGAGGAAAGGAACGTATGCAACCCGTATTTACCTATGACAATGTTGAACAGAATAGATGAATGATCAATATAGGTGGTGCTTCGGTGAAACTTCGAGATACCACCAGGACTCGCAAATATGCAAACCTATCATGCACTAAATATTTAAGATCGACGGTTTTAAATTACCTATGGTAATGCCCGCATTTAGTTTATGAAATATCATGCTCTTATTGGAAATTTTATTGGCTATCGTCAAATCGAGAAAGCTTCTACAAGGATGGATTTTTCAAATGAAGCTAAAAGGTCATGTTACTTCATAGCTAGGCCAAAGGGTTTCTTCAATATCGCTTAACTGCATCAAGGACCAAGCAGAGTACTTGATGGGGTGCTCACTTTCAACTATGTTGGCTTACATTTATGATATTGGATTGGAAAGATTCAATCCGGATAAAGAAAAATTCAATTGCCGTCCTAGTTTGACATTGTGCTGGTATTCGTTGCCGCCAGAATACTAGGATGAAGAATCGTTAACCGCTATTGGAAAAGGGTTAGTCGAGTTCATTAAGATAGAGAAGGAAACAACATTAGAAGGTACACCTCCTATGCTCGCATATGTGTATACATGCACCCCGACAAATCACTTCGCATGCGGTAAGTCTGCTTCTCTATGATGATTTAGAATGGATCCAATGAGATCTATGAACATGTTCCCTTTCGATGTCGTAGATGTCATGCTCATGGTCATCTATTCGCAGAATGCCCTCTCAATAATACCCTCAAGAATAAAGAAGCCGAGGACAAGTCCGATGGATGGGTTCACTAAAGTCTCTAATCACAAAAGGCACAACAAGAAACCCCCATTGGTGCCCAAAAAACCCAACCCTCAAGCCAATACCCCTTCCACCAATAGCTTTGACATTCCGTCTCGTAAAGACCTCTGAAAACACTTCTTAGCACTCCCTAACCCCCTCTTTCTAAGCTCCTCTTCAGTCAGTAATCAAAAATACTTCCGATCCTAAACCAAACTCGCAAGAACTGCAGAACATGAAGACCATGGATTCCAAGCTTAGTCTCGAACAGACCTTGTCATCCTGAAACCAATGGTATGACACCGACAGATACCGTCGACCCTAAATCCTCCAATAAGAAATCCTAAACAAGTAAGCCAAACCATGGATGAGGAATGAGAGCTTTGATCCTGGCGATATTGATATCTTGGGACCGGAGGGCACCGAGACGCAAAGATTTTACAAATAAATCCTAGGAGATTGAAACCTAAAAGTGGTCCTTTTCCGACACAACAATAAAACAACCAGGCATTCAATCAGAAGTCACTGGGATGGTCAAAGAATTATAAAGGAATCAAGGAAAAGAGTGCGTAAAACCAACCGTAATGAACCATCATCATAGAGGAGATGTCAGAGCGTAAGATACCTCAAATTGACCCGTTTGAGTATAGGTCATCTTCTAACAATTCCTCATCAAGCTCATCTCATGGAACATAAGAGGTTGAACACCTAGAAATACATAATGATCAAAAATATGATTTAGCAAGAAAGACCGCAAATTCTTTCAAGAAACCAAGTGCAATAATGAACTTTGGCACTATCCTAACCAAAGCATGTCCAGATGCCACCAAGAATAGCGATGCCTCTCGTTCTTTAGGAGGCTTAGCAATAGCGTGACACACAAAATATCTCGCTTTCATGGACTACCATGCCTCCCATAATCTCATTCGTGCAACCTTTCATCTCATGGGCACCAATATACATGGGAACCTCTCAAATGTTCACTTCTCAAGATTCCCAAGTAAGATGGTGCTCTTGAATACAAATGAGGCTTCAACTCCAACAGCACACCCTTATGGGATAATAGGAGGGGACTTAATATGATCACCAAGCTAGTAGCAAGAGGGCCGATCAAGACAGAACCCGAAAGATCCCACTTCAAAGAATCTGTCAGTCAGTATGCTGGCTCATTGACCTACCTTTTCCAATGGAATGTATACTTAGAAAAATAAAAAGATCCGGAAATCAAAAAATTGTGTCCAAACTAGATCGCTCAATCTCGTACAACACCATACATTTGGGGAGTATATTTTCCTCTATCTTACCTATACCTGCCTCGACTATTGGCCTATTTTCTTCGCAATGGCGTTAAACTCAAAGAACCTATCAAAGCGGCCCTTCGTATTTGAAGCTCGTTCAATCATCCCAACTTCAAAACCTCGTCCAATAATGTGTACCGGGAGAATTTTGTTTTCAGTGGTGTTCCAAATGTATTATTTTCAGCAAAAGCTTCTATATCTCAAATCTAAAATCAAATTTTTGGAACCACTTATATTTGGGAACATCTTCTGTGAGAAAAACTTTTAGAACATAGAATGGCTAAGCTTCAACAGAAATCATCAACAATGGAAGGACAGCCTCGTGTACCAGAACAGAGACCTGGTGAGTGTAAGAGGGATGAGAGAAGAAAGAAGAAGAAATACTTTTGGTGGAAAATCTGTGTAATCGATGTACAAAGGAAGGTGAAAAGAATACAAAATTTTTCATCGATCCACCATTCAAAGAAGAATGAATAATCGAATCGCCTAAATTAAAAAACTAGCAAGGAGAATGACTAGAAAATCATGATGACACGAACAAGTGCTCTTGGCACTAAAATGTCCATCAAGAACTCAATCAACAGACAACCCGCAATTAATAAAATAATTCACATATTCCTAAAATCATAATGCAGTGATAACAATCAAATGCACATCATGGACCAATTTCACAGAGGTGGAAAACAATGACTAACCAAAATTTGGCAAAGCCCTGAACCGGGACTTGCTTCACCTCAAATTTCTTTCTCCATTTCAGACCTTATTAAATTGGAAGTTTGGAAACCTGTGAAGAATTCCAGATCACCTACCTCAGTTTCTCCTTCTAAATGCAAATTTTATTGCCCCATACCAAAAGAAGATCAATCAAGCATCACGGACAAATTTCTGCCTGCATCTACTGCAATGTTATTCATAAGGTGATCTCAAAGTTCATTTCCAATTGACTCAAGCTATTTGTCCTGTCGTTAACATCGCCTATCAAAAACCGTATATGTGGAAGGACGTCAAATTCTTGATGGAATCATCCTATCGCATGAAGTCATCCACTCTCAAGATCAGCAAAAGGCAGGTATGCTCCTTAAAATTTATCTTTCCAAGGCTTCTTGATAATTTAAGTTGCAATTGCCTCCAAAAAATGGGTTATTTTTAGTTCCAATCAAACTGTATACGATGGGTAATGAATCTCATCTCCTCCATTTCTTTCTCCATCCTGGTTAATGGGATACCCTCTTATCCATTCTCTCCTTTCAGAGGAATTAGACAAGTGACCCACTATCTCCTTTTCTTTTTTGTACTCATAATAGCATTTTGGGAGGTTAATTCAAAATGCTTCCTTCAAACCCAGAAATTGAAAGGTATCACCCTCCATGGCTCCTAGCCACCACCCATCGACAATTCATGAATGATAACATGTTATTTGGGCACCCAACTGTTCAAGAAGCCTATTCGTTTAAATCCACATTTTCTAAGTCTCTTCTCCTCAAGCCTTCCAACCTCCACAAATGCTGCCAAATCCTGTGACATACTTCTTTAACACCCCTATCCATACCGAAATCAATATTTCTCACATTCTCTAGGCTTCACCATAGCAACTCTCTCATTAAGTATCTAGGTACTTTCATCGATTCCTCCATCACACTTTCATGTAAAAACTACATTTAGAAAATTTGAAGCCCGTTTCCTCCCCGAACCTATAGAAAGCTCCCTGTCATTATGCGTATTAATTTATCAAATATTTTGCAAGAAATGCCTCGATACTCATTCTTGGTCCTTGCAGCACCAAATGGGTTCTCAAACAAATAAAATATTTGCAAAAGAAATTTTCTATGGGGATCATATGGACAGAATCACAAATGGGCTCTAGGTCAAATGGAGCATTAAGTGCACCCTAAAAGAAGTAGGAGGACTGGACCAGAGATCCGACCTGCTGCAAGATTTAAAGCAATGGGAGCGTGAATACAGTGGAAATAGATGTCGGCTCCACACACCCTTAAGCAATTATGGACAGCCAAATATGCCAACAACAAGACTTTAGAGGACCTCATAAGACTTCTCAAGAAACAAAGCCACTTAATTTGGAATGTCACGAAACAACACAACGCACCGATCCAACAAAGACAATTTTCAAGTTCGTAATGGAAGCACCGAAGAGATTCTCAGACTCATGGCAACAAAAACTCAAATTCAGTCGACATTCTTCACCTCACAACTGGGATCCGACCATTATCTTTGAAGACAAGGTAAATCAGCATCGTCTTCTTTGAGCAACAATGATTTAGGTACGAAACACTGTCAAATCGCTTCTCAGAATGAAGACATGGGAAGCATCACTTAAACTACGTTAAAGGAAGACTGGGACAAGCCTGTAGTAACCAGACACCTGTAGATGGGGATACACCACCAAAGGAATGTTTACCACAAAAGAAGACTATATTTCATGCACCCGATCACTAATCCTCCCCACCCTCTTTGCTACCTTATATTCTCAAATCGCTCCAAAGTTTCTACTTTTCATACTTTCACCATAAAATAATTCTCACTTGGGATAATTTGATCAAACAATGGCTTCAGAACCCTCTCAATGTCTCAACCGTAATCAAAACACGAAACAATTCAGCAATTGTCTCCGTACTTCTTGAAAATAATATTCATTTAGAACTAAGATTTTGTCGCTAAAGGAGTAAAACCTTTTCGGGGATATAATCACTATACGCAAATCGGTTTGCATTTACACCTTACAACAACACTCTTATCAACACACTATGGTGACTTCTCCTGCACCGTCCCTATGACAATCCGAAGGAAAAAAAAAAACAAGAGAATCTTCAAAAGTAAAGCACATCATTGGAAATAATATGGAGTAATTTTACAACAACCCTTCAAGAATCATCAAGCCTTCTTTCATGATTGAAGAGATCTTTCCCACAAACTGCTGTGAAAAGGCTATTTGGGAGAATTGGCAACTTAAGATCACTTCATACTCCAAACCAAGACTTTGCTGGTAAAAAAAGAACACTCCAAGAATTTCCAAATCACTATCTCTCCTCCAGGACTATTTAAATCAATTTTGATGCATGCTTTCTTCAAGGAAACCCCGAAAAGAAGCGATTTTGTGGCATTTTTAGAGACTCAGCGGGGGCTCCTCTAGCAATTCATCATATTCTATTGTCAGACACTAACAACTCTATAGGATTGGGAGTTTTGTGCGTTAGTCTTTTTCTTAGCTCGCTAATTAGAATCACCTCTATTGTAATTGAAGGAGACCTACAAAGCCACCAACATGGCCAATCAATTACCGGGAAGTAGAGCAAAGCCCAAAGCGGCTACCACCTGAGACTAGTAGCTCGACTGGAAATGATGGACCGCTATTAAAGATCCATAAAGCCATATCATTCTACTCATATCAAACGCGATGGCAACGGTTGGGCAAGATCTCCTGCCAATGTTGAGTGAAAGGTAGACACTCTCAAACATGCCCTCAAAATTATCCATGAGCGCACTCTCTTTGCCAGGATTGCATCACACCTGTGCACAAAGATATTGTAGTTACGGATGCGTATGATGTTTAAGGTCAAGGGATGTTCGCCTGCGAGGTTTCGGGACGCTGCGCGTAGTGGTCATATGGCCACCCACAGCATACATTAATCCTTCATTTACCGCCGCCACCTACATAGCACTTGTGACATTAATTTGCCCCACCACCAAAATTTTCCGTCACTTCCGGTTGATAACAACCGCCGCATCGAAATTTTGTTCATGCCCTCCCCGGGTCGTTGGTTCCCCGCTCCGCGCAGGTGCCCTCTGCCCTCCGCTTGTGTCGTCGGCGGCTCGACGCACATGGGAAGATGATGTTTAAGTCATTAGCCGCATTAACACCCACCGAAATTTCACCATGCCACAGAGCACACCATGACAAGAATTTTTGGCCCCCACAACGGCTCGCCATTCTTGTCCGAGCATTGGGCTCTCATCTTGAGTACAGCCTCCACTATCGCCCTCGAGCTCCACTATTAGAATGCCTTGCTCCAGACAAGAGGACGAGAAGCCCACGCGGGGCAAGAGTCGGGGGGGTAGCAGAAATTCACTCTCCGTCCACCTGGGCCACATTCTTCCTCTCGAGGAATTATCTGGTGGCCATTACCTCAAAACCCAAAGCAACGTGAAGAGCCAACCTGTTGGGTTAAAATATCCCTATCCATGGCCTCAGCCCTATGATGTCAGCCTCCTTTCACAAACCGCCTAAACATTTTGCGACCTTTCTATTTCCACTCCACCCGCCCAAATTTCTCTCCGCAAAACCTCCCATAGAGCCAAGTTCCAATTTTCTTGCACCATGGACCAACCCATAATTACTAGTTTTGGCTACCTGCCGCTGGGGAAGCAGCTGGTAAAGAGGAAAAAGATGATTCCAAGGAAAAGAGTGTGCCACCGGGAATGGAAAGTGATGGTAAGGAAAAGGAATCAATGAATGACACAGCTTGTAAAGCCACTCCGTGCAACAATTAAAGATGAAGATGGCAATAGATGAATACAAGACACGCATTGAGGAGGAACCCTCTTTCCGTAAAATGACAAGTAAACATGGTAACCTCTTTCCGGAACACGGATCCGAAGCCTAGGTTTCATGGGTTTTTTAATGTTTTTTTTAATCTTCCTTTGCCGAGAGGAAATGTTCTTTTCTATGGGTCAATTTTTGTTTTCATGGGTCCATTTTTCTAACTTAATGACGGTTTCCTATGAGGGTTGCAAGAAACTATCTAAGGGACCAGTTTCCCCTTCTGGGTCCAAAATTATGTATTTTTTGACAATCATACCCAAATTTCTCCCTGCATTTAATTTAGGTTGTGGTCACCATGTATTTTTATGTTATATAAATAGAAATAGACTTATTTAGAAAGAAAAAAGAATAATAAGAAGGGGGTAACTAGTATTATAGGACCCAGAATTCTCTCCTTAAATAAGTGTTGTCCTCAATGCTTGAGTAGATCTAGATGTTTTTATATAAAATTCACATCCTCCCATGTTGAATTCTTTAGTAGGTAAGTTCTTCCACTTGATGAGATTCTCTCAAATTAGATTTACTAGTTGTCAAGTTTTTTTTTTTTTGACCGTCTGTGTTCCAATATGATTTTTTCCTTCTTCATCAAAAATATGGCAATATTTTTTGAGCTAGGAGCTTGTCACATATAAGCTTTACGAAGCATGAATCATAGCAACCGTGCACCCGAGAAGATGTAGGAAGCTCTAATTTGCATGCCATAGCACAAATATTTTGCAACACCTTGTAAGGACCACAATACTCTCTCTCTTCATGACAATCTTCTATTATCCTTCTTAGATTTCTGAGGAACATTTGTTTGTATGGTTGTAGCCATAAAATATGCAATCGCCTACTTCAAAACTTATTTCTCTCGTGTTGATCATCTTGTTGTTTCATTCAATTCACGTCAAAGTGAGGTTGTTCAAGAGTTGTAGAAATTTGTTGATGTCAAGGGATTCTCTCACTTCTTCCACCTTATAATTTTCTATTAAAAGATTATGTTACAGACAATGGATGATATTCATAAAGTGCCATAAAGGGGGAAATTTTTGTCGTAATATGAAGGAAGTGTAATATCACCATTCAACCATAGGTAACCACTTGACCCATTGTGACTGGTTATCGTATACTAAAGCAATGAGGTATCCTTCCAAACATTTTTCAATATCTTAGTTTTCCCATTAGATTGAGGATGATATGACGAGCTATGAGCTAATTGAGTTCCCAAATAAGAACACCCTTCCAAAAAATCTACCCATGTAAAAATGATCTCTAACACTTACAATGATCTTGGGTTTCCCATGTAGCTTTTGAATTGTTTCTTTATAAATCTAGTAGCAATTGTGTTTGCTTTAAATGTGGATGAGACAATGCACAAAAGTGTGCATAATTGGTAAGTCTATCACACACCACGATGACAAGATTTCATTGGAATTTGGTAAACGTTGACAAAATCAACTGAAACCCCTCCCCAACGTTGACCGGAATGATAAAGGTAACAAAGATGGTCTGATTGTCACACTTTATTTGTTACAAAAACCAAACATTCCCCGCCTAAACATTTGAATATTATATTTAAGGCCATATCAAAAAAAATCTTCTTGACCTCATGGTAAGTTTTTAAAAATCTTATGTGCTCTCTCGAGGGATAGGTGTGCAATTCTAAAAGAATATTTTGTTTGAGCTCGGGAGTTCTTACAACATATACAATATTTTTACCATAACGAATCATTTTTCTAGCTAAATGTCTCATATGTACTAGGATATTTTCATACAATTCTTTAACACGGGTCCAAACCTCCTTATCATTCCTCCATTCATCCATTGCTCTCATTACCAATCAAGTTGGATAACAGAAATGGCACAAACAATTTTCCACATCCTCAATTTTTTCAGAGCATCTACAACAACATTTTGCTTCCTTTTTTCTAGATGATTTCAAATTCATAACCCAATATAGATGTGATCCATTTTTTTTCTTTTCTTCTAAAGACAATATTTTTTCCAAAAAGTACTTAAGACCACTATGATCTTATTTTACCTGAAGTTTATTCCCATTACGTGTTTCGATATTGCTTTAGTGCATGCGTATTTGCCAACATTTCTTCTTGGTAAATAGGTTTTGCAACAATTTTCTATTGGAAAAAATTGTAAAGTTAAAATGGGTCTTCCTTTCATGTTAAAACCACACCAATTCCATTTCCTGATGCATCACATTACAAAATAGAAGCTGTGAAGTTTACGTAGCTAAGATTAGTGCTGGGTACATTTCCTTTAAGATGTTAAAAGGTCTTGGTTTCTTTTGGAGTCGAAGAAAATATATCTTTCTTCGCTAATGATGTTAGAGATGTCGATATTCTCTATAATTCTTAACATTTGGGGCAATAACTTTTTAACCCTAGAAATCCTTGAATATGTTTTTTATGGTTGTAATTTCAATCTTTCCGCGGACTTAATTTTAGGTCTACTTTAACACCTCATGAGATACAATATGACCCAAATATTCCACTTATAATCCAAAGAAACATTTGGATTAAGATATAATTTTTTCTCCTCCACACACACCATGTCAACATGTCAGTACACAGATCCTTCAAAGACTTGTCAGAGATTAGTATATCATCAAAAAATACTAACAAAAATTTTCTGAGGGTTTGAAAATGGAATTCATCAAACCTTAAAATGTATATGTCTATTGTTAAGTACAAAGGAATGAATAAAAATTCATAATGACCCTCATGAGTTCGGGTGTTGCTCCTTAATATCTTCACTGTTACACTTGATGATATCCAAACGAAGATCCAACTTGTAAAATAAATTTCTCCTTTAATTCATCCAAAGAATTCAACAATCACAGGAATGGGAAATTTTTTCTGCATATTTCTAATCTCCCTATAACCACACATATCCACCATGATCCATCCTTTCAAAAATTAACATTGAAAAGGCAGAAAGAACTTTACTAGTTAAACTATACAGACTCAGTAACATATGCAAACTATATGTCCAATCTCATTTTGAGAATATGACACGTGTAAGGCCCAATGTTTGGAGGAACACTTCTTGAATCAAATGAATAGTACAGTATCATGATCACAAATAGGTGGATTCTTTAGAGTCTCAAAATATTGGAATTATTGTCCAATACTTTTGGAGATCTAGAGAAATAGATGATTTTGATGTTTGAACCTAGGGGAGTATAATTGTGAAACAACTCTTGTTATTTCTTCATAAGATTTCATGACATTAGAGCTAATTATCTTTCTTCGACTTCCTCAAGTATGCCCCCGAATTGAAATTCCTTTCTTCCAATTTTTTTCAAGAAAGTTCTTGAAAATTAAAAGCTACCTTTCCCAAAGATTGTAACCATTGTACTTCTAGTAAAAAAATATCGACACCACCATTGGAATGGGAGAGAGTTGGACTATTCAACACATATTCTTCATGGTTAGCTTGATATTATGGCACTTTATAGAGCAATTTATAGTTCCTCCATTTGCAACCATCACTTAAAACTATGGTGCTGTGATAGAAGAAATTCAATTTTTGGATACCTTACAATGAAAAAAATTATGGGTACTATTTGAATGAATCAATACCACGTTTTTTCATCTTCGATATGTCTTTCATTCAAGAGTTTGAGGAGTGGGTAACCCTGCCAATGCATTACAAGACAGGTCAGATTCATTTCTTCAACCTCTAGGTTTGGTTATGTATTTACATTCTTTTGAAGTTCCTTGTTCCTTTTCTTCTTCTCTTGCAATCTATGTAAAAGAAGCTATTCTCAGCACTATTATGAACTTTAGTGTATTTTATATCACAACTATAGTAAAGACCTTTTTTCTTTTTCTTCCAATTGTAAATTTTGCTTCTAACCTTGCAGGTTGTGTAGTCTAGAGCAGAAAACTTCTCCATATTTATTGATGTCATTGGCAGGCTTCCTTGTTGCCATAATTTTTCTTTCAATTTTTTCATGCCAACCTGAATTTGTTCTCCTCCAATGAATCAGGTTACAAAAGGTGAACCTCCTATGTTGGATGTTATCATGTGAATTCCTATAAGACATCAATGTTGTGCCTCAGAATATCCTTTACCCTTATATTCACCTTGGAAGTCTTAAATATGCTCCACTATTGAACCCTAAAGTTTGGGATTTATCAATTGGCTAAATAAGGTGTTCTCTTGTATCCCTCACGTGCTATCATTTCTCCGTAAAAATCGACCAAGTGATAATTTTTTTACAAGAGAGAAAAGCCATCGATACCACAAAAATGTATTTTTTTCTAAATATAAAGTTGCAATACACACCTTTTGTGTGTTCGACATATTGTGGAGATCAAAATATTGCTCCATTTTATCCATGCCTGGGCAGAATCCTTTACAGAAACTTCCTCACATCGATCCTTGCATTATGGTGGGTATTCAATACAACAGGTTTAAGAAAACAAAGATTAAATTTATTTTTTTTCTGATCATGAGCTTCCTCATCAGTCATTACCATGAATAATTTCATACAGCCTCATTAAAATTCCTTCCTAAAATTTGCATGTTTTCTTTTTTTAGACCATTTTTTTCATGTCTTCCATCTTTCCTTTTGGGTTTTTCTTTTTATACCTTCGATTCAGTTTTCTCCACTACCATTCTTCAAACCATCCATCTTAGATCCCATGCCTTTCATTTCTTTTTTCAAACCATCCATCTTAGCTTCCATTTCATTTTGTGTTACCCTTTGTGAGCGGAATTTGTTGCACTTGGTCTTGTAATTTTTGATATATCATATTGTACTTCTTCTCTTCATGACTCATAGTATAGCCTTATAATTTTTTTAATGGGCAGTAAATATGTTTTCAGCATTATAGAACCCAATATCGATATAATGCTTCAATATTCCCTTGAAACACTTCAAACTGATTTTTTCAAATAAGACTTATTTTAATTTAGCATATGAAATACACAAATTTTTCTTGCTTTGGAAGAGCTCGATATTTAGTTGGCTGTATTTATAATTTCAAATTCACAAGATCCTAACTTCGATAATGTTATATCCCTTTGAGTCTCTATTTCCAATACCGCATGTGACACCTAATTTTGATTCTTCAAGACAAAGTTATGTCCCATCTCTCACAATGACCTAATTATGGGTTGTCTACTGAGTGAATTTGTAATAATGTTCCATCACAAGCATTATTTTGACCTTTCTAACTAGTAAACAGAGACACAAGAAATCATACCATAAAATTTCACCACTTACATAATTCCAATCTGATTCATAAACACAAGTTATGATGATTTTCCCCGTCACTTATTTGAGTTAAAACCTAAAGGCTGAAACCCTAGCTTCCACATATCACGTTCTCGGTATTATTGGCGAGCGAAGGTATGAAATTTTACAAGTCATGCTTAAGATTGCATCTCATATGGATTTTTTAGTCAAGTCAGAGAAAAAAATACGGAGAAACTTCTAAGATGGCTCGTTTGTAGTAGTGAAACCTAGAACTAAAGTTCATTCCAAATTTATGAAACCAACTCACAAAATAGAAGAAAATATAGATCAACGTCTACAAATCAGTTTTCTCGAGGAAGCATCCTTCACATTACATAAATGAACAATTTCAGATGATAGAAGTGACAAACTTTCCTTTTCTATATATAGGAGTCCAATGGGTCACAATACATACCCTAGTCGACATAGCAATAACAATGTAATGGCACAAGAATAACAATAGTAGACTTTTATGGGTACAATAATAATAATATGAAGCATTATATGGGCACAAAAATAACAAGGGTGGCTATACTAACAAAAATGATAAGTGATACACTAGTATTATAGGGACTCAACAGCATCTTTTCCCATTCTTTTCTTTCCAAATAATTACATTACATTCATATTTATACTTAGAGAAGAAGATATAGAATTATTAAGAGAGAATTCTACCGTAGTTTTTAATTAACTTAAGAAAAATCCTGTAACCTTTTCCTAAATATTTTTTTTTTTTTCATATTGTTTCTAGAATTTTTACACAATCTAAAATTTAGAGACTTCCATACGTACAAAATTAAATTCTTTAGGATACCTGTGAGATGGCTGCAGACATTAGAATCCTCGCATGGAAACTTTTATGAGTTCCTTGTCATGTGTATTCAATCAATTCTTCCCTTGTGTCACACATTGTGTTGTTGTTGGTCATGGGCTTCTGGTCAGTTTGCTTTTCCACTACGTGTAGTATTATTGGGTTCCATATTTCTTTTTTGTCAATTCTATCTTGTCTGTTATTTTCAATCAAATTTCCTTTCTTGTTGATTCCTAAATCTATTCCACTACATATCTCCAGGGAATCTTCTTCATAAGTTTCCATAACTTTTCAATCTCAATTTCTAACATTTTTCATTTGCTATGCATATCCTGTTTCCCATATCTTGCTTTATTTTTACATACAAAATTAGTATGGCATTTACTATTTCTGCACCATACTCATTATTTAATATTTTTTCTCCATTATAACTTATATTTTCATTACATCTCAAGGATAACCTTTCCTCGTTATCTAAACATATTTTTTTTTTCCATGCATAGATAAAAAAGCTTTCTCCATACCCTTTATCAAAATTTAGAATATAACCACCTCTTCCACCTAACTAACTTTCCAACATATTAAGTAGATCCATAGTTTGTGTAATACACCCTAGTAAATTTGTAAATATTGTAGTTACATTTGTTAAGTTAGATGGAAAAAAATGTAGGTCATGTTAAAGGCATGATATGAATAAGTGATGGAGATAAATGTCTTTTTAATTTTACTAATAAATATTTCATATAGTCATCCATTAAAATTATGGTGGAAAAACAATGTTGAAAGAGAGTTTCACATTACAGAACTCCAAACATAGTTATAAAGAGGTTTTTTCCCCGCCCAAATTCCTCTCCCTAGAGATAAATTATGTCTTATAGGAAAAAGGGGAGCCAAGAGGGTGAAAGGAAACCGTGAGGCAACCTTCTAAATATAGAGATTTGTTGGAGGTGGGCTCAGAGAGGAGAGAAAATTTGTATAGCTTGATACCCAGACATAGGACATTATAGGATGAAAAAACCGAAGTAAAAAGGGGAATTGTTAAGTCAAGTTGGCTAGTGAAATTCCAACTGAAACCTATGGGGTCAACAAAATCCTAAGGCCGAAGGTATGCCTATCAATTATCCTAGGTTAGTGCTGGTATGGTCATTGATTATCCTAAGTGTCGAGGAAGGCACTGCGGCTGTGAAACTAGAATAGGGGGGTTCTATAAAGATTACGCAGTCTTGAATGGTTGTGTACATTTTTCTCCATAGTGATTTTTATGCTAGGTCACCATTTGGAAATAGTAAGTGAAATTTGTTTTTGGATGGTTTTCTTGATGTGTATTTATTCTTTGTTTAGTCATGAAAAGGTTTTGTATTTAATTCGATACAGAAATACTCAAATAATACTATTGAATAAAGTAAGTTCAAAACCCTAATGGACAATTTCCCATCAATTTTGTGCCTTTAGTTCACTATTTAGTATAGAAGTAAATAGTATGTCCCCGGAAAACCGGGTCACACTGGTTTACCATAATAATAATAATATTGTTTTCATAGAATGTAGCGAAGTATCGTAGCTAAACATGTTTTTTTCTAATGATAAAAGGTTTTGTATTGATATTATAGAGTAAAAGTGAAAATTTGTAAATGTTGAATTGAGTCCGAGAAGCTAAAGAACTCTTGATAAAAGGCAAATCGTTTATAATTGTATATTGAGTTAGTCAATAATCCCAACAACAAACATTGTAAAAAAATAATGTATAAATACATAACAAAGGAAGTATTTAATTATATAAATTCACATGATATTCTAAAATCCATACATCATAAATTAATAGATTCACAAAGGCGTGCTTGATTATTATCTATCAAAAAATTGAGACTTTTGTAACTCATATTACAAATTTTCCATGTCTTTGAAAACATAATAGTGAAAATTTAAATTGCAACATGAAGTAAAAAAGGGTCAATATTCCATAACTCAAAAATCACTTAGATGAGTGTTTAAGGATGAATGACCACAAGAAGAATGAAAATAATTTATATAATAAAACACAAGACAAAATGGTGCCATGAGAGTCTCAACCACACCCCATCGCAATGTTTGGAATGACTATTCAAAAGAATGTGGAGCAATATAAAATCACAATATCAATTTATTACAACCTAGAAAGAAACTTTCATGAAAATAAGGTGGAAAGTCAAAAACCAAATCCTCATTCAAAAGAGATAAAGGAGACCTAACCTACGATTTCCAAACAAAATTGAGATACCTTACAACAAGGCTCACAAACGATGATATGAGTATGAAAGGACGAAATTAGGTTATGATTTCAATTTACAAATTTTATATAGAAGGTGGTTGTAACCTTACAAATATGTAAAATGAGTAAAGTTAAAAATTGAAGTAACTAAAAACATGGGGCTATGAGGGGAAGTCCACCAAACTAAATCCATAGGTAAACAGTTACCAAAAGGACAGAGATCCAAATGATCTATTTTGTGCTCAAAAAATTAAAATTTTCTCAAAATGGAATGAAACCTATGTGCTTACATAGATCTCATCGTTCTAAATCCAAATTTCAACTCGTTTACAAAAAGATTTGTATGCCCTCGTAATCGTTGCCTCCTGGCCTCGCTTTTGAAACAACTAAAAATGGTTTTTAAGGATAGGTTACTGGTGTACAGCCTATACTACTAATAGACTATTAAATGGACCATTGACCGATGATTGGACCGTCAACGTATCTTCGCTGGGCTAATTAGGTGAAAATTTTTTCATTTATTTATTGGATGGAATTGGGGCAATGGAATTAATTGTTTGATTGGCTAATGAGAGGCTTCCACATGGCCCAACAAGGCTTCCATGTGGCACCTCCCAGTTGTCTAAAATTTTTGTAAGTGGGTTAAGGTGTCAAATAGGTCAAACTTGTGACCTTCCTACAAGCAAACCACCGAACTCACCACTATGCCACACTCATTTCTTAACAACCTATGTTTTGATGATGTATATAAATTTCAATGAATGACACGTTGGGGATGGTTTGGGGCTATCCCCAACCCTCTTCATCATGCCCACGTCAAAAAGGTTGGGACTAGGGGCTACAATAGCCATGCCCCACCGTATTTAATTCACGTTTATATGAATTAAAATTTGGTTTTAAGGCCTCATTGGGAATTTAAACAATCCCAAAATTGTGTTGGATGTTGGTGGAAAAGTTTCACTCATTAGTTTTTTTTGGGGCAAATGTAGGGTAGTTTTCTTAAGAGGTCAAAATTTAGGAAACATTTCTAGAAAACATTGGGGGACCATAAATTATTCATTTTTTCCTTTTTGGCAGTAAAAACAGCAGGCTAGAAAGGGGTTTTTTAGGCTCCAAGCCACTAGAGCTATTAATAGAACCACTAATAATAAAATGTACCGAAACAAAATTTTTAGATCATAATGAAAGAGGCCCAACAATTGAAGTCGACCAAAAGATTTATAACAATGTAAGAACACCTTTATCATTTTTTGTTTGTGTTTACTATTATGTACATATTGTCTTGTATTTTCTGCAAAAATGAGTTAAATTTTCACGTTTATGTGTTTAATACCTGCTGTGATTAAAACTTAATTCACTCACTTGAAATTTCTCACAAACCTCAAGCAATTTTTAAATACAAATCATTTTGGTATCAAAGTTTAGGTTTTTTGTTGCTATGAGGGTTCATTGTTTGCAAGTGTATGATGCTTACAAGGTTGAATCTCAAGAGAGTGGGAGAAGGAAATATTGTGGTTGCAAGTCCTCAAGTTAGTTCGGCGCACAAGGAGAGAAATTTTTCCACGACATCCACCACAAATTTTATATCAAATTGAAATAAAACTTCAACAAGTATGTCACATGAAGTGGACCTCTTATGACATGTCAGAAGATGAGAAATCCTTCAAGAAATAAATATTTGATATGACACAAATGCTGAAATTTTCACGAGGAGAGAAACACAAGGTTGCAAGGTAAGAGCTCCAAACCCTCTGTGGAGGAGATGCAAGAGATGGGGACAAGCTTCCAAAAGTGAACAGACAAACAACCTTTTGACACCACCATTCTATTCACCTCCATGCTCAAGGCCATATTCACCATCATATTCTTCAACAACATCTCTCTATGAACACCCATACCTCTAAAGGGACATTGCCAAACTCATTGTTGAAACTTGACATAAAATTCAATTGCCTACAAAAATGGTGAGGTAACTTCTAAATATTAGACAATTCAGCTTTGTCAACTAGAAGTGTATTGTATGATATAGAGGACTTACATGATAACCCCAAGGTTTAGCTTGATTCTTTAAGTTTGGAAGGTATTTTATTTGGTAGGAAGACATAACTCAAGACATGAAATGTCGTGTATGCCTTAACCTTCTGAATGATTTTGTTGTTACACTAAGAGGGACAATTCTTATCCATTAAAATATATGAAAAATCTATTATGGATTGGAAAAAAACTTTAGCGCTAGCGGGTCAATGTGTGCAAAGCTATGCTCAAGAATTTAGAAGAAGAGCACTAATATTGGGTGTATATTTATCATCACATATATTTATTTGAAATAAATTAAAGGTTTTCATAAATATTTTAGACATGCCATACTCATGTTTAACCCCACAAGTTTAGATGAGGTTTGAGTATAGGCTACACACCTAGAAGAAAGTGGAGAAAATGTTCCACAAGAAGGAAAGAAAAGTGATTTAAAAGTGGAGAAAATGAAAGGGTAAGTTCAAGAGACAAGGGAAGAACAATGCTTCCATCAAGAAAGAGGGAGAATAATTAACATGTGTTATCAGAAAAATATGTTCATCATGAAGAAAATCAAGGAAGCTTCATGTTGAGATGAGACCTAAAAATTTTAACAAAGGGAAGCAAACGATACCAGTAACTACACAATATGATTTCGGATCCGATTCAGGAGATGAAACAAAGATCACAACAATGGGGAATGAAAGGTAAGGACATAGAAAGCACTATTTATTCAAGTTGTCCTAATTATAATCAAGGTGAGAGAAAGGGGAAATTGAATTTTCCATATTCAAATTATTTCAAAGTATACCAAAATTCATACACTCTTTGATAGTGGTTCAAAAGAAAATATGATTTGTGTTGAATTATTCAAGAATTTAAATTTAGAGAGCATTCCTCGTCCAAGGCCCTATCCTTTAGAAGGATATCAAGACTGAAATTTAAAAGTGACAAGTGAAATTCATATTTAGATTCACAATTGCAAGCTGTATTTTATGAAGTTGAACTTGATGTGTAGTTCAACGATATTTCCGGTATTGTTTGGGAAGCCCATATATTTATCATATGAAAGTTATTTTAATCGGGCCAAGAAAACAAGTATCACTTGTTCAAATCTTGTATTAAGTATTTTTTAGAGCACATCAACTTAAACTAAATCGCTCACTTGTGAATGTTTCACGATCAAGAGACTTATAAACAATTAAAAGATTTTGGTTTTAATGGTCAAAAAAGGAATGATGTTGATACAAACTTACCGTTTTGATTCAAAGTTGAAAATTGATTTGCTGAGGTTTTTAACCTATACAATGGGATGTTTCGAGTTTGCGATCCTCCAAAGGAGGAATCCAACATGAAATCCAATTGTAGCAAGTTTGTCCTCTTCTAACATTGGCATGTATATGATTTTAGTGATGGAAAATGAAGAAATTAATAAACAAGTACAAGAGTTGCTTGACAAGGGGGATCATCCTAATAATAACTTAAACATGTGGTTCACATTTTGTTTTGGTTACAAAAAGGATTTAAATATGGCGCATAGAGTGTGGACATCCATGCATTAAAACAAGATTACAAGAAATAATTGTTACCTGCCTCCAAGAATTGATGATTTACTTGATCAATTGAAAGATGCTAGTATTTAATTAAGATGGACTTAAGGAGTGACATCATCAAATTAGAATTTATTAAGGAGACATATAGACAACATTCAAAACAGCAAGGTTTGTTTGAATGGCTAGTTATGCCTTTTGGTCTTTGTAATGCCCCCGCCACCTTCATGCATGTGATGAATGATGTATTGAAACCATTTCTAGATGATTTAGTGATATTACACTTAGAGGCCATATTAATTTTTATTAAATCTCAAGTAATAGCTTATGTCATGCATGTCAAAAAAATTACTAGATGTCTTGAATAAACAATATTTGTTTTTAAAGATGTCAAAATGTGATTTGGGAAAACATCCTTAATCTATTTGGGTCACATTGTTGGAGGAGGAGAGTTGAAAATAGTTCCTCGCAAGGTTGATGTTATTTTGAATTGGCGGAAGCTCAAATAGTGATGAAGGTTAGAATTTTCTTGGGAGCAACACAATACGGAGGAATTTTCTTGCTAAATTTTCTTTCATCGCAAATCCATTTCATGCATTACAAGTGTGAAGTAGGTCTTCCAAAGGAGTAAGAAAACAAAAGGAATTTGATGCATTGAAGAAAAATATCATTTTAGCTCCTATACTTTCACCCTAGACTTGAGACACTCATTTGAGATACGTACTAATGCAAGTGACTATGCCATGAGTGCATTCCCAATGAAACATGGTAAGCCCATTTGTTTACATTCAGAAATTTTTACTGTGTAGTGATTAACTATCTCATATATGAAAGGAGTAATATGGTATCATGAAAAAAGGGGGAAAAAGTGGAAACAATATTTTTGGCAAAGAAGCAATCATTCACAGCTGCATCATCACCGTTGCAATACTTTCAATCACAAAATGGTGTTGTAGCAACAAAGGCACTTCGATGGAAGG
Organism: Pinus albicaulis; assembly: GCA_034641835.2. Taxonomy (NCBI): domain Eukaryota; kingdom Viridiplantae; phylum Streptophyta; class Pinopsida; order Pinales; family Pinaceae; genus Pinus; species Pinus albicaulis. The sequence continues at coordinate 28,097,370 of CM076572.1, read as the reverse complement.
GTTTTATTCAAAATTCCACTCTTAAGATAAGGTAGAAAGGCATCTATTTTTTAAGACATGGAACAACAATCCTCTCACATATGTAGCTTCGCCTACAAGCCACATATACTAGAAACTCATGTATAATAAAGGACCAACACATCTAGCATTATGGGTGTCTATCCATCTTACTTGGTCAACATGGCAATAGGACAAACTCATCTTCTATGATTTTTAACATGTGACCTCCCAAGAGAAATCACAAGTTTCAGTTGTTGAGCCCACCAGTGTTCTCTTCCATAAGAAATGTATCTACAATGTTGCTTTATATGCTTTCTAGTCCAATTGTTGTTAGTGCATCCATTATTTTTAAGCATAATTATGTCCTCGTACGAGACATGTTAAATAATATGATTTATATATTTATTTCAAAGATGTATATGTGACTTTGTTCGAAGGTAACCAAGTTGCAGGAATTGATTATCCGTGCATGATAACTTGTTATACCATCTTGGAGATATTTAGACCCATAGGGGGAGAGATTCAACATCATAAGGGGGCACATACTTCCTTTTTTCTAGTCATTTTAGCAGGTAATATGGTGGCATAGACATGTAGGTATTTCTATTGGCCTCGTATGCTTGAAAGTGTGTCACAATTTGTAAGAGGATGTTCATTATGTGCCTTAGTAATCCTAGCAATAGAAATTTAGGATTGTATACACCATTCTCTAATATTCTCGCCCATAGGGGAGTGCTTATGGAATTTGCAAGAGGTCTACCTATGTGTAGAAGAGGTCATGATTATCTTTATGTAGTTCTAGATAGATTCAGAAATGTATTTTGATTCCTAGAAGAAAAAAATAAATAAACCCAAGGTTATTCCACATCGTAAGGTGTATTCTTTATTTCCCACATCCATTGATAGTGATTGATATTCTCACTTTGCCTGAGATCTTTTGGTCGTTTTCTGTGGGGACTTGTAGACACCAAATTTAAAAAGAGTACAACATGTCATTCGTAAACAAAGGATCAAACAGTAGGTGGTGTATAAGAGAGTGATACATCTTCTTTATGGTTATTTCAACAAACATCTCAAGTTTTGGGATGAACATTTGAACCATATCTGTATGCTTTATAACCAGGCCAAGCACTTCTGATCGAAACTCACTATTTGAGGAATGTTTTGGGATAATTTTGAACATTCTTTAGATTTTATCTTTGGAAAAGATGTTGCTATTGATGGTCACAATGACATAGAAAAAGCTAAAATATTCATCAAAAGAGTTTCAATTGCACATTAAAGAGTTCAAGAACAATTGGAAAAGATTCAAATTAAGTACAAGTCAACACATAATAATCATTGCGAGATCATAATTTAAGACGGTGATGAAATTTGTCTTCAAAATTAGCAAAGAAAGACTCAAGGAGAAGGTAAAAAGTTGAAAGAAATTTGACATGGTCCATTTATTATTCTTCAAAAGATTGGTAATAATTCCTTTAGGTTGGATATTCCTTCATACATGTAAAATTATGCATTGTTAATGTTGATAATCTAAGATTGTATGAGTCTCCTTGATTGAAGGTCAAGGAAAAATACCGAAATGCATTCAATTTATTTCTCGTGAATATCTTAAGAATTGTATTAAGACACTATCCTTGACAGAAAACCAAGACTTCAAAACGAGGAAGCGTAGAATACCTTTGTGAGGGCTCTCCCGATGGCACAAATCCAAGAAAATATAAATGGATTGAGAGTGGGATGTCGCAGGGAACGTACCTGGTACAATTTTCAGAACCGAGAGTGATATTTTTTTCTCCAAAAGCTTCAAGTGAGGAATGATCCAATGGATCAAATTTATACTCAAAATTAAAAGTTCTCGTAATGGAATGAAACTTATGCGCTTGCATAGATCTCGTCATTTTGAACTACACAACTAATTTTGAGAAAAAAATAAAGCCTATATGCCCTTGAAATAGTGTTTTTTCAGCTTTTAGAAACAACCTAAAATAATGGTTTCTCATAGTAGTTTGTTTAGCTGCCATCTGTTTAAGGACTCAATCATTGATCGTATCTTGTTATGCTAACTTAGCATGCCATTTTTCGTTTCCTTAATTGTTTGAAATTGGGGAAAATGCTATTGGTTGTTTGATAACGCAATTAAAGGTTCTCTGACATGGCCCAACCGGGAGGTTTCCACGCAGCCTCCTACTGGATAATTTTTTTTGTTGTCCAAGGTGAGGTCGGCGGGGGTGGAAACTCATGGGACCTCCTCACTAGGAAACCATCAAACTTACCACTATGCACCTCATTTCTTCAACATATGTTTGGAGGTTGGTACATAAATTTTAATGAAGGAATGTTGGGGGTGGGGCCGGCCGCATCCATGCTCATCGGTGCCCACAGAACAAGGGGTATCTGCACGGGGCTTACCCTAGTGTCGGTGGCATATTTAATTCAAAAAAAAAATTGGCCACGTTTTCTGTTGAATTATAAATTTTGTTTGAAGGCCTATTAGTATTTAAACGATCCTATAAATTATGCTTGATGTTGGTGAAATTTTTTCATATTAGCATTTTTGGGCAAAATGTAGAGCATTTTGTAGGAGGTCAAAAATTGTAGGATTTAATTGTTGGAAAAAATTTAGAGGACCATAAATTTTTCTGTAAGCTTCATTTTTGCAATAGATACACAAGGTTTTTAATAGTTATTGAGTCATTGGTTATCAATACAAACATTTAAACAATCGTAAATGTATGTAACCACCATATTTAGAGCATAATGAAAGAGGCCCAACCATTGGAAGTTGGGCCAGAGATCGAGTCATGAGGTGAACTCCTATAAATTCTTGTTCAGAAGTTGACCCTTATGTTGATATTTTTTTTATTTTCTATAAAAATAAGTTAAAACATCATGTTTATGTGTTTAGTAATTTCCAAAAAAAGAGGATTAAAACCTAATTGACTAATTTGAAAATTTCGCTGAAACCTCACAGTCTTTAAATATAGATCATTAGAACTCTGATAGACCACATTCATTAAGATGGTTAGGGTAAGTAGTTCCTTTCCTAAAATACAATTCTTCAAGAGATGTGATGGATTAACCAAATAATAACATAATTAGAAAAATTTGACCATGGACAATTATTGTACTTAGGTGAGGAAAAGAAATAAGGTTCCTTAAGAAAATTTAAACTTGAAACGAGACTATGAAAATAAATCAGAGATTCATAAATTTTCTATCGTTGACCAATTTACATGGACAAACTAACTTTGAAGTGACAGCTTCTTTGAAAAGCTCATTCTCATGGAGAGAAAGGTCAAGCCAAGATAGAGGAGCACTATAAAGTGGGGAGGGCTACTCCCCATAAGCATGTTGCTCATCTACACCATATTAAAAACTTTTCAGGACATTGGAACCATTGATATGGGAGCCTATCACTAACTTCAACAACAATAACGTTGTACAATTTTATGGATCTATAGAATTTAGAAGGACTGTTAGAGGAATTATGATTAATCTAGACATTAATACCAAAATTATTTCTGACCAATGAATTGTAGGAGGGATTAAGATCAAGAATTAAAATATTAATATGCCACTATCTACCATGGTAATAAGGATAAGAGAATATTTCAAACCTAATGTTAAACATTATTATGATTTCATATATTCACGAGGATAAACCTATGTGGCCACACAAAGTATATAATATAATGAGAATGATACATTTTATATAGTTTGTAGGTATTTAAAACTTTAGCTATACAAGATAAGATAGTAAAATCTAGTAATGAACACCTTCAATGTGTTACTTTATTAATACTTTTTTTCTAACATAAAAAAAAACATATTGGAGGACATTTAGAAGGAAAGATTTAAATAATCATATAATTATTAAATGTTGATTGTTCTTAATTAGTGGCCTTCTATTCATGATAGTTTTTTTTATGAAGGGCAGGCTACAAGTGGTATCAAAGCTATGGTTAGCACATTGTGGCTTATTAATGGAAAACCCAGACAATAACAAAACTATAATTCTTGTTGCATATATATATAGAGAGAGAGAGAGGGATGGAAGAGAAGCCGTGTATGATAAAACACCACAAATAAGAAAACTCATAGGACCTAGTTCGATACCCTTTCCAAAATGCAGTCTATAAATGTGGGTCCTGTTGGGAAGAGCCTTGTTCCACAACTGCAATGACGTTTGAAATAGTTGAACATTTGAGGAAAAATGGACAATTTAAGGGACGATAAAGAGCACTGAGGAGGACCAAGAAAGGATAATTAAAATTTAACTCAGAGGTATAATCAAATAATTTAATTCTTCCACATATTGAAAACAGAGCAGAATAACAGAGAATAGAGAGGATAATATTCTAAAAATTACTCAGGAATAAAAGGTGATTACGAGTTAGAAGAAGGGAACTTGAAAATGTTACAAGGAACAACGAAAAATATAGACAAAAAGAGAGAAATATAATTACGAGGGAAATTTAAAATATTAAGCTCTTTGATGTTTAACGGTGAGGCATAGGTGCTACAGTTATGAGGTTGACAAAAATTAATAAATATTTCTACATTTAAAAATATCACAATTTGAAGGCTGGTCTAATAAATATATCAACCTAGAAAATGCAACACTGTGGTAAGTGAGGAAGTTGAGGTGTTTCAAGGACTCGATGAAAAGGATAACATGGGAGAATTTCATATTTTTAAGAATAAGTATTTGACTGAGTGGTTTTATGATGACAGCCAAAGAATTTCATTACCTTATATTTGTTCATCTATTTATGGAAGAGTAAGTGGTGTGAAATTTACTTCGTTGCTGAGACATATCCCTTATATAGCATGAGAAGAAAATTCTAAGATGTGACTTTTAATAAGTAGCATACCACAGAAGTTAATATTCCGAGTTTTATAATCCCAGGAACATGGACGAAGGTCCGTAAATCACAAATTTTATATCAACACATGAAATAGAAAGGGGATAATAAAAAAACATGGTTAGTAAATACGAAAAAATATCCTCAAAACACCAAGAACACCAAAAACTGCAAATTCTAAGAATTTCCACACAAGGTAACAAAAAAGTGAATTTCTGGAAAAGGGTGGGAAAAAACCATAATCGTAGAATGAAATGAACCATTAGAGTTGACTAGAAATTGAATTATGGCCAAACTTACCATTACAGTGTTGGTGTTTTTGGGAAACCCACTACATTAAAAACTTCCTTTATCATGGAAGAACAAAACATGTAGTGAATATTTAGGAGGCATATAAAATGGATGAAGAAGAAAAAAGTTTACCCCAGATCAATGCTACACAAGAGGACCATCATGCAAATGTACTAGCCTACAATTTGCTTAATTTTGAAGGTGATATTTTCGATTATGTTATGTCCATTTTAACAGATTATTGGAAAGGATGAGCTATATTAGTCCTAAAATAGTCAAATCATGTCATCCACAAGTTAGTAAGCTCAAGAACCCATGGTTGGTTTAGCTAGAAACTGGAGCCAAAAGGAGAGTCGAAAAAAATTGGAGGATTGTCCTATTGAATTGGAAGGTCACCCAATAAAAATAAATTTAAATATTCATCTCCTTTAAGTTCTTGTGAAGTTTTGATTGGTATGGATTTGGTGGAAAAAAATTGGTATCTTTTAAATTGCAAAGATAAAAACATTTGTTATATTAATGAAGGAGGCTTTAAGAAAGAAATATAAGGGATAGTAAGACCTCTAAATAATACCAGTTATAGCCTCACAACTAGATAAATCTAACAGAAGGCTGCCAAATTTCTGCAATCCCAGTGCGATACACTATTCCCACATGAAAGAAAACAACTTTCAATAATTTGCCAATTGTTCAAAATTTTGTAAGATGTATTTCTGGAGAATATTCTGGCTTCCCCTGCAACAACAATATATTTGTTTTTTGATTGAATTCATTTCTGGATACACCTAATTATCTAATGGAATTGCACGCCACATGAATATAACAACAAAATCAATTAAAGATGCAATTATAAGATTTTATTCTTAAAATACACATTCATCTGAGCGTAAGTATGCCCATGATAAGCCCATATACTCTTTTAGAAAGAAATATGGAATATTGAGGCTCTCATTGACAAATGACAATAGAATAAATTAAATGCAAAAATAAGCACCCACTACCTAGGATTAATGATTTATTCGATCAAGTATGGGTGCTTTATTTTTCCAAGATTGATGTACTCTCATGGTACCATCACATACATATCATAGAGAAACATATTAAAAACTACATTTAGGACTCATTATGTGCACTATAAGTTTGTATTCCTACCTTTCGGGTTTAGTAGTTTCACCACATCTATAAAAGGTTTTACATTAGTATATTCTATGCATATCTAGATAAATTCATGTTAATATTTATTGATGATATATAGATTTACTGAAGAATATGGAAGTAGAATAAATACATTTGAAAATTGTCTGAAAACTCAGAACACCAATTATATGCCAATTATAGTAAATGTTAATTTTAAATACAAAATACAACATTGGGGCACAATCATCAAGAAGGAATAGTCATTGACCTGAAAAGATTAATAAAATTATGGAATGGCCCATTCCTAAAATTTTTGTCGATATTATATCCTTTATGGGATTATAAAGCTATTAGTGCCACTTCATAGACAGATTGTGTTGCAGTTTATCATATAACCTCTTTACAAATGAAAGGGAAAAGTTTTATCTAGACATGAAAACTCACAAATTATTTTCGATCAACTAAAATATTTATTCACTACAACCATCATTTTGAGGATTGAAAATCCATAGAAGCTATTTTTTTCTTCCCATATGCATGTCAAGAAGGGGTAGCATGCGTATTGGTGCAAGTAACAGGTTGTGGCCTATGAATCTAAAAAGAAGGAACACAAAAAGTTACTCAACACATCATTTGGAATTGACAGTATGGTCCACACCTTAGTAGTATGGTGGAATTATCTGTTCATGAAGAATGATCATAGAATTTTGAAAAATTTTTAAAAACACACCCTTAATGCTTGGAAAGCATAATGAAAATTTTTTGAGACCTCTTATATTGACATAAAACACTTAAAAAAGGTAAAGAAAATCAGGCGGTGATTCCTAAGAAGAATATTTAATTGTATTTATGAAATTTCATTCAGTCAAGAGAAATATACATTTAAAAATCATATTAGAGATTCATCCTAAAGAGACCTAAAATATCAAATTTATCGCAAAAAATGAAGTAAGAAAATACCATAGAGAAGCAATAGTATATGACATTAATAGCGATAGCTTGTCGATATATGGGAACTAAATTTATGTTCCTCAATCAACAAATTATGAAGCAGTTGATTCTAGATGAATATCACAAAAATCCCTATTCTTCCTATCCTCATTACCAGAAATTAATTACAACCGGAGAGGATTATTTTGTCGTGGTATGAAGATGGAAGTGGCAGAACATATAGCAAAATGTCTAGAGATTCAATAAGTAAAAAGTTGAGCATCAACATCCAAAAGTTTAATTCACCTTTCACCCATTCCTAAATGGAATGGAAATCATTACATTAAATTTTTCATAGGTATACTTAAATAAAAAATAAAAATGAATCCATAATGGTTGTCAAGCATGAATTAAGTAAATAAATACATTTTTTTTTCATGTATAGTTAACCTAAAAAAAATTGTTCAAATTGCTAACATATTTAGGAGAGAAATTTGTTTTTACATGGTATACCTAACGGAGTAATCTCTAATACAGATGTGAATTTTTACTTTTTTCTCTAGAAGGCTCTATCCGTTGAACTAGAACCAAAGTACACCATTATTTCTTACCATATGTAGACGGAAGTGAAATGTGAATGAGTGAACTAAGTGTTAGAGGATATTCTAAGAATGTATGTCATGCAATATCCAATGAATTGAGAATATTTTTCTCCATGTGGTAATTTTCACATAACATAGCTAACATGGTTGATTAAAAATAAGTTTGTTTAAAGCATTAAAGGTGAAAATTATATGATTGCCTCTCTTAATTCTCCATAACCCCAAAGACAAATTGATATTGGGACTACATATGCTAAAACAAATGGAGAATTATAATTATAAATGTAAGTTGAAAGGTTTCTTAGGATTAAAGAAAATTTATAAGATAAATGATGAAATTATAGTGAATTTTGTGTGGGAGATTATGTATTCAAGGTCAACCAAAAAAGAGGCTTGAGGTGGGGAAGCACATAAACTAGTTCTGATTGCGTTACCCTTTCCAAATAATTTCTTGAGTTGGGATTAGCTCATCAATTGGATATTCCTAGTCATATATATATACGTATTCCACGTGTCTTTTCTACATATACATATGTGATCCTTAATATATTATTAATTGGGTTATATGTGCAAGTAAAAATAAAGTTGGAATGATTTTTTATAAGTGTTTTTTTAATAACGATTGATGGAAAAATAATATAAACTATAATAAATATGCTGTAGGTAGAGTTGAATTAATATTTCATGGCTGAGTTCCTGTCATATTCTTGATCACCGAAAAATTATGCTATAGAAGAAAGTTACCGAGGTTAAAGTGTAGTGAAAATCATTTCATCATAAAAGAGGCTACTCGTGAAGATGAAAATTTCATCTGTGAGGTATATCCTAGCCTATTTTAAGCGCTACAAAAAAATACCAAGGATGATGTTTCACCTTTATAAAAGATGTAATAACCCTATTTAAATTTGTAAGTATTTTAATTACCTTTAAAGTTACACTGAATATTGTGGTCATGACAGGTATTGGTATGGATAAGTGATGGACATAAATATTTTTCTTATTTTTTTGTTAATAAATATTTCATAGCGTCCTCACAAGAAATTACAATGGAAAAGAAATGTTGAAAGAGAGTATCATATCTTAGAACAAGTGAAAGAAAATTATGGGTAGAGGTGGTTATTTTTGGAAATTCTCTCCTAGAGATAAATTATCTCAAATACGGAAAAGGGAGCCAATAGGTGAGAAAGAGAAATCCCAAGGCAACCTTGTGAACTTAGAGCTTGGTTGGAAGGGGGAAAATAAAGGAGAAGAAAATTTGTATAGATTGATACCCTCATATAGGATGACGTGAGGAGGAAAGATGGTACAAAATGGAATCCTTGGAGATCACTACAAGGAAAAGAACCTCTAGCTGAGGTTACAAACGAGGCTTTTAGTGTTATAAAATTGGCTAAAATTGTCAAAAAAACATATGCCTGCTTTCCGGCATGATAGTTTTGGTGGAGTTTTTAATGGAAATTGAACAAAACTAAAAAAATTGGGCAGCCAGACATTATTACGTATGTTTTTCCATCGGTGCCATTATCTTTGAACACACTGGTGCGTATCATGAGACAAAGGCATCAGTATGGTTTAAGGGAGAACGACTGAGTCGTTATTAAAAAACAACAACATTTGGTCGGTGTTATGGATACAATGCACGCAGGCTTTGTTATAATTGGTCTTAGATTTGAGCAAAGGTCTATAGTGTCATATAAGTGCACCAATGCGTGTATCTTTATGAGGTACCTATGTTTCGTATCATGTGAAAGTGAACCAAGATTTACACTGAATGTATTTGTACATGGACCATAAATGCACTGGTGCTTATAGACACATAAACGCTCTTATGCGTATGTTAGAAAATTAAATATTAAGAGAAATGCAACATAAAATATGTGGAAAATAAAAGCACACAAAACACATAAAAACAGAGAGACATAGATACATGTAGCGACCCGCTTTGGGCTATGTCCACCCCAAACAAAATGCATTCTCCTTTCTATTATCTGCCAAATGAAGAGACAAACCTACAGAGATCCGTTATAATATCATTTCTGTTTCCTTTCTCACAGTCGTTTCGCTCCGAGAATACACATAAAATGCATAAATGCAATAAAAATGCCTCATAAAAGCAGAAGCTTTCTAGGAAAAACCCTAATTCAGACATAACTTCTACCATCGATCGTTTGTCAATGAACGGCCCGTATTGACTAGAAATTACCACACCACAAGGCAATTTACACTGCTTTAGCTTCGGGGGCGCTGCTCTAAACCCCCCACTGTGAGTGGTTATTACCAAAAGGTTTCTGCCCTTTTAAGGCACAGGGTTCCAATGTCAGATACACAAACAAGATAATCAAAGCACTCCAACACCCTCCCACTTGGAGACCGATTGTAGCAACTCCACCGCTACTTCATTTGCTAGACAATGACCTCTTTTTGGACCGAAGTTGTTCCTCATCTTCACTTCTGCTATCCTTGAAGACCAATTGAAACTCTAGAAATATCTTCAGTTTCTCCCTGTTACAAATTTTGACAAAGATATTCATATTTTGGATAGTGTGTACCTTTTTCCACCTTCAACTCTCCATTTAAACATTTACCGTAGAAATGGTACTTGAGATGTATGTGTTTAGTCTCAGAATGAATGTCGAGTTCTTTTTTGTGAAGAGAATACACTTTTGGCTATCACCGTATAGTGTGCCCGTATCATTCTTCTTACCTAATTCATCCATCAACCTTTGTAACCAAATCATTTCTTTACTAGCCGTAATGCGAACATACCGCTTCGTTGTTGAAAGTGCAACAACACTTTGATTTTTGAAACCCAACCGATGTGTACTATTCCACCTACATTAAATACATTCTGCAGTTGCTCCTCTCACATTTTGCCTACCTACTACATTCCATCAACATATCGTCAGAGATAATGTTGAACCACCAAAGCATACTGCTTGATTTGTGGCAATTTCTAATATTCGAGAATCCATTTTATCGCTTATCCAATGTTTTTTTCCGGATTAGTTCACACCGCTACAACTCTCATCGCATGTGCAATACTGCCTTAGCAGACCATTGCATACGTTAAGCTTCAAATCAGATGCATATGGAACTTTCAGACATATATTCCATTCTTCGGTGGTTCTGGGGCAAATTTCCTTACTAAATTTGAAATGGCTAGAAAAGGTGCATTAACTTCGGTTTTTCATCAGGCATATTAAATATTTTCAAGACCTTTTCATTTAATTATTCCGAGACAATGTTAATTTACAATTTTTCTTCTATCTCTAGTCATCTCTCATACCATGATTTGTTTGTAGCTCTCAACTCTTTCCATTGCAAATGAATTTGCCACCTTTTGACATTTATTTCCCCCCGTATGTTACATCCCCAGTCACATGTCATCTACATACAATAACAATATAATATAGTCATGCATCATTTCTTCCTTTTTTAGATAAACACAATGACTGTAGTGACATCTAGTATAACCTTGTTCTATACAAATTGTCAAATTTTAGACACTAACGCCTTTGGAGCCCCCATTTTAAGCCATGTTGAAGCTCTTCTTTAACCTCGCACACCAATTTTTCTTTCCTTTACCTCACATCCTTCCTCGTTGCCGATGGTTATCTCTTCCTCCAAATCTCCATGGAGAAATGTTGTTTTACATCTAAACTTATTTTAAGATGTAAATCTTCCCCTCCTACAAGACTTAAAATAGTTTCGATTGAATTCATTTAACAATAGAGAAAATATTTCATCAAAATCAATACTTTTCTTTGTAAACTTTCACCACAAGTTCATTACACTTATTTCTCCATCTTCTTTCCTTCAAACAGAACCCATTTATTCTACAATGTAGTTTACCCGAAGGCAACCCCACTAAGTCCTGTCCTGTTATGCATTAAGGAGTCCATCTCTTCCATGGCTAGCCCTCACTTCTTCCCTTTCAACCGCATTTTTCTTCACAATATCTGTGTTCACCAGCATCCGTAAACAACAGTTACAATGAAGGAGAGCATTGCCTGGTGTGTCCATCATTCCGGTAGATCTTCTAATACCTACTTTCAGGTGTTTGAGGTGCCTCGTTGCTGTTGTGGTGGTTTCTGTCATTGTGGTTGTTGATTATTATTATTTTCAGGCACCTTTTATTTTTTTAGTTATCTCATCAAGAACCGGGTATTCCTTGCTTTCATTTTCCTCAAGTTTTTTTCATGTACCGATTCTTATACAAGACCTTTTCATTGAATATTACATCTCTACTCCTAATTATTTTGTGATTTTCATAATCATATGTTTATAACTAAAATCATTAGCACCATATCCAATAAAGGTAATATTTCTTTGATTTTTCCTCAAGCTTTGTTATGTTTTCTTTATTAATATGGACAAAGTTGCCTCACAATCAAAAGGATTTAAAAAAAGAGTAGTTTACCCTTACTCGTTCATGCTTCCTTCCGGAATACCACCATCAAAGGAACTTGAAGGCCCTCTATTTATTAGATAAACAACGTATTCACAAGATTCCGCCTAAAATTGTAATAAGGCAATCCCGTATGCAATCTCACACCTTACCTACGATTTTTTAACTATCCTTCGACACATCGCTCTTTCTTGTGGTGCTCTTGGAACCGGCTTTCTCTACAAATTCAGCGTTCTATCAGTGACCTATCAAACTCTTTGTTGCAATATTCAATATCCATTTTTCCGATCTCGAGACGTTCAACTTCTTTTCTCGTCTCAATATCAACCAAAGCTTCCTGAAAGTATCAGAATACAATTTTATTTATTCTAATACAACAAATCCATGTTTTTCTTTAGTTGCATCATCAATAAAAGCAACATAACAACGAGAGCCACCGAGAGATGATACCTTCGAGCAGGTCCCCATACATTTGTATGCATGCTCCAATTTTTCTTTTCCCAACTCGAGAAATCACCTTTGTTTTCTCCACAAATGCAATTTCGCTAGTAAATCCAAATCAATATTCTTCAAACCCTTTTCATGTTGTACTTTTTGAGGAAGAATTTTCATCCCCTCTCACTCATATGTGTCCGAGCTTCATGATGAATGTCGTATCCGATCCTTTTGAAGTTAAAGCATTAACAGATTTAGAAATACCATTGCATAAATACAATGTACCAACCTTTTTCACCTTTCGCTATTACCGTGCTCCTTATGACCTTCTCAGTTTTATCCGCAAAAGTTTTCACACAACCATCATCGCCGCCAATCGCCTGTTGAAATCATATTTTTCTTCGTATCCTGGAACATGCTCACCTCCTTTAAGCTATTGGTTTCATTTTGTTGTTTTTGACAAGAACCTCACCATTCCAACAATTTTTGTGGTTTATCATCACCCAAATGAACTTTTCCAAAACCATTTAACACGCTCATGAAAATATTTCTATCGTGTGGCATGGAATGAGGCCCCTAATCCACACAAACGAAGAATCAAATAATACTTTTCAAAAGAAATAATCAAATATCTTGTAACACATCACCTGTCACATTTGCTTCGTGATTGTTTTCTGCTGCAGCCTTACTTTCCCTTCCCGAGATCTGGCGTCTTTCTTTAGGTGCTCTTTCTTTCCACAATTCCAGCACACTATCCCGATCCGGACTTGGACCGCCTTTCCTTGATTTCCATCGTGGATATCTCGAGCTCTTTCCTCTTTTCATTATTCTTTTCCCAGACTCATCGAAGTATTACTCGATGTCTCACCGTAGCTTTTCCATCGTATTTCTACCAAGGATAGCACCAAAAACATCATCAAACTTTAAAATTACTAGATTCAAGAGAAACAATGGCCATTACTAAACCATTTCAATTTTCCGGCAATGAGCACAAGAATAACAGAAAGCTCTAACTTCATCATCAAAATTTACCCTACAAGAACTTAACTGATCGGGTAATCGTATTAAATTCATTTAAATTATATGCAACATTCACACCGACATCTTCATATTAAAGAATGCTTTCACAAGAAATACCTTGTTTGAGGCCGAGGTTTTTCATATAGTTTCGCCAACTGCCTGCATCAAACCTCTCAATACACATTTTTCGTTAAATATTAAAGGCGATCGACGCCACAAGGCACAACCTTATTGTTCTCACACCTTCTATTCGGGGAGTCCATTCCGCATCTTTCAGTAAAATGCCTACTTGTTTGTTTTTCTCAGCTTCAATGGTAGGTACAAATCTTTCGATACAAGAGACCTTCCATTCAACATTCTCTCCATGCTGAAAGTCGGGCTATTAAATTATCGACCCTAAACTTACCATCGTCCGCTATTGCTCCCACTCGAACGAGGAAGCCTTTCTTTCCTCGCGATATTATCAAATAAATATACCTTGGCTTTGATACTGTATTTAAAAGTTAGAAAATTAAATATTACAGATAAATGCAACACATAAATATGAAAATAAAATCACACAAAACACATAAAAATAGAGAGACAGCAACAGTGGTTCACCCGCCTTTGGGCTATTCACCTTAAAACCAGCCCTTCCCTATTATCCAACAAAAATGAAGACAAACCACAAGAGATCCGTTGTAATATCTTCCGCCCTCTCTGCGCCTCTCTGCTTTCATTTTACCGATACACACATACAACAATACATATTGTCATTACAATGCCCTATAAAAGCTAGGTTTTCTAGGGAAAAAAACCCTAATCTAAACACAACTTTCTACGATCGTACCTATTTTGCTAATGAACGGCGCTCGTATTGACTAGAAATTACTACATTTTTAGAAGCAATTTCACATTCTAAGTAGCCGGGGGGCGCGTTCTAAAAACCTCACTAGGGGGGGATCCGAAAGCACTACCGTCTCTTCGGACCCCCATGAAGCGATTAATTATGTAAGGGCGTTGCCGCCTTTTTAAGGTACAGTAGGTCCACAGACACAAAGTAAACAAGATACTAGTTTCACACCCAACACAAAGATCACACAAACGCACCGATATTTATAACCTGGAATTAGTATTACCGTGGTGCGCACAGAATCACAAATGCACTCATGTACATAGACACATAATCGTCACTGTGTTTCTATTTTTATTTTTTTATAAACATCTACCTCTCGATAGTCCAATTATTGTGATTGTTTAAATTCATTATTCATCAAAAATACACATCTTATAAAAATATTCATATTAATTACATTTTTATTAATGAATTTAAATGTTGTTTGATTAATTTGTTATATCACATCGTAATTATTATGGTTTTTTAAAATTCATTATTCATTAAAATTTAATACATATATATAATCTATAACAATATTGATATGAATTAAATTTAATAGCAATTTTTAGAATGACAATGGAGAACGAATAAAGCATAATGGAGAACGAATAGAACAAATTAAAAAACAAATATTATGATTATATATATATATATATATATATATATATATATATATATATATATATATATATATACAAGACAGTTTCCTTTTATCATAAAATAAGAAGTTATTTGTGTCCCTTTGTCTTTCAATTGGGACACCATGTCCATTACATTAAACAAAATTTCTGATTTCGTAGAAATATTTCTATAACAGCCGCCTTGCTTTTGTATCCAAATTACATAGTGATTATCATTTTCACTCTAACCTGCTTCATCATTAGCTGGCTTCCATGACTTGATTATTTTAAGGAATTTTGTGTTCACGTATCGATTGTTTTCTTCTTTTCTTCATTTTCCATCTATAGCCATAAAAATAAACCTAAAATGATTGTATATAAATTGGTGAGAATAATGAAAATTCCAATATTACATAATATACACCAATGTAAATCCTAAAAGAAAAACGACATACCATAGCAAAAATTGACCATAACCATACACATTCTTCAAAACCATGTACCATGCCATCTTTCAAATTTCATCTCTTGCTAGCTCCATACTTTGTTTCCCTACAAGTTTTATACCCCATAATAAATCATATATTTAATATAAAATATTTTTTTGTTCTATTAATTATTGATGTAGCATCAAAACAAGATTTACATATGCTTACAAATTCCACAATTAAATTATGATATGCTAAATATACACCATAACCCATATTTAACCCAATTTCAACACCCGCCCTCGTCGATGATTCTTCTTTGTATGTTACCACCTATTTGAAGACATTCAATGATGATTTTTGTAAAACAATTTAAAAAATACAAAAATGAAATCTAGTTGCTTAGCAGTGTACAAGTAACACCACCATACAAACTTGTAGATCAACCATTTTCTTTCCTTGCATTTTTGTTTGATAAAAATGGTCGGTTCTGTAATTTTTCTAGTCTCCAAGAAAATTCTGAAAATTAATGTTTAATGCTAAATAGTTTATTTATTGTACCTAATGATCGAAATTCAATGATTACATATTACATTTGAAGCACATTGTTGTATTCATTCCACTAGATCCTCAAGCTTTTGTAAAATTTTCGTTAACTTCCGCACTACTCCAATCGAGCGAAGGAGCACCCATTTTCATTTGCATCTTCTATTATTTTTCTTTTCTTAGAACAATATTAATTTTCTCGAGTTGTTGGTCCTTATAGAACATTAAACAGATGTATCTAGTAGAGTGTTTGACGATGTTATCTAATAATTTACATACTATTAATGATAATTAAAAAGAAACTCATATTGAATCGATAGTATTGTTTCATTCACCTCGATTCATCTTTTTGCAATTTTTCCATTAAAAAATTTACGCTCTTCCGAAATGAGATAAAAATAATCATATCGAGATTTGTCATTTTATGGCTCGCATGACACAAGAATAGTACACATTATTTAATATATATAGCTCAAAAATAATATTTTTTATAAAGAATTTATGAAGAACTTGCCTTTTTTTGCTTTTTCGATGTGTTAACAGTATTTTTGTTACTTTGTATACGCCTATTTCTTTATCAATTTGAAACCTATAGCATATCATTCATTAACATATTTATAAATAAATTTTCAACCTTTACGTTAGAACAAATCTCGAGGACACCGTTGTGCCTTTCATGAAATCCACACTACCGCCGTGCATGGATATATTAACAACGCACCGAAAGTAAAACATTATAATACGTCGTACGGCACATGGCATATTATAAATGCACCACAAAAATAATGTAACAGACCTAATGTGCATTGAGACATAAACGCACCGCAAAACAACAGAATACATCGTACGTGCTTTCCCTAGTTAAAGAGAGCAATCATGCCCTATTTCAGATTTGTCATGATGGATTTAAAAATGTTTAAATTTATGACAAAGAACTTGCGTGCACGCTGTAACAATATAGAGCACTTAAAGGCGGGGTGGCGTACGTAGGATGCACCGAAAAGAAAACTCATATTTTTTCAAAAATTCACACACTGCTTAATGGATTGGGATCCGACTATGCAAGTCATCCCGAGGGTTGATGTCAACATAAAATAAAAACCCTAATTTAAAACCACATAAACAGGGAGAAGAAATGAAGTAAAAAACAAACAAATAAAGTGTTCAGTAAAAATGACAAAAATGTGAAAACAAAACTCAAAAATAAAAAAAGAATGAATTTTCTAACCAAGAAATGTTTAAAATTTAAGGATAAAGGAATTGAATCGCTAATTTTTGTTTTATTGCTCAATACTTCATGGAACGCATTTCGCCATCCACAAAGGTTTCATGTTTCTTTAAGCTAAGTCTATCTCCCCAGTGTAATCAACAGTGGCCTTATGTGCAGAAATAATGAGAAGTTCTAGTATTTAAAGAACTATTTTTACTGCATTAGATTTTCGAAAATATTTTGCTTCATTTTTCAAATTGTCCCTTTTTGAACTTAAACAAAATGTTGTTTTTTTTTTTTTTAAATTTGTTAGTTAGTCGTTTCCTTTCAAAGGCACGAAATGTGTACACAATCGGTGCTTTATTAATATTATGAAGAATGTTATAGATATGTTTTGACCGGAATTTTTAAAGTTCTTTTTTGTTGCATGTAATACTGTTAAAAACAATGATAATTATAAAGTACATGAATTTATTTTCATTATTTTCTAAACTTTATGTTATGAAAATTTGTATTATTCTAGATTTGTTATTTTACAATTATTTGTAAATTTACAATTTAGACATGTTAATAAAATCATTTCACATTAATACAATTAAAAGTTTCATACATTATAATTGCACCATAAAATTAAAATTTTACATACAATTACCTTAATTAAAATTACAATTACAATTAGAATTAAAATATAAATTACAATTTTTTAATATTAATTAAGACACATGAATTACGATTAGAAATTAATTAGAATTTTTAATTTTTACATACAACCACATTTACAATTTTACATATAATTACATTTACAAATATAATTACAATTTTACAAATATTTTACGCACAATTGAACTAAAATTACAAATAGTAAATACAATTACATTTACATCATAGAATTATATTTACATTTACAATTACAATTTTACAAATATTTACACACAATTCAATTAAAATTACAATTAAAAAATACAATTACAACTTCAGAAATTTACATAAAACTAGAATTAGAATTAGAATTTTACAATTTTCTACATATAAAATTTCAATCATTTTGGAATAAAATTAAATATTACAATTACAATTAAAATGTTACATTAATAAATATTTTACATACAATTACACTTAAAATTACAATTAGTACAAATAAAAATACAATTTTTACACCTATAGGAATAAAAATTTAAATTACAATTATATTCACCACATAATATTTAATAAAATACCAATACTTATCAATAGTAAATTAATTAATAAAAAATTCATCATGATCATGATAACCATCATACAAACATCATATTCGACTAATAAACAAATTCAATTAACATCAAATTAACATTATATATTAACATCACTTCACAACACAAACATCAACATATCTCAATATAACAAATAAATCATGTAACTCATCATATATAATAATATCTATCAGTAATAAACATTAAATAAACATATTCAACATAAATAACAATATAAAGCATATCATGATGATCATCAACATGAAAATTAATAGCACAACTGCAACATGAACATAAAATACATGTGGACTATATATATATATATATATATATATATATATATATAATGTTAAACATAATAATTAAATATAAATTATGTCATGGATTAAGCACTGTGGTAGTATAACAACACTAACAATACTAGTAGAAGTCGGCGTCGCTTGCTCATTAAAGTTAGGTGAAGCTTTACAACATGGTCGCATTAGCTCGCTTATGATCATGATGATCACTAGCATCGAGGATGCATTCACCGGTGGTAATACAACATGATCAATATGAAGTAAATAGCAGGAGGCATAATTTCATCACCTATCAACATCGTTATGCCTCGACGGCTGGCGGTCTAGCCACTCATGATTACTGGACTAGTACTTCATGATTGATGTTGGCAGTCGCCGTGTAATATCTTCGTTTAGGGATATTCCAAAACATGCTAGTATCCAACCAAAGATAGACTGGGAGGAATTACTGGATATTATGCTTCGAGAGGAAGAGATCCTAGGCTACCCTGCCCTTTCTGCATCTGTATAGGAGTGAAAGATAAACACACCAAGTGGTATAGAACTAGAGCGCTCAAAACAATAATAGAAATAGAAAGAGAATACAACACCAGGACAACTCAACCGTAAACACAGAGAGAAAATGTAGCCATTTTTAATAATTCTGAGAAATGTAATGAAGCACAAAAGGCGATCTTTACGCAAGGCAAGTGAGAAAACACTCTTAGAGAACATTTAAATGGTCGTCGAGAATCGTATCCTAGTCACTGGAAACTCGCTATGTAGTCGCTATCGAATGGACCGAAGACCACGATCCCTGCTGAATGAGCTGAAATCGAAATCCTCTCTTCTCAAACAACCCGAACAAGATTCACAAGCCATTCCAAGAATGGCCAACCCCAGAAATCACCAAAAATACCTTCCTAGTGAATTACGTCAGTTTCCGCGGCACCGGCGTACACAGATAGAAACCGTTGAAATACTACCACAAACCGCTAAACTCACCGACGCGCAAAGGTCGAATTTTCGTTCAAAATCTTGTCTAAATCACTACAGAAACCTCAATCCAAATCTCTCTACAATGGATCAGTTCTGTGTTGAATACGCAACAGTGTTTAAACTCAATAACAAACCCAAAAAATGAAACGTACACACAAAATGCTGAAAAAACTAACTCGACCGAGGAGGCACTCGAAGTCCCTCAGGCTAAGAAGCAGATTCTCTGACTGAGACACTCAATGCACTAAACAAGTGCTGCGTATAGTACAAACATCTAGTGTGCTCAAGAAGACATAAGTCTCACTCAAAATCATCAACTCAAGAATGATCCAAATGAGGAGGTTCCTCCATCTTTTATAACATTGCCTCTTCAAACACGTCGTAGCCTCTCTCTCCTCCACATCCTCATCCTTATCCGTACGTAAGCTTCTAGAGTGCACGTAGCCCCCCTCCTCTACGTGGTGTTTGGCCCCTTGACCCCCCCTTGAGTCACAACAAGTTACTAGGTAGATGTCTTATTCTACTAAAGTGAGTTAGACCCTCTTTACTCACTTCTTATTTATTTACAAACCATAGATTGAAAAAATATACAAAGTCGATATTCCAATTAGCTACGTTAATTAGGAATAATATACCTCTTAAAAATGTTGCTTTCCCTCACAACTCAGTGATGGATGTCACAGACCTTCGCTTCTCCAAAGTGGCATCCTCATCCGGAAAATTCTCTCCACCGCACCAAGAATTCCCGGACCATCCCACCATAACCGCCTTCCTCGGTATCAATAATGGCCTCTCGTCGCAACACCAAGTGCCCCTCATCATCCGTCAGCAGCCCTTCGTCACCCACACTGCCATCCCACCGCCTTTCAGCATGACATGCAACAAGTTGTGGATGTTGCTGCCTGGGGCAACTCCAACTCATATGCAACCCACCAATCCTTCACATATCACCCCGTATGGCCTGTAGAAATGAGGCTTGAGCTTCTCAACCCTTATGCTCAGCCGATGACCCAAGATGGTTGTAAGCGTAGGTATACAAACCCTACCAAACTATCACTCCACCGACCTTCCGTCGCACACAGCCTTCGTTGTCTCCGGGTTGTAGCCATATTGTCCTTTGGAGAGTCATGAGGACATCCCGACTTTCTTGGATTCACATCTTGCTCTAGGAGCCTTACTGTACCGAACATCACATCAGAAATGATAAATGATGGTACCCATACAAAGCATAAAATGGTGACATATCAATCAAATGTGATGTGTTGAGTTGTACAAAGATTTCTCAAATGCAACCATTCAACCATGCTTCGCTCGCTGCCCACCCACATACTTAACAAGTAGCCCTCCAGCTACCTACACCACTCGTCCGTCCATCTATCTTTGGGTGGTAACTGCACTTCCTGTCAACTCCTTCCCCACTAGCCGGAAAAAGTTCTCAGCTGTGTAACCGCCCATGAAGCGGTTAAGTCCTCACACGATGATGGTCTTAGAAGACCATGTAACCTGAAAACCTCCTGAAGAACAGTTTCGGCCACTCCGTGCTTCTATGTAATGCGCGGATATGGCTAAAAGGTGCATACTTTATCACCAATCAACGAAGACAAAGATACAATCTCGCTTCGCACCATGGGCAACCCTATGATGAAGTCCGTCGATATGCCTCCATTTTCCCTTCCGGAATGGGAAGAGGCTGTACAGTCCTGTGCATGGCTCATCTCACCCTTGTTCCTCTGATAAACATCGCACTCCGCGATGTGCCGGAGTACGTCTTGAGGCCTCTTCATGAGAACCTTCTTCTAATGGCCATGTAGGTCGGTAACCCCTATGGCCCTGCCAATGGAGAATCATGTGATGTTTTGAGTATCCTCTTCTTTAAGCCGAGATCCCTCACCAAGAAGATCCCGTCCTCGTAATAGCTGATCTCATCGACAACCTTGTACCGGCCATTCTGTCACCTATTCATCCAAAGACCACATGCAACTGGAGTACTCAACCAAGATTCGTCCTCCAATCGCATCCAAGTCATAAGAGATAACGTGGCCGGGTCTAAGTGAAAGGGCATCTACTACCACGTTATTCTTACCCTTGACATACTCAATGTCAAAGTCATATTCTTGGATTCATCAACCACTTTTCCGCTCCCCGTAGCTTCTTCTACTCCAAAGAAAACATGAGGCTCTTTGTAAGGTTCGAATTTCTAATTTGTTCCTCACTGTGATATCGCTTAATTTGGCTAATGCATGCATGATGGCCAACATCTCTTGTCATATATGTGATACAACCTCTCATGGCGAGCTTCTGCTTCAAAAGCTATAGGGTGTCCCCCATATCAATATCGTGTCGATCCCCCCCGACGCATCACACTCAAGACAAATGGCCGCGTAAAATATGGAAACAGTATGACTGGCAGTTACTCATCACCTCCTTGAGCCTATCAAAGGCTTGCCGTGTTGTATCTCGTTCAACCAAATGCTCCCTTTTATTCGTCAAATATGTAAGGCGTGCAATAAGCTGGGTGAGAACCCTTTTCAAGGAACTTTAACAGGGCACATATCCCAAATGAATCAAGTTCCGTAACATTATTTCTGGCTCCGGCTAACCGATGGCTCTAATCTTCTCCTCGTGGACCCTCACCGTCCACTCCAATTATGTGACCCAAATACAACATCTTTATCATCCCAAACTCACACTGAAGAGCTAGCATAGAACCCGTTGCTCTTCCAAGATACGAGTAATCGTTCATATGCCGGAGATGCCCTTCCTCCCACATCCTCGCTACATATGAGTATCTCATCAAAGAAACCAATACAAACCTCTCGTATGACCGCGGAAGATATGGTTCATGCAAGACCTAAAGGTGGCTGGCATTGGTCACCCCAAAAGGCATAAACTAAAACTCAAAAGCCCATAATGACACCGAAGGCGGTCTTGGGAATGTCTTGTTCCTCATGCGAACCGATGGTACCAATCTCAAATCAATATTTGAGAAGAACTTAGCTCCTCTCAACTCATCCATTAGCTCATCGATCCCGAAGATAGGTACCATTCTTTAGAGTCTTCTAGTTCAAAATTCCGTAGTCAATGCACATCCTCAAAGTGCCATCCTTCTTCTTCACCAACACCATAGAAGAAGAAAACAAAGACTCGTGCTTGGTTCCGATGTGTCCAAGAGCCAACAACTCTTGGATGGCCCACTCAATATCATCCCAATAGGCTTTGGGATGTCTAGTGTAGTGATCACCGGACACTCGCTCCGTGCCTCGATAGTATGCTCAAACCCTCTATCCGGGTGGCCGACCCAGTGGTATAGCCCCAAACACTACCTCATTCCTCCAAGGATAGCTCGATCTCCTCGATGAACCACGACTCCAAGGGTCTCTACCTCCCCATGCTTGGTAACCAACCGCCCACCTATGTTTCTCTAGAAGTCTACCATCCGGGCAGTCAAACGTTCGAGGTGGGTAAGCATGTATCTCGCGATCTTCTCATGCTCCCTGCCTTTGTCATACCACTCATCTCTACGCCTAACCGTGCTTACCTTTCTCAAACATAATCAGCCACCGAACACCCATTACCATCGCACCGTGTGTTGACCACGGTGCGATCACCACAAGTAGGCACTTCATCATCGTTAACTCTCCGGGAACATACTCGCACATCGCATCATCCGGGCTCCCGGGTCCAAGACTAAAACCCATCAAACCCCAATCAAAGATACCCCTCCGCTCGACTATCCGTGCATCAATGAAGTTGTGGGTTGCCCCACTTTCAACCAAGACTCATACTGGCCGGTCACACATCGTTCTGCACGTACGCACAACGTCAAATACTTAGAACCGTTAAGTCAGTAAGGACCCTCTGGTGCAAAAGCTACACCTCCCCCGTCCCCCGGAGGTGGAGGCGGCAACTGATCCCAGTTATCCGACTATCTCTCGCCCTTCCATCTCCTCTCATCCTTCGCTATCAAAGAAGATCTCAATGAAGTGTGCTTTTGCTAGCAAAGAACCTATGCCCAGGTGCCCACAACAGACAGTGAAGTTGAAGGCCGTTTCTTCCTCAACTCCTTAGCCTTCATCATTCACTTAGCCATTCGGATTCCCTTTGAGGAGGAACCCTCACATCTTTCCCCTTGGGCCGGAAACCCGTTCTAGGGGTTAGTGTCCGCGTCCCCAGGGCAATGCACCTTGCAACCGGTCTCATCGATAGCATCTCGAGTGTAGCCGGGTTCAGTAGACATAACTAGACCCAGAAGTGGCTCTCAAATTTCTCCAAAACATATAGATAATCCATGCCGCGTATAGATCCGGCACTATCACCGAAACCTCAAGAAATCGCAATGCGGTTCGGGCTCCCCGCTCGTTTGAGCTTTTGTCACCAACAAAATGTTGTTCGGGATCCTCCGGTCAAAACAAACAAACACTTACAAATCAGAAAACTAGGCATAAGTCATCACTATGGAATGCCCGAGTGTCACCATCCCATGGAACCACCAACTCGGGCCTCACCATCCAAATGTAATGTTTCCACCCTGATGGCCTCTCCGTCTCCGACATCTAAAGTTAAGCCAGAAGCAGATGTCTAGCTTCTCCACTCCAAGACTTTGCCAAACTATTTGATGATCCATCAAACACAGGCAACATGAAATATACTAGAGGCACGGTGGGGAATCTCCATCATGGTAATGCTCGGTGTTTCCTCCGTGATGGTCGCGGGGTCTACCGGCTCCCGCCGGAGCTGCACGTGGAATGTGAGAGCATCCCTAAACCTCCTACCCGCAGGGACCAATACCCTACAAACACTCATCTAAGTGTCCAGAGCCTCCGCTCCCGCCGAGCTCCCCGCCCGTATCTCGCTCCCACGAAAGTGGGCATAGTACAGAGGGTAGGTGTACATGATAGCCGCTAGCTAAGGAGTATCATGTTGAGCAACACCCAGGCTCGACAAATGGTGGGATGTACCCGATCCTTTCCTCCCACCCGGAAAACCCCCGGAGTCCGACGCTACCCAGCCTCCTCATAGCCGTGAACCTCTCGTCCCATCACCTCAATCTCGTTGAGCTGGGGTCCTACGCCTCGACTTGGAGGAGTACCTCTCCAAACCCATCGTTTGGCTCTCTATATCACATCTCGCTACCCGCTCTTCCTACCTCAAGTCTATTACAAGCTCCACCTCTGGCTTCTACGTCCGCCAGGCTTCCTCTCTCTGATATGCGTTTCACTCGCATAGCTCCTCCTCTTCGTAGGTGGCCTCCAACCTCACGCTCGCCGTCTCTTATACTTCGCTCCGTACGGTCTCTTCTCGATGTCATAGCACCATGTGCCGAGCCAGGACTATGCTTTGATACCGTTGTAATATCCTCGTTTTAGTGATATCTCCAAAACACGACAAACTCCAACCAAAGACAGACTCGGAGGGCATTTACCGGATATTCCGCTCCGAAAGAGGACGCAGATCCGAAGGCTACCCGGCCCTTCCAAACTCTCGCCTGTGGGAGTGAAAGATAAACACCAAGGGCATAGAACTAGAGCGCTCAAAACACATAATAGAAATAGAAAGAGATGCAACAAGAACTACGGCAACAATGACAACTATGGCAACTCGAAATCCGCAAACATAGAGAGAAAAATGGCGAGCCATTTTATGACTTCCGAGAAATGTAATGAAGCAAAAGGTGATCTTGCACAACACATGGTGCACATAGGCGCCCTCCTCTCACATGGTGTTTGGCCCCGACTCGAGGCACAACATTGTGTTGACCATGCGTATGTCTTATTCTACTAAAGTGAGTTAGACCCTATTTACTCACTTTTTTATTTATTTACAAACCATAGACAAGAAACTATGAGAAATCTAAATATTCCACAGCCGTGACTAATTAGGAATATTACATGTTGATCGTGATGGTACAATGGTCCGACCTTCACCTCCATGATGGCTAGTGTTAGATGCTAGAAGTGGAGCCTCATGCTAATCATCGCGTGTTGCGAGGTCAACGATCACGAGATGCATCCGAGTGGCTGTCGGTATACCGTCCATCACGTTCCGCAACTCGACTACGCTATAGCTACAAAAATCCTCCTCAATCGCGTAACTTTTACGTAGCTCCTACGACATGTCACATCAGGTCGTACATGTCATGTGGCATCCTTCTCCACATCCATATCAATCAATCATCGCCCCGTATCCCATCGTAATGAGCGGGCAAGATGCCCACATCCGAAATCAATCCACGTAGCTGGCTACCCAACTCCATCCGAAGATCCCGGTCTTTGGTCGACCACGCCCTAGTAAAGGTGGTACTAGTGCACCATGAGGCACATGAGGATCAACACGTCTCGTAGCTATGCCACCGAGCCCTCATCCTCTGGCACATCGCCCATCTCCTAATCATGTACGGATCGACACCTAGATCATGTGGTGGATCCCGCATCTCATCGCCATCAAAAAGACTCAATGTCCGCAAAATATATAAAAGTACACAATAATAATTAGACAATTTCATTACATAATTTAATAAAAACAAGTTAAAGAACATGTTAGAATAAATATAAATAAAACATTAATATTACCTCTATCATCCTGGCGGCTCATTAGGAGTGAAGAGGATGTTGGGACACCTCACCAAATCTAGTCCAAAGATAAGGACATGGGACCATAATTAAGGGATGCGGCCCGCCAACACCGGCTATTAAGTCTAACGAATCATGTGATATCCTCATTGGAAACATATAGTGTCTCCCCTCTTGGGCATCATCTCTGCCCCCACATTCCCATTCGGGCTCGCAACATCGAACCCCACGAGGTCGTCGAACGAAAAACTAGGTCACATCTCTCGGGAAACCTCTCCATAAACAAAACGATTTCCAAGAAAAAGGGAAGTTGACCCTCCCTTGTGCATGAGCACGATGGGACTATCTAAGTCCGTACAAACTATTGAAAAATGGCAGACCACCCGATAAGTCGTGGTTGTTGTACTAAAGAACCAATGTAATATAAAATCGATCAACTAATGCGTTGTCTCTGTCATCGGTGTTGTACAAAATGATCGAAGAGATAATAGATAGGCGAGGCATGTCCTGTCTACCAAAAGCACCTATATGTAACTAAACTCCAAGCTACTCGAAACTCTAAAGGAGACAAAGACATGTTCTCCAATGTATCTCTCGGGAGTAAACTAACCGACTCCCCGATACACAACCAAGGGCACGTCCGGGAATGAGGAAAAACCACCCTCTCTCCTCGATAGTCCTATAATAAAATAAATTTCCTCTCAGTGGTTGTGTACCACTGGTTAGGAATAACTCAGAGCTCTGTCGGTGGGGAATTCCACTCGCCGATAAGATGTCTCAAGAGCACACTATGGGCATTTAGGCTGGAAATAGCCTCCTCATAGAACTTGAGCGCGTACCTCGCTAAGGATCTCGAGTATTTAGTAATAGTGACAGAGGAATCCATCTCTCTCCCTCTCTCTCGCCTCCCATTGGCGAATCATGTCATATTGTTTTTATTTTTATTGTTGTTGTTGCTCCCGTTTTCTCCGAATCATTGCCATATTAAATAATTTTTTCTTTATTAAAACATAAATGTATTTATAAATATACATATATATAATGACATAAATACAATTCGAAGGTTCCATAAAAATAGTCTACGCACCGGTGCTCGTGCATCCTAATATTTTAGCGCACCTCCCCGGGGCCCTAATGAAATAAACTCACACCCTGCAGTGTGATGTCTATTTTTTAAGCACCGTGGATCGTATATAATCTCGTAATAGCGGTGCGCTGACTGAAATGTATGCATCGGGGGTGTATAGTTGTTTTGGTGCACCAACTTCATGACAATGACATAGTTGACGTGTGTCGTCTTTTACCCAAAGCTACACTATTGACCCTCTTGGAATGTAAAACGCAGTGTCGCCGACTTATAAACGAAAGGGTGGAAAAATGCGGTCAACACACCACATTGTGATTAAGCCGGGTCAACGGTGCAGCTTTAGAAAAATGAAGGCACCGCCTTTTTTGTTTTTTATTTTTAATTTAAAATTATTCGTGCGCCTTCCGTACCGCCCTAGAAATGGTGCCATTACTGCTAGCATTGGTAGCAGTCATCTATAAAATTTACAAGGTAGCATCACATCGGTGCAGTAGCCAAATCAGACTGACACACGCTGCATGCGGATAATGGTTATTTTAAAGTTTATTTCAATATCTTATCCGGTAAAAGCCTTAATTATAGGAAAACGAGAAATATAACTATACATTTCACGAGTTGAGGAGGCATATTGATTCAGTAAAATTTGGAAAATAAAATTTTCCCACTATTTTTGAAAATGAAAGCCGCTATGATTGGTGGCCAATGTAAAGCAACAGAGTGTGTGCAATGAATGCAATGAGAGCACCAATGTTAGAGAGTGCTCGAGAAATAAGGGAAATAGCACTAGGGATTGAGAGATCTAAAGCACTTAAGAAAGTGAATAATGAAATTTTTTGTCTGTAATGTTAATCCATTTTCGGTGGTCGGGGTTTTATAAGTGCACTCGTGTGTGATTAAATAAAACTACACTCGGATGTATCAATTTTGGCACATTTTTTATAATGCGTCGAGGCGCTTTCCCTAACCGCGCATCGGGATGTTTCAGCTTTCGGCGTAGTAAATTCGATGACGCACCGGGGCAACAGTACGTGGTAAAGCATCTGGGATGCGTAATGGTTGCAATGCACATTTGGTTTTTTTGGTATTAATTTTATATATATAAAAAGTTATTCTAGTGCGTGTTGTTTTACGGTGCATCGGTTCTCTTAGAGAAGAATGCACTAGTTCGTTTTCTCGTTTTGGCACGGTTTTTTACGATGCACCGATGCAAAAGAGTATTGATGCCTTGCTATGTTATAGTAGTTGATGCCTCAGCAGAGTGTACTCGCATTTTGCATTGTTCGGTGTGCCAATGTTCAGTGCATCGTTGGTGCATTCTATGGTATCGTGTATACCGGTAATTGATAGCTCACGAGCACCGGAAAAGCCGAAAAATCCAGGTTCTCTTGTCGTTTAATTTAACCTTTGCAGGTAGCGCATTGTTTATAGCGCCACGCATCTTGTTTGTTTGAAGACGCATGAGTCGGTTTGTGTTTTAGCGCATTTTTTATGATTCATCGATGCGGTTTTCTCTCTACCGCACGAGGTGGTTTTAGTGTTGGCATTGTGTTTTATAATTCATCGGCGCGGATGAGTTGTAAGGCACCGGTGCTCTATTATATTATGACGCACCGGCATGTGTGTATAGAGTGCATGGTGTACGGTGTGCCAATGATTTTGGCCATACTCGGTTCTTAATTTTTTTTGAGAGCACCGGGGTGAGTTTTAACGATAGGAGCACAGATAGGAAAACATCCGTAAAAGCCTCCACCCTCGAACCTCCTCTAGTCAACCTCTCCTAGAAACAAATGTATGGGGTATTTTTCTTTGCGGTTCCTCAAAAACATCCGCTAGAGGGGTATTTTTATTTTGTAGTGGATGGTTGGTGAGTGCAATTCCAACTAAACCCTATGTGGTTAGTGACATACTATGGTTGGACTCGAATGGTCATCGATTGTTCGGTGTTGGACATGGAGTGGTCCTTATCAGGGAAGACTATTTTCTAGATTTGAAGCTACACTTAGGGGCATATTTGGGAGAGAATAGAGACCTCATTCATTGGGTCGCACATTATTTTTTCCATCTTGATTTTCATGGTATGCTATTGAATTGGAAATACATAAGTGAAATTTTGTTTTGCAGGTGGTTTTCTAGATCTATCTATACAAATGTTTGAATTTATTTATGATAATATGAAATAATCATATAATACTATTTAATCAAGTTAGCTTCAAAACCCATAAAAGAAAATTTTCGATCATTTTGCAAGAATCCTTTAATTATTTAATCATTTAGTCTCGGAGGAAAAAGGTCAGTCACGGAAACAAGTCCTAACAGTCTACCTGATTAATAATATTACTATTTCTGTAGAATGTAGGAGAGACTGTAGCTAAATTGATGTTATTTTTTGTGAATGATAAAATTATTTGTCTTAATATTACATAATAAAATTGAAGACTTTTTAATAAGTTGCATTGAGAATCAAAATTTAAAGTAGTGTGATAAAAAACATGGCAAAGGACGCTAGTTGATACATGTATATTGAGATGATGAACAATTATTAGAATATAAACACTATAAATATAATAATACATAAATACATAGTAGGATATTCAAATTCACATGAGACTCTAAACTCTGTAAATGAGAAGCTATAGATGGTAGAATGCCTTAATTATTATCTCATCAATCAAATGGAGAAATTTGTAACTTGGAACATAACTGTTCGAAGTATTTGAAAAACATAATAGTGAAAAAATTAAATTACAACAGACAACCAAAAGGAGTTAATATGCCATAACTGAAAATCACTTAGATGAGTGTTCAAGTTTTTTATGGCTAACAACCCAAATGCATAATAATTTACATAACAAAACTCAAACGAGAATGGTGAATGAGTATCGCAACCTAAACCCTATTCTAATACATGGTCGCGGACCTTTCAGTAGTCTCTTGTAATATGAAAAATAATAAGGTTTTATTAGGACCGCATAAAGCACCGTTCTTGAAAAGAAGGCAAACATTCAAATTCAAATCCCTATTTGCAAGAGTTAGACAGAGACTTAACCTGTGATTTCCAAAGAAAAACAAGAGAGTTGATAGCAAGGATGAAAACGAGATATATCACATGGAAAAGAAGCAAAAGAGGGCTTAGAGTTTCAGCCTATAAGTATTATCTCGAAGGTGGTTGTAACCCTTTAAAGCCTGCGTGAACGAGTTAAGTTAAAAAATTGTTGAAGTAACTGAAAACATGGAACCAAGACGGAAGTTCGACAAACTAAAAACACATGCAATTCAAGTTACCAGTTATTTTTCGAGCCCTAGAAGGCAAAAATTCATTAAGATGGTTGGGGTAAGGGATTCCTTTCCTTAAAATAAAACTCTTTAAGAGTTGTGAATTGAACGAACTCGCACCATAAAAAAAATTGTAGGAATTTAGCCTCCAATGGACCATTATTGTACTCAGATTAGGAGGAAAATAAATAAGGTTCCTAAACTATTCTAAAGCTTGAAATGGGACCGTGAAAATGAATTATGGCTTCAAAAAATTACCTTCAAGTGACCAACCTCCATAGACTAAAGTAACCTAGAGTGATGAGTTTTCCTGTTGCAGAATTCATTCTCACGTAGAGAAAGGTCCAATGAATATGGAGTGGTATCGGGAAAGGGGAGGTGGTTACTCCCGTAACTGTGTCGCTTCGTCTCCACAGTAGATTCAAAAATGTAGAAATTTGAACCACTCATCCGAGATCTTATCACTAAATCCAAGAACAATAATGCTATACAATTGTATTGATCTAGAGAGTTCAAAATGATCATGTTAGAGGAGTTACAGTTATTCCAAAAAAATAATACCAAAATTATTTCACCAATGAATTGTAGGAGGGAAACAAATCTTGAATTAAAACATTAATATGCCACTATTCACCACTGTAATAAGGATAGGAGAAAACATTTCAAACCTAATTTTCAACATTGTTATGATTTCCATATATTCACGAGGAGATCCCTATGTGTATCCACCTACAATATATAATGTAATGGGAATTACACTCAAGTTATATACGTTTTTTAATTATTTAAAAATTTACCGATACATGATAAGCGAGTAAAAATGCATTAACGATCACCTTGAGAATGTTACTAGCTAAGTTACTTTTGTGATCAAATTAAACAAAAAAACATTGTGAGGAGACTTAGAAGGAGATGTTCTAAATAAGCCTCTTACTAGTACATGTTGATTTAATCTTAATTAGTGGTTGGTCATTCAACAGAAATATTTTTTTATGAAGGGTATGTTACAAGTGGTGTGAGAGCCACGGTTACCACCACACTCGGCCTATTAATGGAAAACAAAGATAGTAAAAAAGATTGTTGTTGAAAATAGAGAGTGGTGAGAAGAGGAAGTTGTATAATCTTCACACCACCTACAATAGCACCTTTTATACCCTATCCGAGACCCAATTGAGAATTCGGTTCCATTTAGGGAAATTTTTTTGCTACAACTACAATGTTGTTGGAAATAGTGCAACAATTGAGGAAAAAAATTAGCTAACTTAAGGTTTCATAATGAGTGATTTATGTGGGATCATGAAATAATAATTAGAAGATTAACCGACAAGTAGGATCAAATAAATTTATCCCCAACCCCCGATAATGGAAAAAGCAGAGGAATCACATAAGGAAAGAGAGGATAACATTCCCCGAAAAAATGTTTTATTCAAGGTTAAATGGAGTAAGGAGTTAGAATAAAAGGAATATGGAAATGTTTAGCGGGGAAAAAATGCTTAGAGAGGAAAAATGATAGAAAATAGAATTACATGTGGAACTCGAGAAAGATTAAGCACCCAATGCTTGGTGGTGAGTAAGAGGAAGGCTGCAGAAGCATGATTGATAAATATTAATAAAATTTTCTAGATTTACAAATTTGACAAAAACTTGAAGGATTGTATAACAATATATCAACTCTAGTGAAAAATTAACCACTGTGGTTGGAGGAAGTTAAGGTGGTCCAGGGAATTGATGAACAAGGGATAACATGGGAGAATTTCAAACAATATTTTAAGAATAAGTATTTGATCGAGCGATTCTATGATGTAAAAGCCAAAGAATTTCATGACCTCATATTGGGTCAACTATCTATGGATGATTACACAGTGAAATTGACTTGCTTTTTGAGGTACATCCCTTATATATGAGAAGAAAAGGATAAGATGTAGTTTTTTATAAACAAATTTCGTATTTTATGGAGGAACATTTGGAGTTTGATAATCCCAAGACCATGGGAAGAACAATACAAAGAGAAAAATGTCTTATCAACATATGAAAGAGAAAGGAGACCATAGAAAAACATGGTTAGGAAATAAAGGACAAAAATGTGCTAAAAAAAATTAAGAACGCTAGAATTGCAAATATTGTACGCGTTTCCATGGAAGCCAAAAAAGTTATAAATTTTTGGGGAAAGTGTCGAAAGCAAAAAGCCTTGATTGCGTGAATGAAAATGAACCATTAGATATGATTGGAAAAAGTATATTATGCACAAACTTAGAGACCACCACTACATTGTAAGGGTTTTCGAGAAACCCGCTACGATAAAAGCTACCCTTACCATGGAAAAAATAGAACAATTAAAGAATATTCATGAGGCGTCTAGAGTGGAAGAAGTGGAAAAAATTTTTAGCCCACGATCAATGTTTCACCTGGAGGACCTGTCCAAAACAAGTACCCACTACCTAGGATTGACGATTTATTTGATTAGGCTAAGGGTAATATTGTATTTTCCAAGATTGATTTATGCTCAAGGTACCATCAAACATGGATCGAGAGAATAAGACATACGAAAAACTACATTTAGGAGTCATTATAGGAACTATGAATGTTTATTCCTACCTTTTAGGCTTACTAATTCCATGACAACGTTTATATGCCTTATAAATATTATATTCCACACATACATAGATGAGTTCATGTCAATCTTTATTGACAGATATCTTGTGTTGTGAAACCAGACTCCAAAAATAGAAGAAAAGAGATATCAATGCCTTAGAAATAAGCCACTTCGAGGGGGCAACCTCCAATACATTACATGAATGAAAAAATTCTTGAATGATTCAAATTACAAAACCACCTTTCTATATATAGGAGTCCATGGGGCCACAATGTAATCCTATCCAACCTAACAATAATAATTGAATGGCACAATAATAACAATAATGGCGTTACGAGGGTACAATAATAACAATAAGGGGGTTACACTAACAAAAATAAGGGACTATACTAGTAATATAGGGGCCTAACATGCGCCTCTCCTTCAAAAAAAGTGTTGTCCTAAATGCTTGAGTAGCTCGGGTGCTTTTGTATAAAATTCTCATCCTCCCATATAGAATCTTTAGTGGGTAAGTTCTTCCACTTTGGATGAGATGCTCTGAAATTGATCATTTTTTCATAGATGTCGAGTTCTTGTTTCCGTGACCGCTTCAGGGTTCCAATATGATTTTTCCTTCCTCATCAAATTCTCGCAATATTATTTGAGTCGGAATATTTTCACCTATAACCTTATTTAGGCATGAAACATGGAAAAACTGGGATGCACTCGTGAAGAAGCGAGAAGCTCCAATTTGTATGCCATAGTACCAATATTTTGCAACACCTTGTAAGGACCATAGTACTTTGGTGATAATTTATTATCCTTCTTAGCCCTCTTAAGGGACATTTGTTTGTATGGTTTTAGCTTTGTAAAAATACCCGGTCTCCTACATCAAAACTTCTCTCGATGTGATGTTGATCTCGCCTATTGCTTCATTCAATTTTGTACCAAATTTAGGTTATCCTTTAAGAGCTATAAAACTTCTTATTGATGCTTGATGTGATCTTCCACTGCTTGAACCTTTGAATTTTCTCTTAAGTATGATGTGATGGACGATGTATGATATCCATAAAGTGCCATAAATGGGTTCATTTTTGTCTGCAGTATGGAAGGAAGTGTTATACCACCATTCAGCGAGAGGTAACCACTTGACCCTTTGTGTTTGTTTATAAGATACAAAACAATGAATATATCCTTCCAAAAATTTATTTACTATATCATTTTGACCATGGATTGAGGATGATAAGATGAGCTATGAGATAATTGAGTACCCAAACAAGAAAATAACTCCATCCAAAAATTTCCAAGTAAAAATGGGATCTCTGTTGCTCAAAATAACCCTTGGGTTTCCATGCAGCTTTTGAATTGTGTCCATAAATGTAGTAGCAATTGTACTTGCTTTAAATGGATGAGATAATGCACAAAAGTATGCATACTTGGTAAGTCTATAAACTACCACCATGACGACACTTTTTCCTCCAAACTTAGGTAAAGTTGTGATAAAATCCATTGAAATCTCCTCCCAATGTTCACTTGGAATGGATAAAGGTTTTAGAAGACCCGGGGGTCTTAATTGTCTCAACTTTATTTTCTTTGGAAAAATCAAACATTCATCATCACAAACTTTTGAATTTAAGGCCATCCCAAAAAAATTTCTTTCTTCACCACTGTGGTAAGTTTTTTTAAAATCCTGAGTGTCCTCCTAAAGGAGAAGTGTGCAATTCCAAATGAATCTTTTGTTTTAGTTGGGAATTCCTACAAAGATATAAGTTATATTTGTACCATAAGGAAGCATTTACAAACATATAAGTGATCTTTATACTAGGATCTTGATGCAACTTTTGAATGAGTGTCCACACTTCTTCGTCCTTCTTCCATTCATCCTTTTCTTTGGTTATCAAATCTGGTTGGATAATATAAATGGCACAAAGCAATGCTTCCACCTCTTCATTCTTTCTTGAGAGTGCATCTGCAACAACATTTAGCTTCCATTTTTTTGTAGATTATTTTGAAGTCATAACCCAACATATTTGTGACCCATTTTTGTTGTTGTTCAAGATAGTCTTTGTTCCAAAAAAGTGTTTAAGACTATCATGATCATTTTTTTACCCTGAAGTGTCTTCCCATTAGGTAAGTTCGCCATTTCTTTAGTGCATGTAGTATTGCTAGCATTTCCTTCTCATAAATAACTTTTTTGTAAATGTTTTCCTTTTATTGGATGACTTTCAAAAGAAATGGGTCTTCCTTCTTGCATTAAAACAACACCAATTCCATTTCCTAAGGCATCATATTCCACAATAAAGGTTTTTGTGAAGTCTAGCATAGCTAAGATCGGTGCTAGGCACATTGAGTATTTAAGATGTTGAAAGGCCCTAGTTGCTTGAGAGTCCATGAAAATGCATCTTTATTCAATAATGTTGTTATAGGTGTTGTTGTTCTCCAATAATTCTTAAAAAACTTGTGATAATCTCGTGTTAACCCAAGAAATCCTCACAACTTCTTTATGTTTGTGGGGACTTTCCATTATTTAATGGCTTTAATTTTGTTAAGGTCTACCTTAACACCCTAGTGAGATAGAATATGACCCAGATATTCCACCTCTTGTACTCCAAAGAAACATTTGTATGCATTTTCATATAATTGTTTCTCCTGCAATAGTTTGAGCACCACCCGTCAACATGTTGAACATGATCCTTCCAAGACAGTTTGTAGATTAGTATATCATCAAAAAAATACTAGCACAAATTTTCTATGGAAGGGTTTGAAAATGAAATTCATCAACACTTGAAATGTATAAGGTGCATTGGTAAGGCCAAAAGACATGACCCAGAGATTCATAATGACCACCATGAGTCGAAATGTTGTTTTCGAATATCTTCGATCTTCATTCTAATTTGATGATATCCTGAATGAAGATCCAACTTGGTAAAATAAATTTCTCCATGTAATTCATCCAATAATTAATTAATCACAAGGATGGGAAATTTATCTTTAATGGTGATCTTATTGAGCTCCCTATAATCCGCACACATTCGCCATGACCCATCCTTCTTGTGTACCAATACTACGGGAGCGAGAGAAAGAACTTTGACTATGTTGAATTATACCGACATCTAACATTTACGCAATCATACGTTCAATTTTGCTCTTTTGGAAATAAGGATATCTATAAGGCCCGATGTTTAGAGGAACACTTCCTGGAATCAAATGAATAGCATGATCGTTATCATGAATAGGTTGGAGTCCTTTCGAGTTTCAAAAACGTTTGAATGATTGTCCAAGACGTTTTCGAGATGCATGAAATAGATGATTTCGATGTTGGAACTTCTAGTGAGCATAATTTTGTAATTATGCCTCATTGTTCCTTCTTTACAAGCTTTGTCATGAAATTAGACATTGTTATCTTTCCCTGAATTCCCTTAAATACCCAGTAATTTTACTTCCTTTCCTTGTGAAAAAAAATTTCAAGAAAAGTTCTTGAAAATTAAAATCTACCATCCCCAAAGATTGTAACCATTGTACTCCTAGTACAACATCGACACCTCCCATATGAATGGAAAGCATTCAACTATTCAATACATATCCCCCCCCATGTTTACCTTGATATTATGACATTTTCTAGAGAAATTTATAGTTCCTCCATTTGTAACCATCACTTGACATTCTAGTGCTAGGTATAGGAAACAATTCAATTCCTTGGCTACCTTACAATGAATAAAATTATGGGTACTACACGAATAAATCAACACTATTACCTTTTTTCTGCTTGATATGTCCTTCTATATTGAGTGTTTGAAAAGTCATAATTCCTTCCAATGAATTACATGGTATGGCCGGAATCATTTCTTCCTCTTCTAGGGTTGGTTCTTGGTGTATATCCTCGTCTTGTTCATTTTTCTTCTTCCTCTTCACAATCTATGTAAAATAATTTCTTCTCGGGACACTTATGACCTTTAGTGTATTTTCTATCACAAAGCTGTAGCAAAGCCATTTTTCTCTTTTCTTCCAATTTTTGTGGTGTCAATCTTATAGGTCGTGGAAATCTAGAAGTAGTAACACTTCCTGTTTATAGAAGTGAGTGGTAGGATTCCTTGTTTCCATAATTTTACATTCAATTTCTCTTGCCAACTTTGAATGCCTTCTCCAATGAATCAGGGATCCAAAACGTGAACTTCATGTTGGAAGTTATCCTTTAAAGTACCTATGAAGAGATCAATTATGTGTTCCTACTGGAATATCGAGTTACCCTTACATTCAATTTTTGGATGTCCTCCATGTGCTTCCCCCTAAACCCTTTTGTTTGAGATTTATCAATTGGCTAAATAAGGTGTTGCTCTTTGTATCCTCATAATGTGTTATCATTTCCTTCGTGAAAATTGACCAAATGAATTTTTTTTTATGGGAGAAAAGCCATAGATACCATACAAATGTATCTTTTTCTAAATGTAAAGTTGCAATGCATACCTTTTATGTGTTTTTCACATTATTGAGATGAAAAATAATTCTCCATATGTAGTATCCATGTTACAAGATCCTTTCCATCAAACTTCCTCATATCCATTTTTTGGAATATGGTGGTTCTTCTCACGAACATTAGAGTTTTTGAAATCACAATTAGAGTTTATTTTTTTCTCATCATGAGTTTCCTCTACTATCTTTTAACCATTAGGAAACATTTATTGTATCAACTTTTTCAAACCTTCCATGTCTGCTTTTTAGATAATTCTTCATGTTTTCCATTTTTTTTCATCGATCTTAGCTTCCATGTCATCCATCTTAGATTCCATGCCAGCTTCCATGCCATCTATTTTAGATTCCATGCCTTTCTTAAAACCATCCATATTAGTTTCCACACCTTTCTTCAAAACTTCCATGTCATTTTTTGTTGCTCTTTGCGAGAGCGAAATTTGTTGCACTTTCTCTTGTAATTTTGATATGTCATGTTTTCATTCTTCATCTTCATGAGTCATAGTAGATCCTTCTAAAGGCTTAATGGTTTTTGAATTATTTTTTAGGGGGCCATTTTAGAATCCAATAATGACATGTAATCCACAATATGCCCTTGGAATCAATTCAACTTGATTGTTCAAATAAGACTTGTGCAATTCGGGGAAAAAAAATACACACCTTTTACTTGATTTTGAGGAGCTCTATATTGAAATTGAATTATATCAATAATTGTGAATCCTCAAGCTCTAAAATTCAGCCTTGTAGTAGCCCTCCGAAGCTTCTTTCAAATGTCACAGGTCTGAACCGAATTGGGTTCTTCAAGGAAAAAGTTATGTCCAATCTCCCACATCGACCCAATTATGGACTAGTTCGATGAGAGCAAACTTCTACGACTTGCCACATGTCACTCGTTTTCTCCGTTGGCTATAAAATTTATATACAGAAACTATGGTCCATTTAATTCCATCCACTTTTTACAGAATTCCAATCGATTCTCAGAGAGATTTATGAATATTTTCCCACGATCACCTCTTTGAGATGAAATTAAAGAGCTCGAAAGCAGACCTAACTTCCACATATCATATCTCTGGAAATATTGTGAACCAAGCTACGAAACTTTGCGACGATTTTCCCCGGATTTTTGGATTCTCTCTCTAAAAATTTCCGCTCGAATCTTTGTGAAACAAAGTTATAGTGAAAATGCCACGATGATTAGTTTGGAATAACAAAAAACCCTAGAATCCAAAGCTCTAATACCAAATGTTGTGAAACCGAGCTCCAAAAAATAGAAGAAAAAGAGATATCAATGCCTTATAAATAAGCCACTTCGAGGGGGTAACCTCCAATACATTACATGAATGAACAATTCTTGGATGATTCAAATTACAAAACATCCTTTCTATATATAGGAGTCCATGGGGCCACAATGTAATCTTAGTGGGGCCAAAATGTAATCCTAAGCAACCTAAAAATAATAATTTAAGGGCACAATAATAACAATATGGTGGTTACGAGGGTACAATAATAAAAAATAAGGGGGTTACACTAACAACAATAAGGTACTATACTAGTAATATAGGGACCTAACATCTTGATTTAATAAAAGAATATGGAAGAGCCTAAAATACACTAGCTAGTAGTTTTAAAGTGACTCATACGAGTATTCCAAGTATATTAAATGTGAATTTATAATACCAAATATAATATTTGGGGCACATAATCACTCAAGAAGTAATAATTGTAGATCTGAAAAACATTAAGATGATTATGGAATGACGCATTCCTAAAAGCTGTTGCATATATTAGATCCTTTATGGGATTATTAGCCTTTTACCACCACCTCATAGATAGGATTTCAAGGTTAAATTACATGATAACCTCTTTAAAAAAATAAAGGGAGAATTTTTAACTTGGACATCAAAGTGCCAAAATAGCATCAATTAGCTAAAGCATTTGTTGACTAAAACCCCCGTTTTGAATATTGTAGATATAGATAAGGATTTTGTTGTCTGTAAAAATGCATGTTAGGAAGGGGTAGGAGGTGTGTTTATGCAAGAAGTTTGGATGGTGGAATGTGAATCCCAAATATTGAAGGAACATAAACAAAGGTACTCAACATATTATTTGGAATTGAAAATAATGGTCCACACCTTAAAGGTTTTGTGGAACTATTTGTTAGGAAATAAATGTATTTTGATTACTAATCATAAAAAATTCACTTATTTCTTTAAAAAAACCATCCTTAACGTTTGACAAGCATGATGGACAACTTTCTTGAGAGAATTTGACTTTGACATAATACACTTGAAAGGTAAAGAAAAATGGGTGGAAGATTCCTAAGTAGAATATTGAATTGTATTTATGAAACTTCATTCAACAAAGAGAATTCTAATATTTCCAATGAGATTAGATATGCATCCCAAAGAGACCCAAAATATCAAATTTTATGGTAGAAAAGCGAGCGAGGAAAAATAGTAAAGATAAAAAAACTATGATAGGACATTAATAGGGATGGATCTATGATTTATAGGAATTGAATTTATGTTCTCGATCAACAAATTACTAAGAAATTGATTTGATATGAATATCAAAGAAGACGTGATGTTTCCCACCCTGGATACCAAAAATTAATTGTTTCTTTGAGAAAGGATTATTTATGGCTTGGTAGGAAGAGGGAAGTGAAAAAAATATCTATCAAAATGTGTGGAGTGTCAAAAAAGTAAAAGTGAGCATCAACATCAAACGTTTTTTCACATGGCTATTACCCATTAGTGAATGGAAATGGGAAATCATTACATTACATTTTATCATAGGTATACCTAAGAGAAAAAAGGAAAAAATCACTCCATAATGGTTGTCATGGGTAAATTAAGTAAATCAACACATTTTATTCTTGTACGATCAACTTACAAAAGGTGTTCAAATTGTTGACATATTTATAAGAGAAAACTTTCATTTATGTGGTATACCTAAGGTACTATTCTCTAGTAGATATTGAAGTTTACTTCTACTTTCTAGAAATTTATCTTTACTATTTCAAGTATACTTTAGTAATTTTTACCACATATAGATGGATCAGAAAATTGAACGAGTGAACCAAGTGTTAGAGGATATGATAAGAATGTATGTCACACAATAACCAATAAAGTGGGAAGATTATCTCCACCTGGTGGAATATTCGTTTAATAATAGCTATCACGCTTATTAAAAATGATCCCATTTGAAATATTTTATAGGAGAAATTGAAAGACACCTCTTAATTGGTATAACCCTAAAGATAATTGATATTGGGACCGAGACATGCTAAACGAAATGGAGAATACAACTAGAAATTTGTGAGTATATTTAAAGGTTGCTCAGGGATCCACAAAAAACTTATGGAGATAAAATACAAATCTATAGAGAATTTTAAGTGGGGAGATCATTTGTATGTAAGGGTCAAACCAAAAGAAGCACCTTGAGGTGAGGAAGTTGCGCAAAACCGACACCTCGATTTTTGTCTCTTTTGAAATTCTTTCTCAAGTTGGGCCTTTAGGCTATCAATTGACCGTGTGCATTCATATACATATACAAAACATATTCCATGTTTATGTATTAAAGAAATAAATATTTTATCATAAACATATTATTAATTTTTAATATGTGAAGGAAAAAATAATAAATTTGAGATGATTTTTTATATGTTTCTTTTTATTAAAAATTGATGGAAAGCTAACAACCACTATAATGATTATGGATATAGGTCAAGCACTGATGGATATTTCATGGTCGATCCTATGTGTATTCTTAATTAGAGAGAAATTATGTTATGGAAGTGATCTATTACCTACTTCGTGCTGGGAAGAGGCTACATGGGAAGATGAAGATTTTATACATGCGGCATATGCCAACCTATTCTACCACCAAAAAAAAGAACATCGAGGATGGCGTTTTTCTTGAGGGGGAGATGTAAAACACGCTAGTAAATTTGAAAAATATTCCAGTTACTTTTGTTAAGTTACTAGTCCTCATTCGTTGCGTGATATAGTTACTGATTTTCCTAGGTTAGACCTGCTGTGGTCATTATCAAGGAAGACTATTATGGATGTTAAACTAGATCACTGGAAGTTCTATTAGAGACTACTAGTCCTAATTCGTTGGGTGGAGAATTCTTTTTTCTACCGTGATTTTTCGTCGAAAGCTAGGTCCTTGGAAACATATAAATGAAATGAGTTTTTTGAAAGGTTTCATTGACGTATCTATTTTTTTGTATTCCTATGTAAATATTTTGAATT
Source organism: Pinus albicaulis (assembly GCA_034641835.2). NCBI lineage: Eukaryota > Viridiplantae > Streptophyta > Pinopsida > Pinales > Pinaceae > Pinus > Pinus albicaulis. The sequence goes on along the minus strand of CM076572.1, from coordinate 28,055,268 downwards.
TAATTTTTATATAGTGAAATAATCATATAATAGTATTGAATCAGGTTAGTTCGATACCCTCATGGAAAATTTCCCATTAATTTGGAACGATCCTTGATTCTTTATTATTTAATCTCGGTGGTAAATGGTAGGTCCCAGAAAATAGGTCCCACCGGTCCACCATATTAATAATAATATCCTTTCTGTAGAACGTAGTAGATACTATAGATAAATATAATTTCTATTATATTAATGATAAAATGATTTGTCTTTTTATTACAAATTATAAGAGAATATTTGTAAATAGGTTGAATTGAGACTCAACAGTTAAAGAAGTGTTGATAAGAAAAGACAACTGATAATTTCATATCAAGTTTGAAGAACATCTCTAACAAACATTGTAAATAACCTAATACAAAAATAGATAGCCAAAGAACTATTTAAGCATATGTAAATTCAAATGAGACTCTGAAATCCATATATAAGAAACTAATAAGTGGCCGAATGCATTAATTATTATATAATAAACCAGTGGAGAAATTTGTAACCGAGAATATAACTATTCCAAGTATTTTCAAATTAAAATTACACTCGACAACCAAAAAATAGTCAATATGCCATAATTGAAACTCATTTAGATGAGTCTACATGGATGACAACTAGAATACTAAGTAATTTACATAAAAAAAACACAAGTCAAAATGGTTTTATAAGAGTCCCAACATAAAAACTTGGAAAATTTTAAGGATGGAAGTTTATCTTAAATTTTAGAAACATTGGAGAATATTAATAGTCCCTAATATGTAAATTCTAAAATTTTTGGCAATGTTTTTGTAAAAAATATTTATATTTCTAATGATTTTGTATTAGTCTATATAAAATTTTTTCCATTTTTAAGGTAAAATAATTTTATACTATAAAATGTGGGCGAATAATTTCTATAAAAAATGGAAATTGGCTAATTGTTTTTTTGGAAAAAAATATCGAAAAATTAGTCCAAAGTTACGAATATTTAAATCAACAAAACAAAAACACCGTGGCAAACAAGTTCTTCAAGCTCACTCAACACAATGAATTCAATTGCTCAATTACATCACACTTATATAGGGAACTGCACTCACCTAATCCTCCTGAAAATGAGGAAACTAACCCGAATATGTGCAATCAATTCCTAATTACACCCTCTCGTTCAACCACTCACAACTAATTCTATTTCTGCATTATTCTCACATCCTCCCTTAATGGAGAAATGGATTTTCTACAATACCTAACTGACTTCTAAAATACTCAAATATGTCACTTTTCCTTCTAATGAAATATACCCCGGTATACCTAGATCTATCATCAATAAAAATAACAAAGTATGAAGCACCACCAAGAGACCTAGTTTGCATAGGTCCACATACATCAGTGTGAATTAATTCAAGTATATCATACTTTCATTTCTCAGTATGAACCGGAAATTCTTCTCTATGCTGCTTACCAAGTGCACAAGCTTCACATGGTAAATGTTCACACTTCATAACAGGAAGACCTTCAACCATTGATTTCCTTTGCAACAACGATAAATCATTGTAATTTAGGTGCCCATACCTGTGATGCCATAATTCTGTTGTCGATGTCTCTTTGGATGTCAATGCAACATGGCGCTTCACTGTCACATCCAATCTATATAATCCTCCAACCCTGGTACCTGTAGAAACAACCCTGTAGTGGTCCTGAACATCTTTCACTATACACCCCAATTTACCAAATTCAACTTTTAAATGATTATCAGTGATAGTGGAAACAGATATCAAATTCTTTTTGAGAGCAGGTACATACATCACATTATGAATTTGTCGCATTTGTCCATTAGGTAAGTACACATTTATTATGCCATAGCCCTGAACTTTAAGTGACCTATCATCTCCTAGGTAAATGTGTGTACCATCAGATTTCTCATAATATTTATCATACCATTCTTTATTACAAGTCATGTGTGCCGATGCACCAGAATCGATGAACCATGCATTCTCATCATCAGTTTCAGCAGACAATGCAGCATCAGAAAGAAACAACTTAAGATTTTTAAATCCATCATTCACTGAGGTGTCTCTGTTTATATAATTTCCATTATGCCTTCTATGTCTTTGATTTGATTCATTATTCTTTCTCCTATAGCAATCTTTAGCCAGATGTCCAGGTTTTCCACAATAATCACATTCAATGTTCCTCTTAACATAAGAATCAGGAGGTGCCATACCTTTCTGTTTTTCTTGAAAACGGCCTCTGTTCCTGTCCCATGGTCTCCCTCGGAATGGTCTTTTGCCTCTTGCAGTCAAAGCCAAATCAGAACCATTTGACTCCAGTTCAAAATTTTTCATTCGCTCTTCTTCTTGAAGAAGAATTCCAGCCAATTCTTCAAATGTAGGAGGTGTCGGTCTAGCTGAGAGAGCTGAAATAAAGACTTTATAGTCTGGGACTAACCCCTTCAAAGCAACAGTTACCAAGTCTGTACTAGACACTTTTTCACCAATATCACCAAGCTTATCACTGAGGTCTTTAATTCGGGAAACAAAATTGCTAATGCTCTCATTGGCTTCCATTTTAATAGATAGCAGCTTTGTTTTTAAAAATAAAATACGGTTTGCATTAGTAGTTTCATACAAACCTTTAAGAGTGTCCCATGTCGCCTTTGAAGTTTCAGAGTCCCGAATGTGAGGAATAATATTGTCCTTCACTGACATGCGTAGCAGCACCCTTGCTTTCATTTCACGCTTCTCCCAATCTTGAGTGGCAGCAGGAGGTTGAGGCTTGGGCTCGTCACCTTTGACAATCGTCCAGAGATTGTATGCCTCCAGTACTGTTATGAGCTTAAATTTCCAGTTTACATAATTTTCTCCATCAAGTTTTGAAGACTCATTTAAATATGAATCTGCAAGGGGATTAGCCATTTCTCCACCAATGACCAAATTCAAAAAAAAATTGCAAGCTTCCTTACACACTCTATTTAGTTTGATTTAAAAAAAAAAAAAAAAAAAACTTCAAACAAAACTTGCAAACTTGCTCCCTTTTTGTTTTTGTTAAAAAAATGATAAGAACAAATATGAATTTGTTCAACTCAAAACAAACGCACATGGGGGGGGCTGCAATTAACAACTCTGGCAATAACACACAATACTGTGAGCGATCAGTGCTTCACGCAATGATGTGCAATCTTTTAAAAAAAACACTCCACGCACCAATCTAATACCAATCCAACGCAGTTTCTTTTAATCTGGCCCGAACTGCAACATCAGGGGGCCCGAAAGCCGTAATCCCCAACGCTGAAAAAACGCAGATATGAACGCTCTTTCGGCTGACAGCGTTTAAAAAACTGATATCAATTGCTGACTCAATTTGATAACGAATTCAACGGCATAACAAATAAAAAACACTTTAAATAATTTGCTGACAGCGTTTAAAAAAAAAAAACTTGTTCAAAGTTCGATTTCAATTCAAGCTTCGGCTTCAGCCTTCTTCATTGCTCCCGCGCGGGTCGGCCTTCCAAATTTCTACGCGGGGTCGACTTCAAATTTCTACGCAGGTCGACTTCGCCTCTCAAACGCAACCGGCAATCGGAGCGTTTGGATAACGCACCATTTAACATACAAACTTGGCGGCCGTACGCAATATGACTTGTTCAACAAAACACCACGGCGCTCGATCCGCGACTACACGCGGCGGAAAATTGCAAACACTACGCTCCATAGCAGAAGCATAAGGGGGTCGCTATCGCTATCCACACACTGACATGAACAACGTTCAGTTATACGGGTCTGGCCCAGGTTTGAAAGCGGGTTTCTCTCCAATACCCAAACGCTTTGTGATACCAAAATCAAAAAAACAAACACGGTTATAAAAAACTGACAAACGTGAGACAAGCTCACTCAACTCAATGAATTCAATTGTTCAATTACATCACATTTATATAGGGAACTGCACTCACCTAATCCTCCTGAAAACGAGGAAACAAACCTGAATATGTGCAACCAATTCCTAATTACACCCTCTCGTTCAACCACTTTTATACTATAAAATGTGGGCGAATAATTTCTATAAAAAATGGAAATTGGCTAATTGTTTTTTCGAAAAAACATGGAAAATTAGCCCACCTACCAATATTAGCTCCTAAAAGTTTCCCTCGTTCTACTGTTTGGTCTTGTCCTTCTTAATAATATGGAGTAATAGAAAACGACAATAGGAATTTATTAGAGTTTGGAAAGAACTGCTCTTGAAAATAAAGTAGACATTTGAATCTAAATCCTTGTTCACAAGAGTTAAAAGGAGACTAACTTATGATTTCTAGAGAAAAACGAGAGACATGTTATAAACAATCGCAACTAGAGATATGATATAGAAAAGATGAAAAGGAAGGGTTAAGGTATGGACCTATACATATTATAGGGAAGGCGGTCCTAACCCTTGCAACCCTGCATAAGTGACTAAAGTTAAAAATTATTGAGATAACTGAAAACATGGGACAAAAAGGGAATTCCAGCAAATAGAAGCCTTGGGGAAATAAAGTTACTAATTGTATTTGAACCCTGGAAGGTTGCATTCATTAAGATGGTCATGGTAAGGGATTCCTTTCATTAGAAGACAACTCTTTAAGATATGTACAACTGAAAAACAACACCATAAAACAACCGAAGGAATTCGGTCTGGAATGGACCATTATTGTGCGTAGATTATGACGAAAAGAAGAAAGGTTCCTTAAAAAATTTTGAAACTTCAAACAACAATTTGGAAATGAATCGCAAGTTTAAGGATTACTTGGAAGTCACCAACCTCCATGGAGCAAAGCAACCTGGAGTTGATGAGTTTTCATATTGCAGTGCTTATTATAGTGGAGCAAAAGTTCGAACTAAGACATAGCGGTGCTGGGAAAGGGGAGGTGGTTAATTTGATAATTGTGTTGGCTCATCACCAACGTAGATGCAAAAAAGTAGATATCTCAACCATTGTTCTGAAAACATATCACTAAATCCAAGAATAATAATTTTGTACAAATATATGGATATCGAGAGTTTGGAATTATCAAGTCGTAGGATGTATGATTAATCTAAAAATTAATGTCAAAATTATTTGACCAATGAATTATACGATGGACGCAGATCCACAAATAAAATATTAATATGCCATTATCAACCAAGTAATAACGATATAAGAGAAAATTTCAAACCTAATAATACACATTATTATGATTTCCCTATATTCACAAGGAGAACCCTACGTGTAGGCACCTACAATATATAATATAATGAGAAGGATCCATTTTATATATAAAATTAAATTATAAAAGTTCTATAATGATTTAAACCTTCGAATATAAACTATAATCAACTAAAATGCATTAACCATCACTTCGATAATGTTACTAGATGAGTTACTCTTGTGCTAAGATAAAAAAAAATAGAATGAGGTGATTTAGAAGGTAAGTTTCAAATAATATCATAATTAGTAAATGTTTATTTATTATTAATTAGTGGTTGGGTCATTCAAAATAAAAATAATATATGAAGTGTGTGTTATAGGTTGTTGCCACATATAACTGGGCACACATATCTTCTGATTGTCTGCCAAATCCATACATCTGAAGGCGTTGTTCAAAACTAATAAATCATTCCTCAATTATCATATCTTTATAGTCATATTCCATAATTTTATGACAAGTTTCCTCATTATTTAGTAAGGCATATAACTGCCTCAAAATCTCATCAAAAGATCCTACCTACTACTTAATTTTCTTAAAATGTATTTCATGCTTCTTAGTTACAAATTATTCCTTCTCTTGTCCTTTTGCAACCTTTTCGGTTGAGTTATTATTTTTAGACTCCATTTCATCCTTTGTAGTAAGAAACTCCTCCTTGGATCGATCTTACTGAATTTATTGGATTTCATATTTTCCCTTGTCTCCATTAGAAATATTTGCATTCTCTAATTTTATTTGATCTTCCTAACCCACTTCCTTCATTGTGGATGTTTATTTTCCAACTGCACCATATTCAACCCCTAGAAGCACATAATTAAATAAAACATTAGTTTGGAAAATTACATACTTATATCTTCATTTCATAATTCAAACATGTCTTCCATTTTTTTCTCTGAGATTTCCACAAGAATATCATCTCCTTGATCCCCTTTTTGAAAAATTTCTACTCCTTCCATCTTTTTGACATATTAATATTTCTCTCCTTCTTCAATGCCTCTGAAAAGAATACTTTTATCCTTCTCTTTCGTTATAGTAATCTCTAGTGATTTTCAATCTCCCTCTCTAGTGATTTTCCATCTCCCTTTGGATTATTATTTCATACACTTCTTGAAATAATTTTTTCATTTCCCCCTTCCCTTAGGACAACCTTCAAGGATTATTCATCCTCATATCTTGTAAATTATTAGTTTTAAAAGCACAACCCTTTCAAGCCTCACCCTTTATCATCGACATTTTCTATTGTTATCAACTCTCCCCCCAGTTCAAGAAAATATTGATATTCCTTCCACTTTAACATATTCATTTTCATATTCATCATATCTAATGAGTGTCCCTTTCTCTCGTTCACAACAATTAACTCCCTCTTCCTCAGCATACACTACAAATGTGATATCTTCAACTTCCAACAAGCAACTCATTAAATACCTCTTATTCTTCCTCACATACAATTGCATAATAGGAAAATTGATCTCGTTCTTATGATTCCATCCGAATGTTTGGTCTTCACTATCCCTTTCTCATAGAAGATACATATTATTCCAATTTTTTTCTTTAACTTAGCCACTTGTATAAAAAATTCTTCATCGCTCATCTTCTACTTTATGTAATTTTATTTGACATCTCCCTTTCCTCTCTTGGGGATTGCACTTAAACATTTGTAATGTCCATCACTAGTCATCTTCTTCTTCCCTTTATGATATTCCTCTTAACCACTGGGACCTCGAATTAATAACTAGAAGTGAGTCTTAGTCATTAACCTATTACCCCCAATACCTCACCAGGACTTCTATATAGATTATACCTTCGTTATTCCTATGGTTCTCTCCTCGACAACTTCTTGAGTAGTCATTTATCTTCTACCCTTCCACACCTACTCACACCCTTGAGAACTTATTTTTTCATCGTCGTTTCCATCCTTAGGTAAAACATGTTAATATCCTTTGCCACAATCTGAATTTTCCTATGAACATCATTTGTTCTTTCTTACAACTCTCCTACTTATGATAATTTCCACCATATGCTCTTCCAATGTTGATATCTCTATCTCATGCAAAAACAAAAATTATTTTTGATCCACACAATATCTTATCTACTCCAAGATCTTGTCCTACTATGGCACAAAAATGATGGTAAATGGACACAAAAAAAGCTACAAAGTAATGAAAACCAAATAATGTAGCATAAAAAAAATTATTCATGAAGGAATTTGGGATCTCTTCCCATTCCTGCTTTCCCAACAATTACGCAATGTTCCTATTTATACTTAGAGAATGAAATATCTAGAACTATCAAGTGATAATTCCTCTCCCAGCCTTTTGGAAGATGTTGAGAAAAAATATTCATAACTTTTTCCTAAATAAAATATATTTTTTCCTTTTTTTTTTCTTTCGTTTCCAATTCTTCTCTTTTCATATTTATTCTAAACATTTTAGATAATATACACATTCTAGACACTTCCTATACTTATGAAATTACATTCTGAATATACTTGTGAGATTCTCCTATATCACTTTCAAAACAATAAAAAAAATGATATGTTTATTTATATATGTTTTTAAATTTAAATCAAATTTTATTAAAAAATGAGAAAGAAAACTGGATAATGCGTTGTCCATCATTTCATTGGAAAATATTTACACAACTTTGAAACATTATAATATATGTTATTTTCAATGATCAATGTGATAAAAAATGGAGAATTGTTCATGTTACTATCACAAACAACAAAATATAAGTGAGTACATTTTATCTAATAAATAATGCTACGTAAAAATACTAAAAGGTTTAGGTAACAATATGTTGACGGTGTTTCTAATTCATCAACCAAGGGGTCTCCCCAATGCAAAGTCCTAATTAGACCTCACACGGTTTTTCGTAGGAACCCCAACCATAAATATGTTTGGTCGTCATTGTCCTTATGTATTTTTATTTGCTATAATTATTAACATAATACATTATACAAAACTATTTCAAACAAGATATTAAGTTGACATTGTGAGGCATATAATTCCAATGTATACAAGGTACTTTCACAGTAGAAAGAAAGAGAGTTACACTCTAGAATAAATGTAGGAGTACCATCCTAAAATACACACACACAATCATAAGTGTATTGAAATTTAGTTTGAAAAGTAGTTCACAATTAAACCACGATCATAAAACCAATTACAACACACCTTCAACAAGATAATTTCCAAAGCCAATGAAATAGTTTAATTTCCTTATTACATATGAAGAAAACACATCCCTCAAACATATAAAGAATGTTCCTATGATATTCACGATACATGCATAAATTTTTTTTGGCTGATAAAGCTTCATTTATTAAGTCGAAGTTCCAAGATATAGAAGTATAATTGTACCACACTAGCACCAATAGTGGAACATTTAAGTCACCACTTGCTTCTCCAAAGAAATATATTCTCTCGTATGCCAAGATAGAGAAGCCAAGGTGAAAGTTGAAGTCCCCCAAAATCCCTTTATCTTGAGCTATGATGGTGTTTGTATAAAAAATAAGGTGACTCACCTCCCTCATGACTCTTGAGTTTCCACAATGAATTTTTAAATTCATACATGACCTTAGAGATTTTATATGCGTTTAGAACTGAATAGTGACTCTTCATATTCCATGTGAGACCCTTCGTCTTCCACATATCTTACATTTTCTCATTTTGGATAATTACATAATTACATTCCACAAATGATGTAACAAGACATTATGACACATGTGCCTCTTGGGACAACTCATGAAAATGATGACATGGAACTTCAGGATGATGTAGCATTTCCAAGGTGCTACTTTAGTTGGTTTCTTTTCATCTGCATTATGGATATTTCTTGTTTTTTGTATTCATTCTCGAAGGGGTTGATTTTTATGCAATATTCATGTGATCATGATCTTTTCTCTTCTATCGGAAAATAGTGTCTCTTCATCTTCTCTTGAATGATCAAATTTTTATTTACAGCTACAAAGGTGTCTTATAGGAGGGTATCCTTCTTGATGTCCTTCATCATCATCCTATCATAATAAGATAAAATATTTGAAATTGAAATCCACTCATGGCAAGACAACATTAGTCTAGAAAATGCCTCATGGAAATCATAGACTGAGTTGGAACTAGGTGTTGGACTAAGAGCCTAGGTTACTGATTGTGCAATTATGCAACTCAATAGATTAGGAGTCACGAGTGAGGCTTTATATTTTACAATGTGCATTTTAGGAAGGCCAGGGTAGGGGGCTGCACAATTAAGGGGATCAAGAAGGTAGGCTTAAGGCTTAAGGTTTCCAATTTCATGGTTCTAGAGGGAGTGAGGTCTAGGGATTGTGTACTTGTGCAGTTCAAGGAGTCAGGCTTGAATATTGAGGCTTGATACTGCACAGTGCATAGAAGGATCTAACTCAGAGGCAGGGCTATGCAATTTTGGACTTCAAGGGGTCAGGGTGTAGCACTAATAGCGAATTGTGTGCAATTATGGAAAGAAAGAACCATGAAAAGGCATGTTTACAAGAGGCAAGGTTTGAGCTTGAGGGATGAGAATGGACAATGCACAATTCAATAGGTTTTAGTGCATCCAAGTTTCTCTGGAAAGAAGATTTAAAAATTTGGCTATGTGAAGGATCACTGAGGTCAAAGTAATAAAGGGAAGAACCTGAACATTAACACACACTTAATTTTTTTTACGAAACAACAGTTATCACTTAGAAAACATGAAAAACATAATCCCCTCAATGCAATGACAATGCCACAACTTCCTCCAAATGAGAGACTTAAGGTGCACTTTGCAACAACAATGAGAACGTTTCTGCGATAGTGCATGAAACTTTAGGAATGGGTGTAAAACATTTCTATATGATAAATAACAATCATTTTCACCAAATTCACCCCTTTAAATGAACCATAACTATTCATATGTGATATACGAAACTTCACATGCCTAAAGATCACCTTTGCGACAGTAGGAGAAAAGTGCACACACCACTTGCAATATGTGAATGAAATTGAAAGCAACACATGGGAAAATGAAGACAATATGAAAATGGAACTTATTAAAGTGAAAAAAAATAAAAAGAGACAATTGTATACATGAAAGTGATATTTGTGAAAGTTAAGGTGAGAAAAAAAAAAGTTGGAAAAATTCACCGAAATAGAAGTACGAATGCATACAAAAGTGAGAAGTTGTCAATTGAAAGTGTGCACTGACTATAAAAATAGGTTGAACATTGCACAAGAACTGTTTTGATGGACTGCACTATTCCTATTCAAGCTTGTTTAAAGGAATGCACTCATGAATTTTTTGTGGATTGAACATGTGTATGCAACTGACTTTGACACTCAGAAATCGTGAAGAAGACTTAAAAACTTAGCAAAAAATTCATTTATCGTAAAGATAATATGGAACAAAATATTGTTAGATGCCCCGTAGGTTCCATAACTCACATGTAGAAAAAATTGTGGAGGGTTTTGATTGAGTGTCAATAGTTGGAGACACACTCATAGAACTCCAACTTCTTTTTTCTGGTTTTATCCTTAAGTGCAAGGTCTTGATATTTCAAGAATTGTTGATTTTCCATTCAAATTACCCTGGATTTTTTATCTATCCCAGTTAAAAATATAGTCTCCTATTTTCCTTTCTCAACCTTAAACACATCAATTTAAGACTATTCACACCTCAAATATTTTGATAGGGGACAAGGACAATAAGTATACCAAGATTTTGAAGCATGTTCCTAAGTGTTGCTCCACTACTAGAGAGCTTGGAGAGTACCGTGATAGAGTAATCTCAAGGAATCAAAGTCATTTCTTTATTTCTAGTGAGCTCAAACAATACCTTGGAAAGGTTACTGACTTCACTTCTCTGCAGAAGAGGCATTTCTCTTCTTCACCTTTTATTTAGTTACTAATAGAATGTGTAAATTCACTTATTTATTTTTACAGTGAAGGTGGGAACTTTACTTATTGGGATAAGAAGAGTTTGTCTTATTTTTTAAAGGTATTTAAAATATAACCAAAGTTATATGTTCATTTAAAGTTTTTATCATTTCCATTGTCTACTAAGTTGGGTTGACATGTAGAAATACTATTCAGTATAGGGTTTACTCAAGAATGACATTCATAATAAAGGTTCAGGCTTTGTATTTCAACCAAAGGCGTTCCATTTGAAACAAATCATATTTTCCATTCAAACATCATGGACTTTAAAGATATGTAAACCCAATATAGAGAAGAGGATAACATAAACACCAAGAATTCTTCATCATCACAATTTCCCTTTCCAATTGCTGCCATGCTTCCTTTTGAGCCAAGCGAAGGAATTTTTCATACAAAGTCTTATTGAATAAAAGAAAGAAAGGGAAGGCATAACAAGAAAAAAAAATATAGAAAAAGTAAACCTTATCTTGAAACGGAGCATGGAAAGAAAATGACGCAAAAAAACTATATGCAAGGACTAGTGCAAGATGATGTGACACGACTAGAAACCTAAAATGGACCTAAACCTATTCCTATTCTAACTAGATAGAAGGTCAGTGATAAGTGTAATGGATTTTCCAATGTAGCAACCATAACTTCTCTTGACCTACAACCACAAATATATAAGAAATTAAAATAAGTATAAATTATTTAGCAAAATATAAGGCTAAAAATTGACAAACCCACCAATGAATATCAATAGAAAGATGTGTCATAGTTACTATATTTAACTAGTTTCAAGATTTACCTTGTTTCTTTAAATGAAGATAAAAAAAACCTTGAAGGATTCTCATGGATGTACATTCATTATTGTTTTCAATTTTCATAAACATCATAAAATATTCAAATTTATATCTTCCGATGGAGCTTGTGATGTAAGATTTCTCTAACCATTCGAAAATTCGATCATGATATTTAGAAAAAAAAATTTGAAAACCGAGATGCTCGTAAGGAAATTAATTTTAGATTAACGCATTCGAATTGACAGAGAGAGTCTCCTAGAGGGAATATTATTTGATCCTGTTCAAAACCCCTATCAATATGGTGAGAACCTAACATAACGATCAAATCATGTTGAAGTGTCTCAAATACCCGACATGTATCTGAATCATGAAATGATAAACTATGAATATTACTAGGTTTAACAAAATCAATCAATCTAAGACAACTAGCATTGTATATGCTAATGGGAAAATGATTAATTGAGAGATAGTTGTTAGAAGGAGCATCATGATAAAATTTATGAGTATTAGATACTAGATTCTCCATTGGTTCCTTTTGTATCTCATTAAACATCATGCCAATAATATAAAACCTTAAGGTATTTAAAATAATAACTCACAACATAAATTGAAGAAACAAATTAAGATACCAGGTTGGTGAAAGATTGGAAAGAAGGGTGAAATCAAACTAGGTAATCATATCAACACAAGGGTTTTGGTTTGTTGAATGGCTGAATAATTTTAGCTCAATCACGAAGAGATATTGTTTCAAAAATATTATTAGCTTCAAGACACACACAAGAGGGATAAGAAGGTGATCGATCTCGGAAGTGTTTTACAAAGAGAAATCATTTAAACGAGGATGAATTTTATCTTTATAATAAGAATGCCAGGGTTTTAAACGGTGGGGGTCAGTGGAAGATGTGATCTCCTACCCTGTGTGTGATGCAAGGGATTCACACGATGAATAAGGATTAATCAAGAAAGAATATCTCATCTGATAGTAATATCAAAATTCGTTTAAGAATGAACTCACGAGAAGTGTAGATACGTTAAATAAAGAAGTTTGCGTAACAATATGGATCTAAATTAGCTCAGAGATCTCAATAGGATTTTGAGAACCTAACATAACCATCAATGGGGGTTGAAGTTCCTTGCTTACAGAAACATCTCTAAACATTATAATCGTGAAAATTAGAGTTCAGTTGCATTAGAAAAATCAATAGGTGAATATGCATTATTTTCATGACATGTATCAATGAAAATATTACGAATTCCATTATTTTGGTCACACTCAATATTAATCATATTATGTTGTTGATGGACAGATATCTTAGATGCATCATTCATAAACTCCCTTGATTAGTTAAAATTGTAACATCTTCCTCTTGGCATATGAAAGATTTATAGTTGAACAGATTATGAACAATAAATTCAAGCTTTTCATCCTCTGATCATAAGACAAACTTATCGCACATATAAGGGTACAATGAGTATTTCTCTATTAGTAATAAAATATTAAAAAACTTAGGAGGAAAAAAAATAGTTGTAAATAAATGATATTGAGCTTGTAAAAACAATGAATCAACATGCATCTTAAGCTCCTTGAGATTATATTTTTTATCGTAATGATCAAATACATGCATACTGATGTAGCATTCAAATTAATTTTTGTTTTCTTCAATAGAGTATACCAAATATTCAGAAGTATGAAAACTTGTTTCTTCATATTTTATATCTGAAGATGCATGTCTTGATGAAATTTCAAAATCATTATGAATTTAAAGAGAATCCCATTGCACAAATGAAGATTCAAAACTATGAAAAGTAGATTATGAATCGATACTATACAACTATAGGTTTTTAGAAAATGGAAAGATATCATTTGATGTACTTGGATATCAATCACAACATGTGTTAATGGAAACATGGATTTTGATGGGGATGGTTTTCCAAAGTATCAACTTGAATTAAGTACATGGAATAAATTGACAGGTTATGAATATTTCGATATCAGTGATAAAATAGAATTGCAATATTTTCATACTGAAACTGAGAAGAAATATGGAACATGTCTTCAACACTTTTATCCTCTACATGTGAAACATCACTACCTTTTTATTGATTACTTCTTGGATGAAAATTTTGAACATCAATAATAACTCAAATAGTTTGATTAAGAGGATCCTGAAACAAGGAATCATGAGATGTAGATGGTAGAGGATGAAAATAGTCCCTTGAAGAAATTATGTTTTCAATTGGATCATATTCAAGATTAGGATTATGTACTTGAAAATCTAAGGGATTAGATTTTACTTCAGGATATGTACAATTTCTAGGCCATTCTAGGTCCTCAATAGGATTTTAATCATGGGAATTGGATGAAGATTGAATGGAAAAAGGAGCAATTCAATTTTCATATTTATGAAATTTAGCATTATCATGAGGAGGCACCCAAATTGGTACTAGTAAAGGAGGAGGACAAGGAACAATTGGAATAGTAGGTTCCTTCTCACAAGTTTTGGGTATCTCATTATCAGCATAGGTTAGGGTAACATCATAATAGAATGGAGCAGATTCAAATGATTTCACATATAGAATAACCAAGCTCTAAAAGTTTCCACTAATAAAACCTGAATCAATCACTCCCTCCAGAAATTCATAACAAAGCTGAAAAAAACGATTAACAAAATCCGCTACATATTCACCATATTGTATTGTAAGAATATTAATCCTATTACATACATATTGAAAATCATATATTTCAAAGGCTAGATGAATCTCCATGATAAATTGATCGAATGAATGAATGGAAGCAGAAGGTCAAGTATGACACCATTTATTAACTGGAAGTTCAAGAGTGAGGGTGAATAATATAGAAATAGCATATTCATAATCGATTTCATGAGACTTATAAAAACCAAAAAAATCATGTATATACTTGGCTATGAATACACCACCCTTGCCATCAAACCTGAATTGAGACAAGTCATGAAAGTTTTCCTCGGAGATTTTTTTTTTACCAAGATATAGGTTAGAAAAACATTTCGGGATTATGATTTGGGAAAGAGTAGTAAAATAAGTTAAACAACAAAAAGAAATAGAAATTACTCCATTCATCCAATAGACAATACAATATTTAAATAATTTTTATAAATTATAAAACTTCATGAAGGGAAAAAATAGAAGTTACCAGTCCCTCTCAATGGGATGGGTTCTTGGTTGTCCTAAAAATTTTAGTTCCAAACGTTTCTCTCTCTCAATGGTGCAAAAAACCCATAATGTATTGAAATCTATGGGATATCAAGAAGTAAAAATAAAATAGTAGTAGTAAAGAGAATGATGAAAGTGTGACAATGGAAGTGGTGAAAGTGAAGAATTAATGGAAAACCCTCCTATTTATATCAAAATATTGAGTTACCCTCTATAATGGAAAATAATAAAATATTATTAATGAGGATCTAGTTCTAACCATTTGGAATATTTTATTATATATTGTTGGATGGAAAATATATTTAAATTGATAAATACCTTTACTTAGAAATAATAAACAAATAAAGGATTTATTTATTATTTCAGGAATGTGGTTAAGGAATAATTAAAAAATAATGATTCGTTTAATTATTCATAGGTGATTTAGTCAAATTTAACATGGAATAAAATCTAAATAATGACTTAATTAATTATTCATGGAGAAATAGCGCACATTTGGAAGCGGTGTTGCAGGAATCGAGGGGTCAGCCTTCCGAGACCAGGGTGTTTTTGCAGGTAGACTCAGGGCGCGTTCAGGAAAATGTCCAAGAAACTCCTCCAGCTGTCCACAACACCGCTGACCTCTCCCGTGCTCAAGGCGCAACTGAAGATTATGGATGCAGGATCGAGGAGGTGGCTCCTGATGAGTAATTCGGCCCTCTTCTCTTGTCTTTCATGTTTATTCTCTGCCCTCTCTAAGGGAGTGTTTAGTTGTTTTTATGTTTACTTCAACTCTGGACCAATTTTTTTCTATGACTAGTCTCAGTCTCTACAGCGGTCCAGTACTGTTATGGTCCAATGTTACAGCTATAATATGTCTAGGCTCCTAGTTTTTAGTCAAAGACATTCCAGTCCGATCCCCTGCGTGGGATTTTTTCAGTTGGTTTTTCATATGGTAGTTCCTCAGGTTGGTTTCCCTCTAGTAGGGCAGCCAAAAACTAGTCTCTGTAACTAAAATTGCCTCCCCGAAGGCACTGTAATGGCCTTAGCCAGATGTACTATATTTTCCACTGTTAATAGATTACTCTAATTTCGAGAAAAAAAAATTATTCATAGGTGATTTAGTCAAATTTAACAAGGAGTAAAATCTAAATAATGACTTAATTAATTATTCATAGATAAATATAAGATAAATAATGGTTTATCTAATTATTTCTCATAATTGCGTTAAATATGACTAAAAATATTATTTAAAAAATGGTTTTAATTATTCCTAGAGGAAAATAAAATAAATAAGGATTTATTTAATTATTCCTCATGTGGTTTCTTGTTTAAACCATAAATAATTTAATAAAATATGGTTTATTAGATTACTTCTTATAGTGAGAGCAATTTTACTATGGTAAAATTGGTCTTACATGGTTTACTTTGATCCATCTAATTGTAAATGGTTAGACGACCAAATTTTGGTGATAAAAGATTGCCCCCCAACGTGTAAGTGTTAGGATCTAATTGTATGAACGAAGTACGTTGTAAGAACGCAATAACTAGACACTGAATGGAAGTCAAAGAGTGATATATACATAGATGGAGTGAAGGAAGAAAGGAAAATGAATGAGGGGGTGAGACCTAGAAATGATATAAGTATCCTTTAATGTTGTTGTACATGTTCTCAGTGTGGCAGGGGAGGTATACCTATACCCGTTGAGATGAAAAAGTATAAAGAATTATAATGGGCTCAGAAATATGAGACTGAGAAATAAAGTACATTATAAATGCTACATGACATGCTGGCATAATTTGGGCCAGAAAAAATATAATGGATCCCACATAAATAATGTGCCTAGAGAAACATCAGCTAGGACTGAATATAATAATACCTAAGTACATGAGATATAATAACAACCAATGAAACCTTTCTAAACAGGAAAGGGATCTGAAAATATGAATGGACCATTTGAATGATAAATGAATGCTATGGGTGATACAAGTGGTTGAAACCAAACCCATCAAATATGTGGAGCTGCATCTTAGGTTGTAGCATAATCTAAGGTCATCTGGGCATGTCGGGGGCTACCTGAAGGGACACCCCCTCATGAGGTCTAAAACATATAACAAACACTTGGGAATCACTGGTACAATCTACTAGATCACCATACCATCAAGTGTACGAATCTCAATCATGCAATAATGAGATGAGGTCGAGCGTATGAGAAACAACCAAGTCAAAGGGAATTGATGATTCCCTTTTCTTGATCTGAAGAACTAAACAAAAATGGAAGCTAGAACCAATGTACACCACCCTCTAGACCTGTCTTGTGGAATGAATTCATTGATGTCAAAAAAAGGAGGTCCGCAATAAGTGAGGCCATGATGGATTATCAACTATGACATGAGGGATCATAGTAAAGTGACTGATGGACTGACACCAAAGATGATGATGGAATAGGGGATACAGAGTAGTGGATGCATGAATTCCATTGTTAGAGCATAAAAAGGATTGATGACTTGGCAGCGATCGACTTGACTCTAGAGGGGATGGGGAGCAATATGAGTGGATGAAAAAATGGGCGACACTAGAGAGATACCAAGAAAAAATTAGTGGAATACTGTAATAAGAGGCAAAAGGGATCAAGACAAACTCCATGAATTCGATGATGACTCAACTCAGATGTTATGAACAAGGGTGACTCGATGATGATGCCACACAGAATAGGCCTGGTGGAAACCATGAAAACATGAGCAAAAGGTGGTTTCTCATGAAGAAAATAAACAAACGCATTGAAAATTATGAAGGAAAAGTGGTGCCCTAAGAACAAGCAGCACATGTGGAGAAATTTGATTTTAGGGGGCAGAAAAGTGACCCTTCTTGGGAAAGGCTTCTGGGTGAAGTGTCAAATTATAAACAACAAACGAAGACCCATTATAGTTCTAGACAAGAGCTTTGTAATGTTGCTGACAGTTCATCAAACTAAGCTGTTGTTTGGTCATAATTGATGAAGGAAAATTTAGGGTTTTGCTCTTAATAGGGTGATTTCCCTCCAATTTAATTCATTTTCCATGTGAGCTATGGTGAATTTGGAGAGGAGGAGAAGGCCCTAAATCTTGCGGTCATCATAGTAGACAAACTAAACATTACAGTCAAGATTTTTCAGTGGTAGGTAGGTGGCCTAGCCTTACTCTAAATTTTCATTTGTTTATTATTTCAGTTTAGGTACCCGCGGCTCAGTAAGAGACCCCTACCTCTCCTCACAACTAGATCACACTATACTGGGCCTAGAGGGTGACCTCGATCATAATTTTCAAGGAGAAAAATTATGAGCTTGTAGTTACAGGGGTTTAAAATATGAGTTGGAGTTGGAGGTGAGGTTTGATTAACTTATTGGCTGAGAAACGAGACTTGAATTTTTATGATGTCGTTGTTCTCTTTATGAGCTAAAAAACATGATGGTGTTATTTAGGAATGGCATAATTAAGGATCCAATAGCATTAGAGAGATTTGGATGCTCTTCAGGTTGAGATCAAGGGGGATTAGGTGGTACGAGGAGCGCTTGTGAGATATTGGGTTTCTCAAGTTGGTTTATAACCCACTGATAAGGGCAGGTGAGCCCTTACTATAAATGATGTTCAGCTATTGGGACTAAGACCAGGACTCTGTCATGGTGCAGGGTCGCATGATCGAGCTTAATATTCAACACATTTATTCTTTGACCAAACTCCCACCACTATGGGTGGCGGGAAACATACATCTTGTTTTACCGTGTCGGTAGAATATATCAGAGTTCATGGAGCACCATTGTAGACCAAATGCTAGTGCTAAGGGCATAACCATTCTAATCAGTGATATATAGTGACAAGAGACACATGTTGTCACCACAATAGTACTTCGTATCCTCGACAGCTAGGAATTTCATCACATCACTAAAGGGGCAGGTGATGTTGGTAGAGAGTGTTTTGAGTGGGACCTACTATGGGTGGGCCCAAATGATGTTGTCATTAGTGAAATGACAAAAGTATCTAAGCAAGTGATAGGTTAAAAATGATTGTGCTTTTGGTACGGCCTTGTGAACACTCTTTTTTGAGAAGATACCCATGCTTCGAACTCATGTGAAGATCCGAGATGGGGGCTCACAGGAGCCCAGGATGTGTCGTTGGGGCTCCTACTATGGAGAGTAGGAGGAGGGGGATTCAGACGTGCGTTCCGACCCAAGTTTTTCACATACCAATATTAGATGTTGCTATACATAGATGACTATCCATACACTGGTATGAACTTTCAGGGGGACCCTTACTTATCATTTTTTCCTGGTCGATCATGGGGACCAGATGGTAAGTGAAAGTTGCTATATATTATGGTGAATTTAAATTTTTTAGAATATGTATGTGGTACTGATTAGTGACTTTTGGTATGAATATATAGCATCGGTGAAGCTGACAGGGTATGCGGGATTATCTGCGACACTAGGGGTTGTTGGATCTAGCAGGGCGAGAGCAGACCAAAGGCCTAATTATGAGGCCCTACTTGAGGATGTCCAATGCAAGTGTGATATATTGTTGACCTGTGTATCATAGTGTAGGTGGTGTGATCTTGAGGACCAGTGCATCAAGGGATGTATAGGGTTGCCCTCTGAGTGGCGAGGGGTCATGTGGCGCATGGCGATGACCAGGCATGTAGTCCTGGATTTGTGAGCTAGTAGAGAGGAGTCATTGGTTCGGGACCCTCGAGATAGTGATTAGATATAGGGCCATTTGGAGCCCCCAATTTTTATTTTTGTAACATGTTGTGGGCATCTCATATGTTTAGAGTAGTGAACTCCAAACATTTATAATTTTTTCGTTACATAATATGTATATGCATATTTTTATATATGACAAGTATATTTTTATATATGACGAGTATGCATATCAATGGGAGATGCTGTGGGTAAAATTTCTTGAGGTAAAGTGCATTGCGAGTGTTAGGAAGGAGTTGGCCTTTGAAATCCTCTATAAGGTATGACCCGTTGACCAAACCCTTAGTAATTATGTAAGGTCATAGCAATAATGAGTCAAACTTCCCATGACCAAGGACATCATGAGCTTGGTCATAAACTAGAACAAGATCACCTTCATGGAAGGTACACAGGTGTAATTTTTAGTGATATTGAGATTTGGTGTGCTTCTTAGGCATTTCAATGGTTTGCAATGAAACATGAGGGTCTTTAGAAGCACGCTTAAGCATGATAATTCTTTGTTATAAAGTTTGGGTGTTAGGGAAAATTTTTAAGGCTAGAGAAAGGGAGGGGATTTCACATTCGATTTGAAGACTGCCTCCTCGTGAAAAAGAAGGTGGAAAGGATTAAACCTGGTGGCAGTTTTAACAGAAGTTCTATAGGCCCACAAAGCAGGGAAAAGAATAAGGTTGTAGTTGGTTTTGTGCTTGTTCATCGTCTGTTGAAGCATAGTTTTAGTCGTAGCCCATTTGATGAAATAGTTGATCGCGATGATGATATACTTGTACTTACCAGAAGATGGAGGTCGAAACCCCATAAAGTAAATGGCCCACTTATAGAAGGGACTGGCTGATATGACATTATGGAGGCGATCAGGTGGAGCTCATGCCTTTTGCGTGAATAGTTGACATTTCGAACAATGTTTGACTGCTTCAATACTATCACCAAATGAATAAGGAAAAAAATACCCAGCACACGTGATTTTATAAGAAGTGGAAAAATAGGAGTGGTGGCCACCACAAGCACCACTATGGCAGGCATTAATGAATTTCTCAACTTTAGCGTGCATGAGACAACAACGAAGGACAAGATCAACACCACGACGATACAGATCGTCACCAATGAGAAGGTAACAGTGGGCTTGATGTCCTATATGTCATTGAGCATCATAATAAATATGGGAAGAGAACTTCTAGGTTCACAAATAGGTAAGGATGTCACCATACCTAGGATTGTCCGAAGTAATGGAAAACAAGTGTTCACCAGGTAATTCATCATTAACCGGCGAATCACGCATACCATTAAAAAATTCAGAAATGAGTTCAGAAAGGGATAAACCTTTCTTACACTTGGGTGTGACAAATTCTAGATGAAATTCATGGAAGATAATGATTGAATAGGCGTATTTATGATTAATTATCTAGTAACTTAAGACAAACCCCATGGGGTTAGAATTGGTCACTACCTTGGTGGAATGCACAAGGATATAATGATGAAGTTAATTGACCGAGAACACAATGGTTGGCACCAACTTATATTCATTTGAGTAGGACACAGGGGGTCCCACAAGGTTCTTACTGACATAATAGATAACATGTTCATTTCTGGTGTCATCTTCCTGAAACAGGACCCCAACGACCAAGTGGGTGGAGGCTGAGATATACAGGATGAAGTCCCTCTCAATGTTCGGAGGACTAATCAAGGGAGTGGAAGTGAGAGAATGTTTCAGGGCATAAAAAATACTATTGGGCATAATCATCCCAAACAAATGGAATGTTATATTGAAGGAGTGTTAGAAACCCATGTAGAGTGGTGGCATAGTCAGGGACAAACTGACGAAGGTTGTTGGATTTTCCTTGGAAGCTTTGTAAATGGCATAAGGTACGAGGAATGGGAAGCTCAAGAATGGATTGAACTTTGAAGGGATCAATATTTATACCATATTTGGACACAATGAATTCCAAGATATGGTCGACATGAGTTCAAAGGACACACTTCAACAGGTTCACATGGATGTTATACTTGACACATTAGAGAAAAAAAATACGTAAATCATGAATGTGTTGTGTCTAAAGCCTAGAATGAGTAGTGAGGTCATCAAGGTAAGAAAGGATAATATCATCCAAGTCATGGAAACAATATGACATGGCCCGTTGGAAGATGGATCTGTCATTCTTTACAGTAAAAGGCATGACCCTATAAGCAAAAATTCCCCATGTACTAATGAAGACAATTTTTAACTGATCAACACAACAGATAGAAATCTCGTTATAATCATAAAATCCATCCATAAAGGATAGAACCACATGCCCTGCACACTCATAAATGATTTGGTAAATAAATGGTGTGGGGTTCCTAGGTTCCTTCTTGTTGGCTTTTCCCCCCTCACTAGATGATTTCACAACAGGAGTGGGTTCCTCTTGAGGTGGTTGTGGCACTGAAGCAAATGGAAGGGTCATGGAGACCGGTTGAACCAAGGTCAAAGCAGTATAAGGTTTGAGCTAACTAGGTGGAGTCTTTTTTGCACGATCAATGTACCATACTAGGATCCCTAGGGTCAAATTGGGTAGACTCAACATAGCCAGAACAGGCACCGAAAATACTCTAGAGGGGGGGAGCTAAAAATGGTATCTGACCAGAAGGGTAAGGGCATGCCAGAATGGCTCCTAGATGATAAAGACTTGGCGGAAATATTACTAGTTAAAAAATATTGGGAGAGAGACTAGAAGAAGTAGAAGGTCCTTGAGGAGAAGGTCGTGATGGTTTTTTTTAGTGAACAATAGCAGGTTGAAAAGGCGCTGGCTATTGGCTAGTCGAACTGGGCCACTTTTGGCTAGCTCAAGATGCTTGCAACATGAAAACACTCGATGAGATGGGGTTAGTGATAAGAGGGGTGGGACCAGGGAGTGAACTAAGTTGGTTGGAATATTTATAGACTCTTGGTGAAACACAGGTGAGAGGTGCGAATGATTGGTTATTAGCCTCTAAAGATATGATGGATAGAGGGGAGGTATGAGACTTTGGTTTATAATATGTCAACTCATCGATGGTGATGATATTTCCATTGTGGTGAAAAAACATCTTACGATGAACTGGAGAAGTAACAACTTACATCAAATAGCTGTAGCTACGACCCAACCGGATATTATAAACGAAGGGGGAATCATTGAATTCTACATCAATATAAACAGTCTTTCCCACAATGGTGACTGGACAGTTGTGAAACATGCCAAGGGGTTGAGAAGTGTGACCATCCCACGCATGTAAAGTGATGGTTGATGGGTCCAGGTCAGCCGATTTGAGCATCTTCCAAACATAGGCAGATGTCGCATAGGTGGATGCACCCTCGTTAGTGATGCATCTCTGAACATGGGCATTACGAATCCGGACTGGTATTTTTAAGGAAATGGATGAAGGTAAAGGGGGATGTTTTGATTTTTCCACATCGAAGACAATCAAATGATAATATGAAGGTTCCATAGTGCCAAAGGAGTTAGTAGATATTTTCGTTGATATGGGAACTATTGGAGGACTTCTAGTGTTGACATGGTAGGAGACGACTGTGACAAGTGATCGACTATGTTGTAGGTGTGGGAGGATTTGGTGGAAGTAGCATTTCAGTGTAACGGCCCTTCAGGGATCTTGTGAATGACCTCTGACTTAGGTGTAGGTATTCGTAATGGAACATTTGGTGTTGAAACAGACTCTGTGGGAACTTTTGTTTGGGACTCGGTTTCTGACATAGCATGTTGCTTGTCATATTGGCGCGACTAGGTTTGAAGGTGGAAATTAGCAGTATTGAACACTTCAGAATTCATGATGAAAATCTAGTAATCAGGGGTACTAGACTGTAGAGGTTGAGGAGGGACCTAACCTTGAGGTGGTTGGGTAGTAACATATATTTTATGGGGGAAAGGATTAGTGAACAAAATTGGTTGATCTATTGCAGTGTTAGGAGGAGGCGAAGTGGTGGCTTGTTGTCCTTCAGGCCATGTTTGTGCTTCCCACAATTGGTGCATTTAGGGTAAAGGGGAAAATCATGAGTATAGTTGCCATGAACACTGAAAAATGAGCAATGCTTGTTCATACGAAGAGGTTTAAAATGATTGGGCTGATCGCTCTGTTTTTGGTTTGCGGTGTTAGGCGAGTTCCCTTGGGGTGCATTTGGTTGATTACATTAGCGCCCTTGGTTACCCTGTGCTTGTTGGTTCTAGTTCCCTTTCCCCTTATTCTTTTTCTTCGAATTAGGAGGATTAGTCGCGCTCTTCTACACATACACCTTACCCTAAGGTGGTGGTGGCTATTATGGCAGAGGTTGAGAAGGAAGGGGAGGCTAGGGCACTTCTGTCGAAGGGGCGGGAGCATCGGGCTATGCATAAGCATAAAAAGGAGGCAGTGAAAAATTTGGCTAAATAGGTTGAGCAATAAATGGCCCTCACAACAATTGATGTGGTTGGGAAAATTCATAAGGCGTGTTTTAACCAAGATACAATTTTATGGGAGGGGGATATGTGTTGGAGGAACTGGTCCCCCCCTAGGGGTAACCATAACCCATACAAGGATGACTATATAGATGTGAAATATATCCAATGATATCATCGATGGCATGAGATGTTCCCGATGCGTTGGCACCACCAGCTCTAGGAAGATCTGGTAAAAAGGTATAAACATAACCAGACGGGGCGTAGATCAGGTCATATTTGAACGCAACTTGGAGAGCTTATTCCTTAGTCTGAGGAAGCTGAGATGCGAAATCTTAACCAATGGAAGGAAAAAAAAATCTAACAAAATAATCCATATAAACACGATCGTCAAATGTAGGAGCTCAACACAAGATCCTCCTTCTATGTCTTTATTGGACATGGTTAGAAAGGTGGGTGGAAAAATTTTGATGGAATGTGATCAATAACTAGTACCAGTATCATAACATAGTGGTAACTAAAAATAATAGAGAAAAACCTTAGCAAGAGTTTCAAAAGTGGTATGAGATGAAATAGGATGATCAACATACCACTTTGCATCTTCTCCAGTGAGCGTATGTTGGAACAACTAAAGGCGGATGGAGTCATCGGTAATGGAATTATACGAACACCACATATGAAAGGAGCGGACATAATTGGTAGGAACCTCTCTAGTGATTCCTTCCAACTTAGGAATGTTGGAAAGAAACTTAGTTGGCATAGTAATCTAACTTTGATTGTGGAGTATGGGGTTATTGATTAACTCGCTAAAATCGAGAAGGCTTAAACCTGCCATAAAAGGTAGTAAAGGAGTAGCTGAAATGGTTCTAGTATCGGTTCCTCTAGTAGGAGCTCAAACATTAGGTCTAGGGACACTACTAGTTTGAGGACGTACACCTACATTGATGCCCGACATAGTGACAATGTCAGAGTGAGGGGAATCGGGTTCGAAATTAGAGGAAGAACCCGATGAACCAAAATATGAGTCGGTATGGGGACCCGGCGGAGGAATAACTTGGATCCTACACGATGGATTAAGTCTTCCTAACATAAACTGATGGTGAAGGCCTTGGAGTCACCATGATAAAAACCTTGGGGGCATAATGATGGCAAGTCACAAAAGACATCAAAAGGTTAAAGAGTGATAAACAAAGGCTTTATGAGGTGGATTGATTAGTTATGATGTTTGTGTCTTCGCTTCACAATGTAAACTTAGCGCTCTTCGCTTTAGGTGTGAGTGTGCGAAAGATGTGTGTTAATTTTAAATAAGCCTAGATGATTGTGTAAAGAAAAATAAAAAATGTTGAAGTATTGTAAATAAAACTAAAATGTTGGTAAACTAAATAGCTAATCATGCATAAATTATATCGAAAAGATATCTTCCCAAAAAATTCTTCTAAAAGGCATGAGAAATTGACTCAAAACACACAATATGGCTAAAAGATCTAGGTACTAAGGGACAGGGATCTAATGACCAAGATCTGATGGAAATGATGTAGAAAATAACAAGAAACTAGAGGGGAGAACTGCTACAAAATGTAAGGAGAAAGGTTAAAACCCTTGGGGAAACAAGGGTGCCCTAAAGGAAATACCAAATAAAACTAAAGAGGGGGTTTTGGATGGAATAATAACCTATCAAAAAATATTTGAAATATGGATAGATCAAACCTTAAAATAATGGCTGAAAGTGTTGCAAATATCATACTACCAACTCAACGTAATCCTTCCTAGAAAGGTGGAAGTGTTCTCAAACCCTACGAGGATTGGTTCTACTTAAAAGAGATAAACAGAGCATATCTAGGCCTAATACAAGCTAAGACAAAGGTCAAACATCCAAAACAATGCTCTCAACAAACCCTAACAGTTACAGAAAAAATTCAGAAAAATGTTCCCACTAAGAATTATTGAATTGTGGACTTCTAAAATCGTAGTTACTAAGTATAAAAGTGGGAGTTCAGATAGAAATCACACTTTTTGGGCCAAAGCGTGTGAGTTCATGCTACTTAATATTCGTTCCGTAGCTTGTGGAAAAGTTTCAGTCTCTAGCACAAATGATACCTGTTACATGCAGAAAACACTAGAAGACAACTGGAAGTTAGAATTTTGACTGAATTAGGGCACAGAAGTTAAAAAAAAACATCAGGAGATTGAAAACATCTGAATAAAAACACTTCTTATTGAATTTTTTGGTCACATAGGAATATGAATTACAATAGTGGAGCCTTCATTTGTTGACGATAATGTGTAATTAAAAACACAATAGAGTCGCCATTTGTTAGCATAAATTGTTAATGTAAGTGTACGAAAAGAGCTCACTTAAGCTGTGTCTGACAAAAAACCCTAACAAGAGAAATGGATACTTAATTTCTTTAGATTTGTAATTGAGAGTTAGAACAAATTCTGCAAAAAAATAGATCTATGCGGCAAAAGCAGTTAAATAGTAAAAATAAATAGTAATTACTCCATGCATCCAATAGACAAGACATGATTTAAAGAATTTTTTTATATTATAAAAACTCGTGAAGGGAGAAAATAGAAGTTACCAGTCCCCCCTCAATGGTATTTTTTCATAGTTTTCCTTAATGCTTCAGTTCCAAAAGTTTCTCTCTCTCAATGGTGCAGAAAATGCAGAATGTATTGAACTCTATGGGAGCTCAAGAAGAAAAAATAAAATAGTAGCAGTAATGAGAATGATCAAAGTGCGACAAAAAAAAGTGATCAAAGTGAAGAATGAATGGAAAACCCTTGTATTTATAAAAAAACATTGAGTTATCTGCGATAATGGAGAATAATAAAATATTATTAACCAAGATATAGATCTAACCACTTGGAATATTTTATTGTATTTTGTTAGAGGGAAAAGATATTTAAATTATTTAGATATATTTATTTAAAAATAACAAACAAATAAATGATTTATTTATCATTTCAATAATGTGGTTAAGTAATAATTAACAAATAATGATTTTTTTAATTATTCTTAGGTGATTTAGTAAAATTTATCAAGGAAGAATAACTAAACAATGATTTAATTAACTATCCCTAGAGAAATATAAGATAAATAATGATTTATCTAATTATTTCCCATAATTGGGTTAAATATGACTAGGAATATTATATAAATAGTGGTTTAATTAATTATTCCTAGAGGAAAATCAAATAAATAAGGGTTTATTTAATTATTCCTCATGGGGTTTCTTCTTTAAATCAAAAATAACTTAATAAAATATGGTTTATTAAATTATTTCTTATAGTTACAGCAATTTTACTATCGAAAAATTGGTCTTACATGGTGTACTTCGATCCATCTAACTTAAATGGTTAGATGACCAAATTTTAGTGATAACAATGACCTTAAGTGTAACACCCCTAGTTTTATGTTTGTGCGAGTTAGACAGTTGAACCTAAATCCAAAGGGGAGTGGACCCCAATGGATAGCTATGGTGTGGATGTAATTAATTATATAATTATGAAAAATAAATAAACTATTTCTGTGCATATTGACCAAATGAGATTTTTGAGATCAATTGCCAAATCCATGAGGTATGGAAAGAGGCTAAGACTTTCCCCAAAAATATTTCAAAAATCGTTGAAAGAAATTATTTCTAATTTAGATTTTTGAGGAAAAATATAGATTTTCCCCAATGAGGCGGAGAGTACTTGGGAAGAGGTAAAAAGCTGGAAAAAGAGAAAGCAACTTTAAAAGTCCCTAAATAAGGGAAGCCTAGGCAAATAGGAAGAAAAGCATCTCGTAATTCTGGATGCAGAATTAGAAACAGGCTTTGGGGAGCATAATCTTAAATAAGCTACTCCAGAACATATTAGGGTTGGTCTATTCTAGGATATGATCTTAGCTCGAGGGTGAATTCTGGAGACAGAGGGACTCTAAGGTTGGGAGGATTGGTCAATTACAGAAATGGTATGCCCATAATGTTTATGAATGGTTGAATTACTTGTTGCTGTGTAGTGTGATTAATGACTGTAGATGTTATTTTATTTTAAATGTTGAACCTGGTATTCCATACATTTACAGAATTGTTTAAAAGAATTTAATCCTCTCAATTCTGCATAGTTGTAGGAATAGGAATTATGGGGAAAATCATCCAGAAGCTATAAACCTGATATTGGTTTAAATCTGGAGATTTATACTACCCCCATAATTTATGAAAGCTGTAAATTTAATTTGTTTCTGTGAAAATATAAATCTAACTATGTATGAGCTCGGAAAACATATTTAGAAGATGAAAAATCCTCTATGAATTGGAGGAATTTATAGACATTAGGTACTGTATAAATATTTCAGATATAAAATTTCTGAAGTGCATGTCTATATATATTTTAACCTTTTGCAACAAGGAAAGATCTGAGCTGAAGATGAAATAAGTTCAGTTACTAGAATTAAATATATTCTAGCAAAAAAGTTGCATAGTACACCAGAAATTAATACCATAGTAATGACATCATAAGGCTGGTAGAGATATAGTTGATTAGCAAACATAGAGTTGGAAGGTCAAACTCTATTCCTAACACTTCAATTTATCTGTCCCATTTTGTGAGATACAAAATAGAAAATTTAAAATAAGAGGAAAACCAATAAAAACTATAGGGGAGTAATTGGGAGAGAAGTAAACATACTGCATCATAGAAATACTTTGTTATGGTCTACAAGGAAAAGTAAACTTATGACAGACCTTAACAAAAACCAATTGGACATCTTCAAGTAGATCTCTGTAATTCAGTAAGAAATGTCAGAGTTACACTAACATTCATATACCCCTAAATAGAGTTAACTTCAAACACATGAGTCACAAGAGTATATATCCTTGAATTAATATTTATTTTTATACCAGAGTAGCAATGGGATCCCATAAAGAAATTTTATCTGTGAACATGAGTAAAAGAGAAATAACTTCTAATGTACATATAAAAGAAGGAACTATGTAATTACTGGTAGAGAACCAAATTCTTTCACACACTGTTTGAATATTAATAATAGACCTGAGATAGATGCGATATAAGAGAAGAATAATTTATGTCATATCAAAATAAAATAATATTATTCATTAGCTGAAAATTATTTTGGACAACTATAGCAAAAGAAGTTGTCTTTCAAATTGCAAAAGCACAAAATTAGAGAAAAATCATTTCTGAATGGTAGATCGATGAAAAACAACGTAAATGAGCCTCATTTCAGTGCTGAGAAAATTATCAGTTAATTACGAAGGACCTCGGGTAGAGAACCCCAAAACTAATTCTTCTGTAACTAGAAATATTCCAATTCGCATCCAATGAAAAATTATTATTATTAACACGGTGGTAGAGTCGATGAGTAGCTATGCTACGAGTACAAATGTCACATTATTACAATAATCACAGAAGCGAAAATTGACGGAGGCATGAGCCTGCTCCGAGAGGTATAAGAGGGAAACATGTCGAAACCCTCTTCCAGGAAACCAAGCGAAGCTAGGACTTGATAAATCGAAGGTAAAACATGCATTAGATCACCTACCTGAAACCACAAATAGTTTCTATAAAACGCCCAAGTTGGAGTTGAGAACAACGTGTACAATACCTGGGCATTGCAAGAAAACGAAGAAACCATTATAGCTTGAATAGAGAAAAGGAACTGAGCAGATAAACTTAATATGTTATCAAATAGCTTTCAACTGTGGATTACTTGAGTCGTATAGGTGAAAATGTTGAACGATGAGTGATCCTCATCAATCAAAATGAAAAATCAAATTGGTTATATAAGCTTAGACCTTAAAAATTTTAACTCGACAAGATGGAAAAAAAAAAAAACAAATCTCTGTGTATAACTAGATGAGTTACCTCCGCGGAAGCCATGACTATGTAAAGACGAGGGCTCCGAGTAGCAATGGTGATGCAAGATGAGCCAAAACATATGCACTTGACTTATATAAAATTCGTTTAGAAGGCAAAACTTGAATGTTCTACGCCATCTCTATCATAGAAATTAAATGAAATTACCCTCAGACTCTAAACGCCAAATCCGAAAAAAAAATCTATGCACTTGCTATGCAGCGAGAGTGAGGACCCATACTACCTATGGTGATTGTCATGAAATCGACAAAAGGAAATAGCGTAATAATGAAAACTGGAGGCTAAGCATATAGAACGAAACTTGGAAAAACAAAACGTATTGCAAAAGAGTCGGATAAGCCATATTCAAAACGATTTTAACATTTTATTGCCACACAATGATAGGATAGTGGTTACCTGGAGTGGTGATCATTCAACATGATAGTGTGTATACGAGGTTGGGAAATCATACTCATGGTCGATGAAGAACAACACAGAAGAATAGATAAAAGTCTATGTCTTCTGGAGGAAAAAAATTTCAATTGACAAATGAAACTGTAGAGTGGAGAAATGGTGTGATATATCGAGCCAAAAGCCCTAGCTCATCGCTTCTCTCCACCATCCACGTGGAGAGAGATGCCCAAACCTAGTTGATTTCAATTGAAAAGTGCATCGAAAGACATAAAAAAATCTTCAAATGACAAGACTGAGATTTACAATTAAACTCATGGTATGCATTACACCAACCACCATACGACTCTCAATGCAGAGTGTCACATATGTCGATTCTATTAAATGCCAACGGGCTGAGACATATAGCCACAGAAAACGAGGAATAGTGAGGTACCAAGGAACGACGTAACATTTAAAAAGGGAGTAAATGATAGACATATACGTACTAGCCTCGGGATTTTGGAAATCCCTAAACCCTAAATACACTAAGAATGAATAAATAAGCCTTCATTAGATGGTAATGATAGCCAGTGATAACAAGTTTATCAGAATTGTGATACCAAAATGTATTGGACCATCATTTAATATATACAACCCAATCCTAAATCAAGTTGAAGTTGATGATATATATATACTCGCATGCCTATGGTAGTAAGGAGTAAAAAGGGAAATTCGAAATATGGTGAAGGTGTATATAATAATACACAACAAAAACAATCATATATTAATTAAGGGAATCAAATGCATCATGATTATAAACTATTTTGAATGAGGTTATAAAACAGTTGGATAATGGGAACGGAGGTTTCATAAGAGTACAAACTATACTATTAATAGTATATGAAAAATAAATATGGACACAATATAAAAGGCTAAATATATTGAAAAAAAAAAATTTGTGGTGAAGTTGGAAGACATTACAAATGGTATCAGAGCCCATGTTAGAAAAACTGGGTTGTTGTTGTGCTCATTGTATAAATTATTTCTTCTTGAATTTTTCTTTTATCTGTTACTAATGTGTGTTGTTTAGTGTATAGTGGTACTGAAACGGAAAATTCAATGGCTAAAGGTGATGAAATTTATGTTGATCTACATGATGAAGATAACACGCTAGATCCCAACGCTCCTTTGACGGCTATGTTGCGTAGGTTGCAACAGAAGATGGCAGAGATAAGAAGCCAGAATGACAGGCTGTCATTAGCCAGTGAGGAGCAGGAAAAGCTCATCAGATAATTGACTTCATGGAACAACCAAGAAGGTGAAGGTTCCATAAAGAGGAAGAAAGGCAAGTTCTCTGATGATTCTCAGGAAGATGACACTACTAGACATCAGTCTAAATAGAGAAAGGAATTACAGGAAGAATTCTGAAAGATCAAACCTCCCTCCTATGATGGGGAGAAGGAGGAAGATGCTGAGGCTTGGTTGTTGAATATGATTAAGTATTTCCAGGTTTATGAATATGAGAGCAATCTGAAGGCTAGATTAGTTGTTTACCAATTACAGTGTAAGGCTACCGTGTGGTGGGAGGAGACGAAAATGGTCCATGCCATTGATGAAAAAAGAATGAATTGGGAATATTTCGAAGCAAATTTAAAAACCAATATTTGAACGAACGTTATTATGATGATAAAGAAAAAGAGTTACACGAACTCAGGTTCAAACAACTCACTATCGATGAGCTTTTCTCCAATTTTAAAAATCTACTAAGGTATGTTCCTTATATTCTTGAAGAGAAGGCAAAGGTGAAAAGGTTTTTGAATTGTTTGCTTGCGGTGTACAAGGAGAAAATAGAGTTTGATAATCCAAAAACTATGGACGAAGTGGTAAGGAAAGCTAGATTATGCTACTAGCAGTTTAAAGGAAAAGGTGAGCATGGGAAAAGATGGGTAAACAAGGGTGATTTCAAAGGGAAAAAACAGAAACCAGCTTACTTGAAGAACTTTGGCAGGGACCATTAGCGGAAGAAATTTAACAAACCCAAGGAAAGTCAAACTGCTCAATCCCAAGTTGGTTCAAAACCAATTGATGGAGATAATAAGAAGGGGGGAGCAGTCAAAATGCGGGAACATTTGAAATGTTGGGGTTGTGGAGAACCACATCTGTTGAGAGATTTTCAACACCAAAATATTCAAATGATTATGAGCGATCGAGAAGCTACCACAGTGAATGATATAGCCAGAAACATACCCACTATCAGTGCAGCCTTGGAGAACCGACAAGCAGAACACCAGGCTACCATGGTCGAGATGGAAGGTAAGATTGCTAACCAATCTGTTACAGTTTTAATTGATCGAGGTGCTTCTTTGAGTTACATTAGTCCACAAGTGGTAGATAAATGCAATCTCAAAGCTGAAAAATTTCAGCAGTCTTAGTTGGTCTAGCTAGCCACTGGTACCAAGCGAACTGTAACTCATAATCTACCTAAAAAAAAAATTAAATTAAATGATTTTTAGATAGAATTAAACTTAAACATTATGCCCTTAGGCTCATATCACTTGCTGATAGGAATGGACTGGTTAGAAAAGAGAAAGGCTATGATGAACTGTTGGGATAAAACTCTGCATTGCATATATGAGGAAGGGAGATCCTTTGTACTCAAAGGAAAACAAAAACCAATTTCTATAAGACAAATATCAGCTCCGCAATTAAAAATAACAGCTAGGAATGGATATCAAGTATATGCTGTACATGTGGAAGAATTAGGACAGCAACCTGAAGAAAACCTACTAGACACTCTGCCAGTGGTAAGGGAGTTTAGGGAAGTTATTCCAGATGAGATTCATCATCTTCCCCCCAAAAGAAATATTGAATTCTCAATCAATTTTGTGCCTGGAGCAACACCTGTTTTCAGAGCCCCTTATCGGGTGAGCCCCCCCGAACTCATGGAACTGAAAATGCAATTGCAAGAATTGTTGGATAAATGTTATATCAGACTGAGTGTGTCTCCTTGGGGAGCACCGATGTTGTTTGTGAAAAAGAAGGATAGAACCTTTAGAATGTGCACTGACTACCTTCAACTGAATAAGTTGAAAATAAAAAATAGATACCCATTGCCCAGAATTGATGACCTTTTTGATCAGGTAAGAGGGGCTTCTGTATTTTCTAAGATTGATCTGAGGACTGGTTATCACCAACTCAGAATTAAGGAAGAAGAGATTAGTAAAACAACTTTTCAAACCAGGTATGGTCACTACGAATTTATAGTCCTACCATTTGGTTTGACAAACGCCCCTACCACCTTTATGTGCTTAATGAATAGTGTTCTGAACAAGTACTTGGATAAATTCATACTAGTGTTCATAGACGATATTCTAGGTTATTCAAAAAGTGAGGAAGAGCACAAAGAACACTTAAAGATAGTTTTGAAAACCTTGAAAGAAAACCAGTTATATGCCAAGTTTGGTAAATGTGAATTTTATAAAGACAAGATTCAATACTTGGGGCATATTATTTCTAAACAAGGATTGGCTGTGGACCTTGAGAAAATAAAGGATATTAGAGAATGGTTGGTGCCCACTGATGTTTCAGTAGTAAGGTCATTTATGGGGATTGCAGGTTATTATAGAAGGTTTGTGGAAAGGTTTTCTACAATAGCATATCGCATAGCTTCATTACAGAGAAAAGGCACCAAATTTGAGTGGACTGAAAAATGCCAAATCAGCTTTGAACAACTAAAACTAAAACTCACTACAGCCCCTATACTGAAAATTTCAGATCCTGACAAAGAGTTTGTCATATGCACTGATGCGTGCAGAGAGGGATTGGGAGGAGTTCTGTTACAGGAAAATTCTGTTATTGCATATGAGTCTAGGATACTGAAGAAACATGAACAGAACTACAGTGTATATGATTTGGAATTGGCTGCTATAATTCATGCCTTGAAGATGTGGCGACACTATCTTCTTGGGAAAAAATTTACATTGATGAATGCTCATATTAGTCTCAAATATTTCTTTTCTCAAACAGATTTGAATGCTCGACAAGTCAGATGGTTGTCTTTTCTAAGTGAATTTGATATTGACATAAAACATATCAAAGGTAAATAAAACAAAATTGTTGATGCACTAAGTAGAAATTCTTGCCAACACATAAGCAACATTGGGAGTAGTGCTAGTTTTGATTTAGAGGAACTAGTTAAAAAGGTAGCAAATCAAGATCTAGACTATGAGAATCTACAAATGAAAATGTTAACAAAATAAATTCCTTAGTACACCCAAAACCAGAAAGGGTTGATCTACTACAAAAACAGATTGTACATCCCCAATGTGGAAACCTTGAAAAAAGAAGTCCTAGATGAATATCATAAATAGCCATATGTAGGACACCCTGGATATTAGAAAATGCTTACAGCCTTGAAGAAGAAATTGTTTTGGCTAGGAATGAGAAAGGATGTAGTAGACTATTTAGCTCGGTGCATGGAATGTCAACTAGTCAAAGTTGAACATCAGCATCTAACTGGTCTTTTAAATCCCTTACCAATTCCAAAATGGAAATGGGACACTGTTTCTATAGATTTCATAACTGGGTTACCCAGAACAAAGTACCAGCATGACTCAGTGATGGTTGTGGTGGACACTTTAACAAAATATGCGCACTTCATACCTGTAAAATGTACTTTTGGGACAACCCAAGTAGCAGATGTATTCCTAAAAGAGATAGTAAGGCTACACGGGGTCCCAAAGATGATTATTTCAGATAGAGATGCTAAGTTCACAGCTGCCTTTTGGAAAGGTCTGTTTGGGGGCATGGGCACTAAATTGAATTTTAGTACTGCATATCACCCTCAAAATGGATGGTCAAACAGAGAGAGAAAATCAGATCTTGGAAGATATGTTGAGAATGTATGTGATGGATAGGCCATCAAAATGGGAAGACTACTTGCGTTTAGCTGAATTTTCTTATAACAAAAGCTATCAATCCTCCATAAAAATGAGTCTATTTGAAGCACTCTATGGAAGTAAGTGTCGCACTCCATTAAGTTGGAGCCAACTAGAAGATAAGCTAGTATTGGGACGAGATACTTTACAAGAAATGGAAAGGATTGTCAAACAAATACAAAGAAACATCAAGACAGCACAAGATCAACGGAAAAACTATGATGATAAGAAAAGGGTACTTCGAGAGTTCAAAGTGGGTGATCATGTGTACCTACGTTTTAAACCCAAAAAGAGTACACTTTATACTGGAAGTTGTGCAAAACTAGTTCCTAGATATTGTGGGCCTTTCGAGGTGTTAGAGAGGGTGAGACCAGTGGCTTATAATTTGGCCCTACCACCCCATGTTAAATTTCATGATGTGTTTCATGTTTCGTTATTAAAAATATATGTACATGATTCTTCTCACATTGTTGATTGGAATGTGATACAAGTGGAACCAGAAGGGGAATTCCTTCTAGAGCCACTTCAAATATTGGAGCGGCAAGAAATTGAATTGAGAAACCGAATAGTATCAAGAGTAAAGGTGTAGTGGAAGCACTCTACTGCTGAAGAAGCTACATGGGAAAGAGAAGCCGAGATGATGGAAAAATATCCACATATATTTTCTAAATGAACTCTAGTAGTTAGTTGGTAACACTGAGTACAGTGTTTGTTTTCAGAGGGGGGATATGTAACACCCCTAGGTTTATGTTTGTGCGAATTAGACAGTTGAACCTAAATCCAAAGGGGAGTGAACCCCAATGGATAGCTATGGTGTGGATGTAATTAATTATGAAAAATAAATAAACTATTTCTATGCATATTGACCAAATGAGATTTTTGAGATCAATTGCCAAATCCATGAGGTATGGAAAGAGGCTAAGAATTTCCTGAGAAATCTTTCCAAAATCCTTGAATGAAACTATTTATAATTTATATTTTTAAGGAAAAATCTAGATTTTCCCCAATGAGGTGGAGAGTAGTTGGGAAGAGGTAAAAAGCTAGAAAAACAGAGAGTAGCTTTAAAATTACCTAAATAAGGGAAGCCTAGGCAAACAAGAAGAAAAACATCCTGTAATTCTGGACGCAGAATTAGAAACAAGCTTTGGGGAGCATAAGCTTAAATAAGCTACTCCAGAACAGATTGGGGTTGGTCTATTCTAGGAGATGATCTTAGCTCGGAGGTGAGTTTTTGAGACAGACAGACTCTAAGGTTGGGAGGACTGGTCAATTGCAAAAGTGGTATGCCCATAATGTTTATGAATGGTTGAATTACTTGTTTCTGTGTAGTGTGATTAATGACTGTAGATGTTATTTTATTTTAAATGTTGAACTTGGTATTCCATACATTTAAAGAATTGTTTAGAAGAATTTAATCATCTCAACTTTGCATAGTTGTAGGAACAGGAATTATTGGGAAAATCATCCAGAAGGTCTAAACCTGGTATTGGTTTAAATCTAGAGATTTATACTACTCCCATAATTTATGAAAGTTGTAACTTTAATCTGTTTCCGTGAAAATATAAATCTAACTATGTATGAGCTCGAAAAACAGATTTAGAAGATGAAAAATCCTCTATGAATTGAAGGAATTTATAGACATTAGGTACTGTATAAATATTGCAGATATAATATTTCTGAAGTGCATGTCTATATATATTGTAACCTTCTGCAACAAGGAAAGATCTAAGCTGAAAAGGAAATAAGTTCAGTTACTAGAATTAAATATATTCAAGTAGAAAATTTGCATAGTACACCAGAAATTAATACCACAGTAATGACATCATAAGGCTGTTAGAGATATAGTTGATTAGCAAACATAGAGTTGGAAGGTCAAACTCTATTCCTAGCACTTCAATTTATTTGTCCCATTTCAATGGATACAAAATAGAAAATTTAAAATAAGAGGAAAACCAATAAAAACTATAGGGGATTAATTGGGAGAGAAGTAAACATACTGCATCAGAGAAATAATTTATTATGGTCTACAAGGAAAAGTAAACTTATGACAGACCTTAACAAAAACCAATTGGACATCTTCAAGTAGATCTCTGTAATTTAGTAAGAAATTTCAGAGTTACACTAACATTTATATACCCCTAAATAGAGTTGACTTCAAACACATGAGTCACAGGTGTACATCTGCTTCAATTAATATTGATTTTTATACCCGAATAGCAATGGGATCCCATAAAGAAATTTATCTGTGAACATGAGTAAAAGAGAAATAACTTCTAATGTACATATAAAAGAAGGAAATACGTAATTACTGGTAGAGAACCAAATTCTTTCACACACTGTCTGAATAGTAATAACAGACCTGAGATAGATACGATATAAGAGAATAATATTTTCTATCATATCAAAATAAAATAATATTCTTCATTAACTAAAAATTATTTCGGACAACTATAGCAAAAGATGTTGTTTGTCAAATTGCACAAGCACAAAATTAGAGAAAAATATTTTCTGAACGCTAGATCGATGAAAAACAACGTAAATGAGCCTCATTTCAGTGATGAGAAAATTATCAGTTAATTACGAAGGACATCGGGTAGAGAACCCCAGAACTAATTTGTCAGTAACTAGAAATAGTCCAATTCGCATGAAATGAAAAAATATTATTATTAACACGGTTGTACAGTCCATGAGTAGCTGTGCTACGAGTACAAATGTCACATTATTACAATAATCACAGAAGCAAAAATTGACGGAGGCATGAGCCTACTCCAAGAGGTATAAGAGGGCAACATGTCGAAACCCCCTTCCAGGAAACCAAGCGAAGCTAGGACCTGATAAATCGAAGGTAAACATACATCAGATCACTAACCAGAAACCATGAATAGTTGCTATAAAACACCCAAGTTGGAGTTGAGAACCACTTGTACAATACCTGGTCATTGCAAGAAAATGATGAAACCATTATACCTTGAATTGAGAAAAGGAACTGAGTAGATAAACTTAATACGTTATCAAAAAGCTTCCAACTATGGATTACCTGAGTCGTATAGGTGAAAATGTTGAACGATGAGTGATCCTGATCAATAAAAATGAAAAATCGAATTGGTTATATAAGCTTAGACCTTAAAAATTTTAACTTGACAAGATGGAAAAAAAAAACAAATCTCTGTGTATAACCAGATGAGTTACCTCCGCGGAAGCCATGACTATGTAAATACGAGGGCTCCGAGTAGCAATGGCGATGCAAGAAAATCCAAAACGTATGCACTTGAATTATATAAAATTCGTTTTGAAGGCAGACCTTGAATTTTCTATGCTGTCTCTACCATAGAAATCAAATGAAATTACCCTTAGACTCTAAACGCCAACTCTGAAAAAAAAATCTATGTGCTTTCTATGTAGCGAGAATGAGGACCCATGCTACCTATGGTGACTCTCATGAAATCGATGAAAGGAAATAGCGTAATAATGAAAAATAGAGGCTAAGAATATATAACAAAACTTGGAAAAACAAAACGTATTGTAAAAGAGTCGGATAAGCCATATTCAAAATGATTTTAACATTTTATTTCCACACAACGACAGTATAGTGGTTACCTGGAGCGGTGATTGTTCAACATGATAGTGTGTATATGAGGTTGGGAAATCATACTCCTGGTCGACGAAGAACAACGCAGAAGAACAGATAAAATTCTACGTCTTCTGGAGGAAAAAATTTTCAACTGACAAATGAAACTGTAGAGTGGAGAAATGGCATGATATATCAAGCCAAACGCCCTAGCTCGTCACTTCTCTCCATCGTCCGCGTGGAGAGAGATTCCAAAACCTAGTTGATTTCAATTGAAAAGTGCATCGAAAGACATAAAAAAATATTCAAATGAAAAGACTGAGATTTACAATTAAACTCATGGTACGCATTACACCAACTGCCATATGACTCTCAGTGTAGAGTGTCACATAAGTCGATTCTATTAAATGACAACAGGCCGAGACATATAGCCACAAAAAATGAGGAATATTGAGGTACCAAGGAATGGCGTAACATTTAAAAAGGGAGTAAATGATAGACATATACGTACTAGCCTCGGGATTTTGGAAATCCCTAAACCCTAAATACACTAAGAATGAACAAATAAGCCTTCGATAGATGGTAATGATAGGCAATGATAGCAAGTTTATCAGAATTGTGATACCAAAAGGTATCAGACCATCATTTATTATATACAACCCAATCCTAAATCAAGTTGAAGTTGATGATATATCTATACTCTCATGACTATGGTAGTAAGGAGTAAAAATGGAATTTCGAAATATGGTGAAGGTGTATATAATAATACACAAAAAAAACAATCATATATTAATTAAGGGAATCAAATGCATCATGATTATAAACTATTGTGAATGAGGTTATAAAAGAGTTGAATAATAGGAATGGAGGTCTCATAAGAGTATAAACTATACTATTAATAGTATATGAAAAATAAATATGGACACAATATTAAAGGCTAAATATATTGGAAAAAAAATTTGTGTTGAAGTTGGGAGACATTACATTAAGAGGATCAAAAGTTATTTTAAAAAGTACTTCACAACACAACCACAATCATAAAACCAAATACAACACACTTTCAACAAGATAAGTGCTAAAGTTCAAATTCCTTAGTGTATATGAAAGAAACACATACTGCAAACATCTAAGGAATAGTAATATGATATTCACGATACATGCATTAAATTTTTTCCTCATTCAACTTCATTTATTAAGTGGAAGTGCCAATATATACAAGTAAAATTATTCCACACTAGCCTCAGTAGTCGAAAAATAAGTCACCGCTTGCTTCTCCAAATAAATATCTCTCTTTTGTGAAGCTAGAGAAGCCAAGTTAAAAGTTAAAGCCCCCCAAAAGTCCTTTTGCTTGGGTTATGAACATGTTTTGATAAAAAATGAGTTGTCTCTTCACCTTCCATGTGACTCTTGACCTCACTCATGACTCTTTTCAGTCTTTACAATGATTTTTTGAATTATTACATGACCTTGAAACTTCTATATAGCTTTATAACTCAATAGTGACTCTTCATATCCCATGCGGAACCCTTCGTCTTCCACATATTTTACAATTTCTGGTTTTCAAGAATTACATAATCATTACAGGAAATTTCAGCCTAAAAGTGCCCTCGTAAGGGAAAATAATAAAATAATAGTTAAAATAATAAAATAAGAGTTATGAATTTTGGAGGGAAAAGAATAAAACTAGTTTTAATTGTATTTTTGGCTTATCTCTTTATAGTTTTACTCAATTTTCAAGTGTAGAAACTCATTGGATGTGAAATTAAATTATGCATACAAATCTTATCCATTATGCATATTTTTTAGAAGACCCACAATTATAAAATTGAAGATACGTTAAAAAACGTGTTGAACACACTTTCTAGCGTATCTTGATTTTTTATCAATATGGTTCTTCTAGAAAGTGTGATAATGTGTACTCATTGGATAAATAATTTAATTCTGCATCCAATAGTTGTCTACATGTCAAATTTGAGTAAACCTATAGGGAGAAAAGAAAAAAAATACAATTAAGAAAAGGAAGTTTTTCTTCTTTTCCCTACAAAATATTCAAACGTATCTCCTTTTAAATTTAAAGGATTTTGATTCGTTTACATATTAGACATGGAAATTACTTGGAAAATTCATGGTCACATTTACGCTGAAATTTCCTCTAATGTACATTCCAAAAATGATGTGGAAACACACTATGAAACATGTGACTCTCAAGACGACTCTTAAAAATTATGTCATGGAACTTCATGATGATGTGGCATTTACAAGCTACTCCTTTTTCTTATTCTTCACATCTTCATGATGGATATTACATTTTATATATTCATCCTACAAAATATTGATTAATATGTAGTCTTCATGCGATCATGATATTTGGTCTTCTAATAGAAATTAGTTTCTCTTCATCTTTTCTTCAATGAGCAGCTTTTCCTTTGAAGCTACAAATGTGTCCTCTAACAGGGCCTCCTTCTTGATCTCCCTCATTATCAATCTTTCATAACAATATATAATACCTACAACTAAAATCGACTCCTAACAAGACGATACTAGTCTTATAGCTCCTAGCCTATCATGCTTCATGAAAATTATAGACTTAGTTAGAAATGTGTTATGGGATGAGAGGCTAGCTTAGGTATTTCACAATTGCATAACACAAGAGGTCAAGGGCCAGGACTAAGGCTTGAGATTACACAGTGCACAATTTCAGAATTCCATGGAAGTATGACTATGAATTCTAGCGGCTGAAGGAGGTAGTATTCAGGCTTGATGCTTGAGATTTCCTACTACATAGTTCTGGAGGGAGAAAGACCAAGGTATTTTTTATTTTCATAGTTCAAGGATTCGGGCTAGAAGCTTGAGGCTTGGTATTTCATAATGCACAGAATGAGTTGATTGGGAGGAAAGGTTGTGCAGTTCTAGAGCTCACGAGGTGAAGGTTGAGAATTGAGACTGAGCACTACGTAGTTCTAGAAAGCATGAACTCTAGATTACAAATTTCCAAGACGAAATATCTAATATTGAGCATTTTGAATTTGCAATGCGAAGTTCAGGAGGGCTGAGTGCTGATAATTTTCTCAGGCTAGAAGATTTCAAAATTTGGCTAAGTGAGAGATCAGTGAGTTAAAAGTGAGAAAGGTGTTATCACTCAAAAATTTCTCAAGGTTAAAGAAATAAATAGTCCGAGGTAACCACAAACCAACTTTTAAACTCTAGAATCTAGCCTTCGTAGGGTTCAAAGAGGGCTCTCTCTATAAAATTTAACTTTGTTTTGGTTTATAAAATATTAGGCTAGTTATGATTATGCAATTGTGTTTTGGTTTGATTGATTTGGTGGGAAAAAACACTTAATGAGATGGATAATGGGAAATCTATTTCTCCATTGGGCTAAGGAGTCAAAAGTCAAGCAAACAGAACTAGGATCAAGGTCAAAAAGTAAAATGTTTTCAGGGGAGGATAGATAACCCTTTGAAGGGAAAGATAGATAACCCTTTGAAGATCTTGGAAGGTTGTTTGGTGAGGTTATATGATCGGGATAAAGATAAATGAAGGTTTCTTTGATATAGAAAAGAGAAGTAGTAGGTAGAGGTCAAACGAAAGAGGGAGAAATTAAGGGTTCCCTACTCTCAAAATCAACAAAAAACATAGAAATGATAAATTGTAAAGATAGGGTGTTTTTAACAAATCCTGAAGTAATACTCCTGTTTATTCATTCAAATTTAGAACACATAATGGATGAATGAAACAAATAATATAAATAAGGACAAGTAGAAAATACTTTACTTCAATAGCTCATCACGTGAATCCTGAAATATGATGCTAATTGATTTGATCCTATCTACTACTCAAATTTGAAACAAAAAAGCCTTCAAGTCAAACAAAAATGACTATAGAAATATTCAGCAATTTATTCCGCAAAAAGGCTTGAAAAGATGAAGTATATATACAAATTCTAAACTAAAATATCTTGAAAAAATATGAAGATTGGTTTACAAATGTCTCAAACTATTTTACATAAATAGAACTTTAGTAAAGGAAAATCCAAACTAAGCATCTATTAGGCACTATGATTATGGATTGATGGTGAAAAATAAGAGAATTTGAATTTGATATCAACTCTTAGTTGATGATGAGTCATCTAAGTCACTAACTGTCTCCTTTCTTTGTGCATTCTGCTCTAGAAATTATATAAACTTACGGTCCAATGATACCTTTTTATATCTCAATCCAAAATAGATATGTAAAAATTGAAAGAGGTTATTGTATATGAATATGTTGGTGAGATGCACACCTCTCAGTTCCCTAAAATTATGCTCCATCTATTCATAATAGGCTCTGCAAAAATATGTATAAAACATAGTTTTGCAGAGTCTGAAAAATAGGCTGTAAATATGCACATGTATCTCTCATTCTGAAATACCTGTGTAAAAAGTGAGATAGGTTTTTACATATGATTGTCTTAGGAACATAAATGTCCTTCTGTTCTGTCAGATGTATTTCTTATTGGCCACAATCTTCTTTGCAAAATTATAACTTAACAATAATTTTCTGTAAAAAGTGCTTTCAAATATTGTTTAATATTTCCAAACCCATAATGGTTGTTAGAAAAATGAGAGAGGTTTTTGTAGCTTGACATATTAGTAACATAAATATCCTTCTTTTTTTAACAATTCATCTTCAATTGGTCACACTACTTTCTTCAAAACAATGGCTTAAATAGGAAATTTATGCAAAAATGTCCCTTCTTGCTCTGTTTTCATATTTTAACCTTTTTGTTCTTTTAAATGTTTTTTCTTTTACTTCAAATAAAATTCACTGTTGGTGAAAGTATTTTCATCTTTGTTTAACCATTACTGCTTCTGTTTTTACTTTTATTGTTTTACCTTGACTGCTTTGTAACATTGTTTTAACCTTTACTATGACTTTCACTTTGATTTTTACTGATACACGTTAACTATCTCCTTTTTCACTGTTACTGTGAATTATGATTTCATTTTTACCATTCACTATGAAAACTTCATCATTATGATCTCTCTCTCTGCATAAATGACTTCTTTCTGTTCTTCCGCCTAGAATATTTTGTTAAGGAATATCATTTAAAATTCATTTATTTATGAAATCTTGGAGTAAAATAGATCTTTAACTAGTATCTAGATTGTTTTATCCAAATTATCCTTTTTCTAATGACCTTCAAAACAAAAATATTTGTTAATAAAACATAGGTCTGCATGGAAGGATAATGGCTCTTGACTGGTTTTAAACAAGAAACAAGTGTTTCCTAGGTCTCTTACTGAGAAATTGGGCTGAAAGTCTTCTAGAATGGGTCACAGAGGCTTAGGATATATTCAGAGGTTTTCTAGATTGATTTGGTACTTGAAATAGTTCATAAAACAATACAGATTCACAATTTTCTTTCAGAATAGTGCGCAACAGTAAAACAGTGTTCCTGGAAAAATTTTGACATGGTTTGGCCTATTTTTGGACTATTTTGATAGAATTATTTTGATGATTTTGAACTCTAACTGGATTTCATTTTTTATTGAGGGTCTTTCAAATTATTAATAGGATCAATTTTTCAATAAATACTTGTTATAAGTAGGTATAGGTCTTTAGAAAATGGCTCTGAGGATTTATCACAAGT
Source organism: Pinus albicaulis (assembly GCA_034641835.2). NCBI lineage: Eukaryota > Viridiplantae > Streptophyta > Pinopsida > Pinales > Pinaceae > Pinus > Pinus albicaulis. The sequence goes on along the minus strand of CM076572.1, from coordinate 28,010,645 downwards.
TCTGTGGTATCTTTTTTCATTTCTAGAGAAATTCAGGGCTTCTCGGTGATCTTCAATTGTATTTGCAATAATTTAATAGGTTATAAGAAAAAAAATCATGTACAGGCTTCTCATCACTGAGTGAAAATAGCTAATATAGTGAATGCGTGAATAATAAAGGAATAACAGTGTATTATCATGGTTTATTAGGAAAATTAGGGTTAAGTTGGCATGCAATAAATGTCGGTCAAGTCAAGAAATGGGTAGTTTTTAGGCTTCCAAGGGTATAAACCTGAGTGGTTATCATGTGTTGTTTGAGCAGTAAGTAGTTTTGGAGCTAACCAATGTGATACAGTGAAAATGGAGCACGTGGAGGCGAGAGGAAATGGGAATACCACCCATTTCATGGAGAAATGAAATGGGGAAATATGCGCAGGTTTATTTTCCATATGGGGTTTCAACCGTCGGATCTTGGGTTTGGACTGTGAACAGTCTAGATCTCTTGTGAAAGTTCTGTCGGGATTGGGGAGTGGGACCAGGGTTGTTATATGATGGCGGGGGGAATAATGTAATGTAACCATTAAAACATTTATGAAATGTTTCAACCATTCATATGCGGAAGTGATTTTTATTATATAGTTTGTTCAAACCTTTGACATGTGTTTGAGAACTATAGGGGCAGGATATTTGTTTTAATAGATAGGTTTAAACCAATGGGATTTGGGTGGGGTTTATTTCACCATGTGGATTATTTAAAAATTGGTTTAAATGTAAAATAGAGGGTTTGTGGGTTTATTGTACGGGGAGGAGTAGTTTAGGGAGTTAATAAATAAATTAGAAATTAATATGAAAGAGGTATAATCTCTATAATTAATAAGAATACATTTTTAACTCTATGTAAAGTGAAAAATAAAGCACAACTTGTCTTTGTTGTCTTTCTCCACACTTTAACATAGGATAAATGTCTTTTAAGGGTTTATGAATCTTTTTTTGAAAAGGAGATGAAATTTGTTACTAAGGGTTTCACTTTTACTAAGTAAAAATGGATTTTTACTTAGGAAAAGGGGATTATGATTAATGGATGAAGGGTAAATTTTGATGAATATAGGAATTCAAATTTTTTTAACCAATCAGTCATTGAGCCTTGGGTCCGGTCCCAACAGAAGTCAGAGAAATGCTCTGAGCCTTTTTAACTGAAGGTTTAGAATACTGAATCATTGCAGTGGATGGGAAATTAGTAATTTTTCCCAATGATGCTTTATTACATGCTTGCACAACTTCTTTTTACCTACCCATCATTATTTCTAACATTTTTTACTTCACTCTCATGGGTGCATTTAAGCTTGCAACCCTAAATCAAGTTTGTTTCAAAACATATATCTAAGTCTAACTTATCTCATCTGAGGGCTCAGATTAAACTGTTGAGCTCCTCATTATTATCTACTTATATAGTGATTTTTCAAGTTTAAATTGTTTGAAAAATCTTTATTCTCTATCAAACAACATGAAAATTTAAAGCATGAGAGTTCAAGTTTAAGTTGTTTGACCCTCATGGATTTGTGGCATTTAGGACAAGATGCACACAATATTATTGGAAAAAAGTAAACTAAAGTAGTGACATTTAAACTCGTAACACTTTCATGATCTATTTTTGATGGGGTTCATATTTAATAATCTTTTGATCCTTGTTTATTTTTATCCTTTGATTGTTATTTTAGGACATACCCTCTTTTTTCATTTTTTAATTTGGGAATACATTTGCAAAAAGCAAATGTATGTACAATATTTCAAGAATTTTAATAGAATCAAATAAAAATTATGAATCCTATATATATAGGACCCTAACAAGGACTTCACATGGGGATGGCATCTCTTTGTGAGATGTCAAGAACACCGTGGACTAGTAGCCTGATGCATTGGGCCAATCCCAAACATGCATTTTCTTTGTTATAAAATCTCTGTGAGTGAAACTTTTGAACTAAAATTTACACCCTTTTCTGTAAACTGAATTCTGATCTGAGACTAAAATGTGTTGCAACCTTCAAATCAAACTACTAAACCATCAATATCTTAGGACCTTTTCCTTGGCTTCCAATCTTAATGAATTATTTCTAAACTAGCTGAAAACTGAAAACTGAAATAAGCTAAAATCCTACGTACTTACTCTAATCATTTGTCCAAATTCTGGTTAGGTAAAATGAAATATCCAATGCAATCATTCAAAAATTATATACATTGAGGCATTTTGTTGCATGTGCTTGTTGATTGTCAAAACTGTAATTTTGTAGCCTATTAAAAACTTGTCAACAAATGAGATGATAAGGAAATACTTGATTTCCTTTGTTGACTCGAGAAACTTTTCAAAAGGATCTTCCAAGATATATACACTAATGCTTAATTGGTATAAACAACTGTATATCTATTCTGGATGGCCTCCATGCTATGAAACTAAAATGTTATTTTCATCTTTATCTCCTTGCAAACTTTTAGATAAACTTTGTGATGATATTCCTACTGATTGTAATGTTTGACTACTGAAACCTTTATCATCTTGATTCTAAAACTCATAGTTAGTTAATCAAAAAAGGATTTGAATGCATTCATTATCCAACATATCAGTTATTGGATCATGAAAAACATGTGAGGATGGCTGAAATCTAATGGATATGGAATTCCATGGGACTTCATAAACTTCAACAAGTTGCTCATCCTTTTCGTTAATGATTTTATACCACATTTCCTTTAAAATCTGAAATTATTCAAAACATAATGGTATGGAATTCTCCTGTGTTATTTCATTTCAATGGGAACTGATAACTGCAATTGTGAAACTGAAATATCATGATCAAGAGTTTGATTATATTCTTTGTTGTCAATCATAATTCCTAAAGACTGCTGATTATTCATGGCATGAAATTTGTCTCTAATGAACTGAAATGAAGCAAAGGTAAAGAACCTTCACTTATTTCCAAATTTTTTGCTTTTTATTCCTCACTTTCATGGCTGATATGAATTGGCTGATCACTGTATTCTGCTGCTGAAACTGAGTTTCCTCATCCCACAAACTAGCTTCTGATTTCTCTATAAATTTAGTTTTAGTTTGGAAAGCATAACTATCATCATAATGATCATATTTAGGCAAATCATCAAATGAAGTAATGCCATCAAACATACACATCAAATCGATATATTCCTCTTCCACATATTGATCTATAAATCCATTTTCTGATCTATGATAATTGGAATTAGCAGGAATTTGTTCATGGCTATCAACCTCTTCTATTCCTTCATGGTGATTTTGAACAAAAAATTCATCTTTCATAGTGATCTTCTGTATAATTTCATCTACTTTTCTTACCAAAAGGATGAGTTTTACCTATGTAATTTTTTTCTTCTCTTCTTCTTCTGATTTCAATTTTTCATGTTTGATTTGTAGATTAACTTCTACATAAAATGAAATGTTCTGCATTTGTACAAGTGTTTCTGGCTCTTTTTCTCTTAACTGAAATTCTATTTCTGGATCAAAGGCACTTGGATAATGTAAGAGAGCTAAATCATGAGGAGGTTTAATATTTTATGGCATTGAATAATAAACCTGATTAAATCTGTCATAAAATTGTTGTATTGTTTCATTTGGATATATTTTTACCTAATTATATTCTTTTATGATGACAAAAAGATTGAATTTAATTATCCATGTGTGAAGAAAAAGTTTGACAAACAGCTAGAAATTTGATATGCTTGCACTAGGTATATTTTTGAACCAACTCCTTATTCTATTTTGCAAAGAAAGTGTCAAACCAGGAGGTAACTCCTCAAATCAAAATGTGTTATTGAATGAAGAATGAACATGCATTTATACATGGAGGTGAGGCTATTGGGATTCATCTCCCAATGACTCTTGGCCTTCCTTATTTCCTAATATTAAATAATATACAATATTGAATATTCACACCTATCCCATAGGATTAGGTGCCAACATTCCCCCCTTTAATCTGAAGGGATGTTGGTGAGTCCAAGCATCGATCTGAACTTTTCAAACTTTTCTCTTCCAAGTGCTTTGGTGAAGATGTCAGCAGTTTGCTCATTTGTGGAACAATGATGTAGTTGAATGGTTTTGGCCTGAACATGATGTCGAATTAGATGGTAATTTGTATTGATGTGCTCTGTTCGATCATGGAACTTTGGGTTCTTGGCAAAATTTATTGCAGAAGTGTTGTCGATTATGAGTGGTGTGGAGTACATTTGTTTCATCTGCAAATCTTCCAGGATTTTCTGGAGCCACACAATTTCCTTTCTTTCTTCATCTGCTGCCACATATTCTGCCTCGGTCATGGAATCTACTGGAACTGACTGTTTGCGTGATCTCCATGAGACAGCTCCTGATCCAATACTCATGCTGTAAGTTGTAGTAGACACCCCTGTTTCTTTGTTGCCATCAAAGTCTGAATCAAAATATCTGATCAAGCTGAAGTCGCCTACCTGTGTATATTTGATTCTAAATTCTTGAGTCCCTTTCAAGTACCTTAACACTCTTTTTGCAGCAGACCAATGTCCTTCACAAGGTTTTTGCATGAACCTTGAGAGGATTGCAACAGCAAATGAAATGTCAGGTCTGGTGGTGGTCAGGTAGATAAGACTTCCTACAAGCTGTCTATACTTAGTTGCATCCTCAAATTCCTTCCCTTCAATAGATGTGAGCTTCAAGTTTTGTTCCATTGGAGTGGTTAAGGGATTACATTCATCCATGCCAAATTTGTTCAAGAGATCTCCAATGTAATTATTTTGAGAAAGAAATATGAATTTAGGATGTTGAATTACTTCAATAGCCAAATAGTAATGAACATGACCCAAATCAGTCATTTCAAAACCTTTCTTCAACTCTTTCTTCATGGATGCAATATAGCTCTCATTGTTTCCTATTATCAAAAGATCATCTACATATACCAGAAGATATACAACTGTTTTTCCAACTTTCTTAACAAACAAAGTTGCATCATCAAGATCAAAATGTTTGAAGTCAAGTTTCAGAAGATGCTTGGTTAACTTCTCATACCAGGCTCGTGGTGATTGCTTGAGGCCATACAAGGATTTTAGAAGTTTGCAAACTTTGTGTTCTTGACCCTTTATCAAAAATCATTCTGGCTGGGACATATAAACTTTCTCCTCTAGATATCCATTCAAGAAGGCTATTTTTACATCCATCTGATGGAATTTCCATCCATTTTGAGCTGCTAAGGAAAAGAGAGTCCGGATGGTGGTCCATTTTGTTGTGGGAGCAAAAGTTTCTTCATAATCGACTCCTTATTTTTGTGCGAATCCTTTTACCACAAGCCTAGCCTTGTGCTTGTCAAGTGAGCCATCTGCTTTATACTTGTTCTTGTAGACCCACTTACAGCCAATTGGTTTTGTTCCCAAAGGCGGATCAACCAGCTTCCAAGTGCCATTCTTTATTAAGGCATCATACTCCTTCTACGTCGCTTCTTTCCATTCATCATGAGAAGCGGCTTCTTTGAAGGAAGTTGGTTCATGATCTGTAGACAAAATCAATTCAGAGTTATAAGCAATATCCATATCAACAGGAGAATCAGAATTATCTACATGACCTTCGATTTGTTGAGTGGAACTTCTTGTTCTTGTTTTTCCAACCTCATCAGGATGAACATTCTCTAGTGTCTTTGTCAGCCATTTGGGAGGACCTTTCGGAGATGGCCCAGGTTGGTCATTTGACTGAGTTGGGATTGATTCAAGATTCAATCTCCCAATTCTTTCAATCACATCATCCAATGTGTCATCCGTGGTTGTTTCTTCATGTGGGGGAGAGAGTGCTTCAGGACATGATTCCACAGTTTGATTCAATATCGAAATCCCCCCTTCAAGATGTGGAATCACATTATCAAATTCTTGGAAGGACTTTTCATGTGTGAATCTATCCAGGCGATCAAGTTGTCGCTCAACAACCTTGTCACTCTTGGAAGATTCAAGGAATATGACATCTCTTGCTATCACAAACTTCTTATTTGCTTCATCATAGAGATGATATCCTTTGGAGGTATTGGAGTACCCCAAGAAGATACATTTTCTGCTTATAGCACCAAGTTTGTTCCTTTGACCCTTGGGTATCAAGGCATAACAGGTGGACCCAAAGACCCTGAAATGCTTTACCGAAGGAATGTGGCCATGCCACATTTCAAAAGGAGATTTGTTTCTAATTGAACTTGGAGGACACCTATTCTTTATGTAAACAGCACATAGAATTGCATCAGCCCAAAACATCAATTTCACATTCTTGAAAAATCACATGGAGCGGACCATATTTAAAATAGTTCTCTTCATTCTTTTAGCTACACCGTTCTGTTGTGGATTATATGGCACAGTTGTTTGATGTTTGATTCGATGTTGACAAAGATAATTTTAAAATTCATTTGAAGTGTATTCTTTTCCATTATCAGTACGTAGAGAGCTAATATGTGTTTGTGCATCATTTTCAATCCATGCATGAAAATTCTTGAAAGTTTGAAAAGCATCAGAATTATTCTTCAGTAAGTAAATCCAACACATTCTGGTGTAGTCATCAATAAATGTCATCATGTATTTTTTTCCATTTGTAGAAGCAATAGGCATAGGGCCACATAAATCTGAATGAACAAGCTCAAGTTTTCTAAGTGCTCTGGAGTGTGAGTCATGAAATGGTTGTTTGCTATGCTTTCCTAGAATACAAGCATCACATTCCTTAGGTTTTCTAGGAATTGTAGGCAGTCCATTAACACCATTTTTCTTCAAAAAACGAAGGATGTCATAGTTTAAGTGTCAAAATCTAGCATGCCATAAAAGACTTGATGGGAATGTACCTTCATCATGATGTGAAATGAATGCAAAGTTTTGAGCATGAGCAGATGAACCTTTCAGCTTCAAGAGTCTCCCTTCTTCTATTCCCTCCATGAAAAGTGAGTGATCTGATGCTTTTCTGACCTCTGCCTTGCCATCAAACAAGTGAATTGAGTGTCCTTGCTGCCGGATTTCGACCAGGGACAGCAAGTTTCTCTTCAACTCGGGGAGGTATAGAACCTCATGTAGGATATGATCAGGAAGACCAGGCAGTTTAAGCCTGACTGTGCCAAGCCCTGATGGCTTGAGTTTGGATTTATCTGCGAAATATACTGCTCCATCAACTTTGTCAGTGAATTCTTCAAAAAAATATTTTCTAAATGTCATGTGACATGTTGCTCCTGAATATAGCAACCAATCATCTCTCCATGAAGTAAATGAAACATCAAATAGGTTTTTAGTTACTCCATTGTTACAATGTGCTAGAACAGAATGAGCTAATTCAGGTGCTTTACCTTTGTCTTTGTCATTAGTTTTACCTTTGTCTTGATTTCTTTGCTGCTGAGTTTTAGATTGTCTGCCCCCCTTTTCTCTGAATTTTCTTCTTCGTCTTCTGCCATCTCTTCCTCTGGATGAATCTGAAGCATGTCTCTTTTCTCTCTATGCCAAATATGCAGCTTATTTAGAAGATTAAGGGACTGTCATCTCCTTTCGAAGGAGGAGAGATAAAAATTTTCTGGAGAATCTCTTTTGAAGGAGAGAAAACAAAAACACTCTTTGTTGGAAAATATACTCAGTTTAAAAGGACAGAAACATCTTTGCTAAAAACTGAATTATGCACCAAAATATATATATATTTTGTTTGAAGAAAGGGACTTTCTATGAATATTGTTTTATGGAGGTGGTATTGAATATATGAATGGGGGGGTAATATGGTGGGATGTTATATGAATGGGAGAAGCGGTATTGAATATTATGAAGGGCGGTATGAAGTGTTATAAAAAGAGTGGCGGTATTGAGGGGTGGTATTATTTGAAAGGGCGTATGTAAAAAGAGTGAAGAGGGAGCTGTATTATATATGCCAGCGCATAAGTGGAGGTAATGTAGTGTATAAGTGGAGGCGGTATAATATATGACTATTAGAAATAGCAAATGTGGAAGGGTCGATATGGTAAGGCGCAGTGAATGGTATGGAATGTGCATTATATTATGAAAGGCGATACGGAATGTATTAAGGGTGGTATGGAGGGGTAGAAATATGAACAGTGGCAGCGTGGTATATATGTGATAGTCGACCAAACAACGTTGTATATATGTGATAGCGTTTGAGAAGTCAACGGAGGGGCCGAATGAAACGCTGGAACAATGCGTATTTAAACAGTGACCACGTATACATATAAACGAACTGTATTACATATGCGTTAAACGCAGGTGGAGAGGCGGTGGTATTAAATAAGACAACTATAATAGAGAATGTGACAGCACAGGCGCGTAGGGGAGTGTTCTGTCTGCGTGAGGGGAGGCATTTTGTATGCAGCGAATGGTAATATGGTGGTATTCAAAGCAGTGTGGGAGCTGTATATGGTGGGCAGAGAGGACCGAAAGGCCACGGGGAGTGGAGAAATGTATTACATATAGCGTATAGTGAAATGTATATAGTGTATAATGAAATGTATGACATATGGGAGGCGGGGGGAACGCTGTTATGAAGGGCGTTATGGAGGGGCGGAAATATAAAATAGTGTGTGATCTGACAGCGTGTGATCGACAAACATAATTGGGGCGGACTGTATCTGGAATGGGCGGAAATAAAAAACAGCAATAACAACGTTTTATGAGTGATGTCTTATATATGGGCGATATATGGTGAAAGGGACTCTTTGACACCAATAGAACTGTCTAAACTATAAAAAATACCGCCAGACAGAGAAACGTATATGGTGAGATGAACGAATTATAAAAAATCGAATTGTGCAGGAAGGGAGTGAGTGAATAAGGAAGGGAGCGTAGTGGGGATGTTTGTGGTGAGATGAATATGAGTCAACATCGCTGGAAGGGAGAGGGCCGAGGGGCAGAGAGATAGGTAGCAGGAGTGAAGGGGTGGGGAAACGAGTAGAAGTGAGGGCGCAGTGGAATGGGGAGTTGATTTGAGTGAAAAGGCGTTGGTAAAGAGGGATGCCGAGAGGCCGTTGCAAAATTTAGGAATGGGATCTTTGTATGACTGCAGAGGGGGCTGCAATTTGTAGTGTTTCAGGAACTGCAGGATTGTAGAATCTTCAGGAGCTACAGGAGCTGCAAATGTCAGAGCTATGAAGAGAAAAAAATGCAGAATAACAGTATAGCAATAAGTAGGAGCAGCAAAAACTATTATTAAAAATTGACTGAGCAAAGGAGAGGGAGTTACACCATAGGCAGAAATGCAAATAGTGGGACTGGCTCTGATACCATGTCAAACTAAGAGGTAACTCCTCAAATCAGAATGTATTATTGAATGAAGAATGAACATGCATTTATACATGGAGGTGAGGCTATTGGGATTCATCTCCCAATGACTCTTGGCCTTCCTTATTTCCTAATATTAAATAATATACAATATTGAATATTCACACCCATCCCATAGGATTAGGTGTCAACAGAAAGAGAAAAAAGTCTAATTTTAACATCATCTTCATCAATATCAAATAAATCCAGATAATTTTCAAAACCTCGAATATGTTTTTGGGAAGTGATGTTATTATTTTCTCCATCAAATCTAGGAAGATGTTTGTAGTAATTATCAAGAAAATCATGGAGTATAGGACGTAAGATGAGAGGCTTATATCTATCAGGAACTTTACAAGGTACATGAATATGCATAGGGATTGCAAGATCAGTCTCGATTATTTGGGGATTCTTAATTGAAAAATGATCATCATTAGATTCAAAAGAAAACTGCTCAAAGAGATTAAGAGAATTATTACTTACAATCTTGAAAGGAAAATAATTAAAAACTAATCTAAGATATTCCATAAAATAAAATATACATTGAAAAGCATTCTCAATGAGAAAGAACATAATATATTGGATTAAGATCCAAGTTAAAAGCCTAATATTTTCATATTATTCTCTCAGGTTCATTCCTTCAGTGGAGTCTTGATTGTGAAATTGATTTGGAGTCGTCAAGTGGATGATTTTAACCTTTGTGTGTCTGATCACTATCCACCATCATAGATCAGATCTGAACCTGTAAAATATTTCTGAAGAAAATTTTAGTTCTCCCCATTAGAGTCGCCAATATGCTATCACTCAGTAATTTCTCAAGGCTAAAGAAATAAATAGTTTGAGGTAACCATAGACCAACTTTTAAACTCTAGGATCTAGCCTTCCTAGGGTTCAGAGAGGGCTCTCTCTATAAAATTTAACTTTTTTATTTATTTATAAAATATTAGGCTAGTTATGATTGTGCAATTGGGTTTTGGTTTGATTTATTTGGTGGGAAAAATCACTTAATGAGGTGGATAGTGGGAAATCTATTTGTCCATTGGGCTAAGGAATCAAAAGTCAAGAAAACATAACTAGGATCAAGGTCAAAAAGTCAAATGTTTTCAGGGCAAGATAGATAACCCTTTGAATATCTTGGAAGTCTGTTTGGTCAGGTGATATGATCGGGATAAAGAGAAATGAACGGTTCTTTGATCCGAAAAAGAGAGGTAGTAGGTAAAGGTCAAACGAAAGAGGGAATAATTAAGGGTTCCCTACTCTGGAAATCAACAGAAAACATACAAATGATAAATAGTAAAGACATGGTTCTTTTAAAAAATCCTAAAGTAATACTCCTGTTTATTCATTCAAATTCAAAACACATAATGGATGCATGAAATAAAGAAGATAAAAAAATTACAAGTAGAAAATACTTAACTTCAATAGCTCATCACATGATTCCTGAAATATGATGCTAGTTGATTCGATCATGTTTGCTACTTGAATTTGAAACACAAAAGCCTTCAAGTCCAAAAAAAATTACTATAGAAATATTCAGAAATTTATTCCAGAAAAATACTTCAAAAGATGAAGTATATATACAAATTCTAAACTAAAATATCCTGAAAAAAATATCAATATTAGCTTACAAATATCTCAAAATGTTTTACATAAATAGAACTTTAATAAAGGACACTCCAAACTAATGCATCTATTTGGAACTATAATTATGGATTGATGGTGACAAAGAAGAGAATTCGAATTTGAAATCAACTCTTACTTGATGATGAGGCATCCAAGTCACTAACTCTCTCCTTTCTTTGTGCATTCTACTACAGAAATTATGTAAACTTCGGGTCCAATGATACCTTTGTATATCTCAATCTGAAATAGATATGTAAAACATGAAATATTTTATTGTATATGAATACGTTGGTGAGATAAACCTCTCTCAGTTCCCTAAAATTCTGTTCTAGTTGTTCACAATAGGCTCTGCAAAAATATGTGTAAAAGAGAGTTTTCCAGAGTCTGAAAAATAGGCTGTAGAGATGCACATATATCTCTTATTCTATAATACCTGTGTAAATAGTGAGATTTTTTTTTATATATGGGTATCTTAGGAACAAAAACCTCCTTCAGTTTTGTAAGATGTATTTCTTATTGGCCATAATCTTCCTTTCAAAATGATAACTTAACAGGAATTTTCTATAAAAAGTGCTTTCGAATATTGTTTAATATTTCTAAACCCATAATGGCTATTAGAAAAATGAGAGAATTTTTTGTAGTTGGACACCTTAGGAACATAAACCTCCTTTCGTTTTGTAAAAATTCATCTTCGATTGGTCACACTAGTTTCTGCAAAACAATGACTTAAATATGAAATTTCTGCAAAAATGTCCCTTCTTGCCCTATTTTCATTTTTTAACCTTTTTGTTCTTTTAACTATTTTTTATTTTACTTCAGATAAACTTCATTGTTGGTGAAATTATTCTCATCTCTGTTTAACCATTATTGCCTATGTTTTTACATTTACTATTTTACCTTGACTTCTCTATAACTTTGTTTTAACCTTTGCTCTGACTTTCACTCTGATTTTTATTGATACACTTTAAATGTCTCTTTTTTCACTGTCATTGTGAATTCTGATTTCACTTTTACCATTCATTGTGAAAATTTCATCATTATGATCTCTCTCTGCAATAATGACTTCTTTTTGTTCTGCTACCTGGAATATTTTGTTAAGGAATATCATTTAAAATTCATTTATTTATGAACTCTTGGAGTAAAACAAATCTTTACCTATTATTTATATTGTTTTATCCAAATTATCCTTTTTCTAATGACCTGCAAAACAAAAATAATTGTTAATAAAAAAAAGGTTTGCACGGAGGGATAATGGCTTTTGACTGGTTTTAAACAAGAAACAAGGGTTTCCTGAGTCTCTTACTGAGAAACTGGGCTAAAATTCTTTTCAAATGGGTCATGGAGTCTTAGGATACCTTGAGAGGTTTTCTGTCTTGATTTGGTGCTTGAAATATTTCATAAAATTGTACAAATTCACAATTTTCTTTCACAATATTGCGCAGTAGTAAAATAGGGTTCCTGGAAAAAATTTGACATGGTTTGGCCTATTTTTGGACTATTTTGATAGAATTATTTTGATGATTTTGAACTCTAACCAGATTTGTTTTATTTATGGAGCGTCTTTCAAGTCAATAATACACTCAATTTTTTAGAAATATCTGTTATAAGTAGGTACAAGTATTTATAAAATGGCTCTGGGGATTTATCACAGGTTTTGTGGTATCTTTTCTCATTTCTAGAGCAATTCAGGGCTTCTTGGTGATCTTCTATGATATTTGTAAGATTTTACCAAGTTTTGCACATAAAAATCATGGACATGCTTCTTTTCTCTAAGTCGAAATAGCGAATATAGTCAATGCATGCAGAAAAAAGGAATAATAGTGTATTCTTATGGTCTATTAGGCAAATTATGGTTAAACTGGCCTGTAATAAATTTCGGTAAAGTCAAGCAATGGGTAGTTTTTGGGCTTCAAAGGGTATAAACCAGAGTGGTTATCACATGCCATTTGACTGATAAGTAGTTTTGGAGCTAACCAACACGATCTAGCGAAAAGGGAGCACGTGGAGGAGAGAGAAAATGGGAACACCACCCATTTCGCGTAGAAATGAAATGGGGAAATATACGCAGGTTTATATGCAATATGGGGTTTCAACCATCGGATCTTGGGTTTGGACTGTGAACGGTCCAGATCTCTTGTGAAAGCTATGTCGCGATTGGGGAGTGGGACCGAAATTGTTATATGATGGTAGGGGGAATAATTTAATGTAACCATTAAAACATTTATGAAATGGTTCAACCATTCGTATCCGGAAGTGAGTTTTATTATATATTTTTTTCAAACCTTTGACATGTGTTTGAGAACTATAGAGGCGGGATATTTGTTTTAATAGATAGGTTTAAACCAATGGGTTTGGGCGGGGTTTAATTCACCACGTGGATTATTTAAAATTTGGTTTAAGCATAAAATAGAGGGTTTGTGGGTTTATTTAAAATAAAAGGGTTTTAATAATATACGGGGGGAAATAGTTTAGGGAGTTAATAAATAAATTAGAAATTAATATGAAAGAGGGATAATGTCTATAATGAATAAAAATACATTTTTAACTCTAATTAAAGAGAAAAATAAAGCATAACTTCTCTTTGTTGTATTTCTCCACACTTTAACTTAGGATAAATGTCTTTTAAGGGTTTATGAATGTATTTTTGAAAGGGAGATGAAATTAGTTACTTAGGGTTTCACTTTTACTAAGTAAAAATGGATTTTTACTTAGGAAAAGGGGATTATGATTAATGGATGAAGGGTAAATGATGATGAATATGTGTTTTGTGTGGGAATTCAATATCTTTTAACCAATTAGTCATTAAGCCTTGGGTGCGGTCCCAACAGAAGTTAGAGAAATGCTCCAAGCCTTTTTAACTGAAGGTTTAGAATATTGAATCATCGTAGGGGAGGGGAAATTAGTAATTTTTCCTGATGATGCTTTATTACATGATTGAAAAACTGCTTTCTACCTACCCATCATTATTTCTAACATTTTTTACTTCATTTTCATGGGTGAATTTAAGCTTGCAAACCTAAATCAATTTTCTTTCAAAACATAAAACTATCTAATTCTAACTTATTTCATCTGAGGGCGCAGATTAAACTGTTTCGCTCCTCATTATTCTCTACTTATCTACTGATTTGTCAAGTTTAAACTGTTTGAAAAGTATTTATTCTCTATCTAAAAACATTAAATTTAAAGCATGAGAGGTCCAGTTTAAGTTGTTTGACCCTCATGGATTTGTGGCATTTAGGACAAGATGCACACAATATTATTAGCAAAAAGTAAACTAAAGTAGTGGCATTTAAACTTGCAACACTTTCATGATATATTTTTTATGGGGTTCATATTTAATATTCTTTTGATATATATATATTTTTTTTCCTTTGATTTTTTTTTTACGACATACCCTCTTTTTTCATTTTTTAATTTGGGAATACATTTGCAGAAAGCAATGGTATGTACAATATTTCAAGAATTTTAACAAAATCAAATCAAGATTATGAATCCTGTATTTATAGGACCCTAACAAAAGGGAAGAACTTGAACATGATCAAACACTAAAAAAATCAATAACACAACATTTATCACTAATAAAACACAGAAAACATAATCCCCTCAATGAAACGATAACGCGGAAACTTCCGCCAAGTGTGACACTTAAGGTACACTTTGCGATGACAATGACGACCCTTGTGTGACAATTCATGAAACTTTGGGAAAGATTCTAATTATTTTTGATATGATAAATAAGACTCATTTGTGCCGACATTACCCCTTTATATCAATGAGAACCACACTTATGTCATATGTTACACTTCTAATGTCAAAAGATGACATTTGTGATGGTTGGCAAAAAGTGCACACGAGACTTGCAAAATGTGAGCAACATTGAAAGTGACACATGCAAACATAAATATAACATGAAATTAAAACCTATTAAAGTGAGGAAAAGAAAAATATAAATTCATAAACATTAAAGTGATACTTGTGAAGGTGAAGGTAAGAAAAATTAACATTTGGAAAAATTCACCGAAATAGAAGTATGATTGCAACCAAAAGTGAGAAACTATCAATTGAAAGTGCACACTAATTATTGACCTAGGTTTAACATTGCATATGCATTGTCTTAATGGATTTATCTATTCTTGTTCAAGCTCACATAAAGGAATTTTCTCATGAACATGTTGTGGACTGATCATTTCTATGCAAGTGACTTTGACACGAAAAAACCTAGAAGAAGAATTAAACACGGAAAAGTTTTTACGGATGGACATTTATATAAAAGTTTAGAAACCTTGGTGAATCTTACTAGTCCTTAATATGAAAAATGTAACAATTTTAGCAATATTTTTGTGAAAATGTTATACTTTATAGGGATTTTATATTTTATATATATTTTTGGCGATTTTTAAGGTAAAATAATTTTATACTATAAAATCTAGGGAAATATTTTTTAGAAAAAATGGAAATCCATGAATTTTTTTTTTTTGGAAAAAGAAATTAAATATTAGCCTACCTGCGAATATTAGCCCCTAAAATTTTCCATGATTAAACACTAAGAATATAATTCATTGATCATGAAGATACTATGGAATAATATATCATTATATCCTCAATAAGGTCCAAAATTCACATGTAGGAAAACGTTTCGAGGGTGTTGATTGAAACATCAACACTTGGCGACACACTTGTATAACTCAACCTTCTCTACTCAAGTTTTATACTTAAGTGAAATGTCTCAATATTTCATGAAGTATTTATTTTCTTTATATATTACCCTGAAAATTATACTTATCTTGGTTAATATATAGTATCCTTTATTCCTTGCTCAATCTCAAACACATCGACATAAGACTAGTCACACCTCAATTATTTTGATAGGGGAGAAGGATAATAAGTATATCAATACTTTTAAGGAGATTCATCAGTGTTGCTCCAGTCCTAGAGAGCGTAGATAATAATTTGATTGACTCACCTCAAGGAACCATAAACATTGCTTTACTACTAGTGAGTTTGAATAATACCCCCAGGAAGTTACTTGCTTCAACTCTCCATGGAGGAAGCCTTTCTCTTCTTCACCCTTTATTTAGTTAGTAATATAATGTGAAAAGGCACTTATTTGTTTTGATGGTGGAAGATAGATCCTAACTTATTGAGAGTAGAAGTGGTTGCCTCCTTTTTTAATGGATGTTAAAGAACCAAAATTATATGCCCATTTAAAGTTTTTCTCCTTTCCCTTCTCTAATCATTTGGGTTGACATGTCCAAACACTATTTAATACATCTTTGGGTCAGGAATCAAGATCCTAATAAAGATACGGGCTTTGTATTTTTCCTAAAGGATTTCCATTTGGAACAAATCATATTTTCCATTCAGACATCATTGTATTTAAAGATATGTAAACCCAAGATAAAGAATAGGATAATAGAAAAGAAAAGCAATGTTCATCGTCACAATTTCCCTTTTCAATTTTTCCCCATTGTCTTTTGAGACAAGCGAAAATAGTTTTATTGTAAAGTATTATTAAATAGAAGAAATAAAGGCAAGGAATAACAAGAATAAAAAATAAGTAAAGAGGAAAGGTAAAACTTCACCTGAAACAGAGCATGGAAAACAAATGAATCAAAAAAAAAAATGCAAGGACTACTACAAGATGATGCAATGTGCCTGGAAATGAGCTAAAATGAACCTGAACCTACTTCTATACTAAAAATCCAAAACGTTATGGCTAACTATAAAGGAATTTCTAATGTAGCCATCGTAATTGCTCCTAACCTGCAATCAAAAGGACATGTGCAATAAAAAGTAGTATAACGGTTTGTTCAAAAGAAAAGGCTACAATGTCACAAACATGTGCAATGTATCAAAGGACTTGCTTGTCAACAGAAATATATGCCATACTTACTAGCTTTAATAGATTTCGAGCTTTACCTTTTCTCTTGAAATTACAATCATACAAACATTGAAGGTTTCTCATGGAAGTACCTTCATTCATGTTTTCAGTTTTCAAAAACATCACAAAAGATAGAAAATTATTATTTGTGATGGAGCTTGAGATCTAATATTTCTCTAAACGTTCAATGATTGGATCATGATATTAAGAACAACAATTTCTTTTCCCATATGATCACAAGGAAAATAATTTTTAATCAATGCATTCGAATCATAGATAGAATATCCTAAGGGGAATTTGATTTGATCTTGTTACAAAGCATTGTTAACATAGTAAGAAGCTGACATGTAATATACCCAAATTTTTTTTTTTAAACTATGTACACACTCTTATGTAATCATATCTAATATGATTTATTTAATTTTATTCCAATTAAACATTTGAACAATATATATAATATGGTTTTATTAAATCCATATAATATGATTTTATTAAATATATTAGAACTCCATTTCATTTTAATTAAAGTTATATTTATTTATTTATAGGATAACACTCTTGGTGTTATTGAAAACAAAAGACCTTAATCCAAACCCCTCAACAATTTGGTCCTCTCACTATACTCCATTCATTTTTGTGACAAATGGACATGGTGGTTTATATATATATACATCGAGAGTTAAGTCTTTGATCATATTCAGGTTCTATTGACCCAATTTACCATTTGATATGATTATTCGATGAACTTCCTATCTTTGATTATTATGTATAAGGTAATTATGAAATTTGTTTGACTTTATAAAAATTGTTTCCACCTAAAGGTGGTTTTCCTTATGAATAAACACTAAGTAGTCTTTTATAACTCGGTTCCCTTAGACATTATGTCAACTGTCATTTATTTATGAGTCACATCGCTTTTATCAATGAGCGTACTGATATCTTACAGTTGATTTCATATTTATTTTCTCGATCCACTCACAAGTTATTTTTTTAAACGACCCATACTACGGATCTGAATTTGCGTTAAAGTCTCAACTACTAGGTACATTTTGCAATTAAAATGAATAGATTTATTTTCAATTCAATTGATCATGACTTTGATCTGAGGGAAGCCCGATAGATTTACGACGCATGTATGATGGGATTTCGTTAGGGTTTTGGAGTACCCAGGCTCTATTAAATCCCATGTTTCAACATTTCACGAATTCTCTGGTTCTTTCTCCTTTGCAGATTTCTCCCCGCCTTATGGACGATGCATAGATTTCTGAGCGTATCACGCCTTTAGCGTCATGGCTTTGCCATTTCAAGAGATGGTAAGCTTCAAGCTTGGTTCTATAGTTTCATTTCCATTTTGTTGGAAATTTGTTATGCCAATGTCACTGTGTATAAGTCGTATAGTCAGTTACGCCTCTGTATATGAATTTCTTGGTTTGGTTGATATGATTATTATCATTATTCTATGCACCATTTGAGGTTTTTTATATCTGAAACAATTTTTCTTTTGAATATCAAAGTCATGGATTTAAATCTCCAGTCTAGAATTTTGTTTATACTCAAAGCCAAACCATTTATTAAAATCAGAAGTTATAGAATGGGTCTATAGTGAAACACAGAACCCCTCTTCCTTGATTTATTTTTCCATTTTGTTTCATAACATGTATGACTGAATTTTAGGATATCGATTTAGAATTTCAGTTCGTTTTTGTTTGAATGAGACTGAGATTCTTTGCTCCAAATTTCAAATTTCTTTTTCTAGGTTTTAATATTCGTTCTTGCTTATGACTCTTAATGAATACGTTGGCCATGGTTATGGGCCTGCAGCTTATTCATTCCTTCACAAGTCAGAGTAGGAAGTCGCCCTCTGCAACTTCATGGCTACAACTTGAGTTGCCCAACGCAATTTCTCAAGCATTGTCTGCTCGTTTTATCGAATTTTGAGATGGGCACTGGTAAAACGACCTTCCCCAATTCCTCCCATAGGTAAGAATGATTTTATGGTTTAGTTGTATTTTACATTTAACTTTTATAATACTTTCCACTTCCCTCTGTACTGAAATACATAACTAGTTTCTCATTTTGGCTCATGAATTGCTTATAGGGTTTCTCGTCGTCTTTCCATTTAATTTCCTAAGGTAAGACAATACATTTCTGTTATGAAATTATATGTAAATATTCCTGCAATTTCGTGTCCTGTTTATCTTTCTAACTTCACTCGCTTCCGTTATAGGTATAATTGTTTCTGGTCAATTTTTCATTTCTACTAGATTTACACATTCGGCGTCACTCGGCCTTCTAACTCTGAGATATTTTTATCTACATACACAATTTGGTTCTGCAATGTGTAACACTATCATAGATTTTTATGGTGCTCTGTTATTTAATAGAATTTCTAGGTTTTTTCTGTTGACTATCAAGTCTTCCTACATTGTATAAATGTTACATAAATATTTTTCCTCGTTGAGGATATCCTCACGGGATTGTTTAGCCTTAGATTAATTTAAATTTTTCCAACATTTTAATTAATCTTGGCAACATATCATGGTTCTGAAATAGAAATCAGATAAAATTTTCATATTTTGTATATTCCTGTGTGTATCCATATTACTTCAATGCTACAACATTTACATTGCATTGTCTATTATTCAGAGAAGCAACGATTAACTCAGTTATGTGGTTTCAACTAATAACAGGAGCATTTTTATTTATACATTCCATATGGTTGAAAAATCTAAATTTATTTTGATAGTTCACCCTTAATTAACTTAAATATTAAAAGGAGGCCTTCATGGATATAGTCTGCTAATATTTCCTTTCTGTATAATTTCCTCACGGAAATCTATGTATATCAGCTTAGCGTTTGTAACTAACTACACAGTTGATTTATACGAGAGAATGGTCTCTTTGAAATCATAAATTACTTAGGGTTTTTCTTGCAGATATACATATTTATATTCGTTTAATTATAATTTGTACTTCGACATTCTTTAAATGTTTATATAACTTTGCATTTACATCATTACAGTCTAAATTTCAAGAGTACAATCTGAAATAGATATTTCATATTCTGTGCAACAGAAATAACATATATTATACAATACGTAGGAAAAGTTTTCTATAGTATTTCCTTTTTCTTTTTTATTGCATCTATTATATTTAACTTTCCCCAACTCAGGGCAATAGCAATTTCTATAATTTAATTCAACTTTTCATATTTATAATACTGTAACCATTTTCAAAATTCTTTATAGCAGAATTTAATATTACCTACCCATTAAATTCAAATCAGAGTTACGAGTTTATGAAATATATTTTTTCCTCATGCACATATAACTTTATACTATAGAAACAGATTAAAGTTGTAAAATCTATTTGTCTATGGGAATAAGATATATCTCCGGATTTAAAACAATATCAGGTTTAGAGATTCTGGTTGATATTTCCCAGTAGACTCTATTCCTGCAACTATAAAAATTTTAGAGAATTATTTCTTCTAATATGATCTGTTAAATATACATAATTACATAACTACAGCATAAGAATTTAATACTTTCAAGCTTAATAAAGATTCAAGATTTCATAATACAAATATGTAACAAAAATTTATGAATTAGGTGCACATACCACTTCTTTCTATGACCAATCCTCTCAACCTTAGAGTTCTTCTATCTCCAGAACTCACCCCCGAGCTAAGATCCTCCAATGAAAGACTAACCTCAGTCAGTCCTGGAGAACCTTATTTATGCTATGCTTTCCCCAAGCCTATTTATCAATTGTGCATCTCGAATTTTCAGGATGCTTTCTTCTTGTTTTGCCTAGGCTTCCCTCAATGAGGTACTTTAAAAGCTGCTTTCTATGCTTCTCCCATATTTTCTACATCTTCCCAATTACTTTCCTCTTCATTGGGGAATTTAGATTTTTTTTTCTTTAATCTAATCTAGAAATATTTCCTTTCAAGTATTTTTGAAAGTTTTTGGGGAAGTATTAAACTTTTTACATATCCTCATGGATCAGGCTTGTGATCTCCAATCTCATCTGGTCATAGTGCACACCTAAATATTCTATTTATTTTTTATTAATAAATATTTAAATAAATCCACACAATAATTCTCCATTTGGGTCCACTCCCCTTTGGATTTTTGTTGAAATTTCTAACTTGAAAAGCATAGAAACTTGGGGTGTTACACATTCCCCCTCTGGAAACAAACACCGTCCTAGGTGTTAATAGACTATCTACTATAGTTCTTTATGAAAATAAAGATGGATATTTTTCCATCATCTCAGCTTCTCTTTCCCAAGTAGCTTCTTCAATAGTAAAGTTCTTCCATTGCACTTTTACTCTGACTACTGTTTGATTTCGCAACTCAATTTCTTCCCACTCCAAGATTTGAAGCGGCTCTGGAAGGAACTCCCCTTCTAGTTCCACCTGAATCACATTCCAATCAAAAATATGAGTAGCACCATTTACATATCTTCTCAATAAAGAAACATGAAACACATCATGAACTTTAACATGGGGGGATAAGGCTAGTTTATAAGTCACTGGTCCCACTCTTTCTAATACTTCAAAAGGCCCACAGTATCTAGGAGCCAATTTTTCACAACTTCCAGTATGCAGAGTGCTCTTTTTAGGTTTAATACACAGAAATACATGGTCACCCACTTTGTACTCTCAGTGAAATCTCTTCTTGTCGGCATAATTTTTCTATCGATCTTGAGCTGTCTTGATATTTCTCTATATTTGTTTGATAATCATTTCCATTTCTTGTAGAACATGTAGCCCCAGTACTAAATTATCTTCAGGTTGGCTCAAGCTTAAAGGAGTGGCACTTTCTTCCATAGAGTGCCTTAAATGGACTCATTTTGATGGAAGATTGGTAGTTGTTATTATAAGAAAATTTGACTAAATGTAAATAGTCTTCCTACTTAGTTGGCCTATCCATCACATACATTGTGAGCATATCCTCCAGAATTTGATTTGTTCTCTCAATTTGACCATCCATTTACGGGTGATAGGCAGTACTAAAATTCAATTTAGTTCCCATGCCCCCAAACAGACTCTTCCAGAAGGCTACTGTGAACTTGGCGTCTCTATCTGAAATAATCACTTTAGGAACCCCATGTAGCCTTACAATTTTCTTCATGAATACATTTGCTACTAGGGTTGTCCCAAAAGTAGTTTTCAAAGGTATGAAATGTGCAACCTTTGTTAAGGTATCTACCACTACCATCACTGAGTCATGCTAGTACTTTTTTCTGGGTAACTCGGTTATAAAATCCATAGAAATAGTGTCCTATTTCCATTTTGCAATTGGTAAGGGATTAAGGAGGCTAGCTGGATCTTGATGTTCAACTTTAAGTAGTTGGCAATGTATTTTTTCATTCCTGGCCAAAATAATTTCTTTTTCAAGGCTGTAAGCAGTTTCTGATATCCAGGATGTCCTGAATACGACTGTTTATGATATTCATCTAGGATTTCTTTTTTCAAAGAGTCTACATTGGGGATGTACAATATTTCTCTATAACAAATCAGTCCCCTCTGATTTTGTGTATACCCTTTTATTTATTTTTTCAGCATCTGAATTTGCAGTTTCTCATAGTTGGGATCTTGATCTACTACCCTTTTTACTAATACTTCTAAGTCAAAACTGCACTACTCCCAATGTTACTTATGTTTTTGCAAGAATTTCTTCTTAGAGCATCAACAATTTTGTTTTCTTTTCCTTTGATATGTTTTATTTCCATATAAAATTCACTCAGAAAGGACAACCATCTAGCTTTTCGAGCATTCAAATCTATTTGAGTGAAGAAATACTTGAGGCTGATATGATTTGTCATCAATATAAATTTCTTTCCTAGAATATAGTGTCGCCACATCTTCAAAGCATGAATTACAACAGCTAATTCTAGATCATATACACTGTAATTCTGTTCATGTTTCTTAGGTTTTCTAGATTCATACACAATAAAATAATTCTCTTGCAACAGAACTCTGCCTAATCCATCTCCACATGCATCAGTACACACTACAAAATCTTTATCATGATTTGAAATCTTCAAAATGGGTGTTGTAGTAAGTTTTAATTTCAGTTTTTCAAAGCTATTTTTGCATTTTTCAGTCCATTCAAATTTTGTACCTTCCTCTGTAATGACGTTATAGGATAAGCTAATGCAGAAAATATCTCTACAAACCTTTGGTAGTACCTTGCAATCCTCATAAATGATCTTATCACTGAGACATCAGTTGGTACAGGCCACTCTCTAATGCACTTTATTTTCTGAGGGTCAACAGCCAATCCTTGTTCTAAAATTATATGCCCCAAATATTGAATTTTATCCTTATAAAATTCATATTTTCTAAACTTGGCATACAACTGATTCTCCTTAAGAGTCTGCAACACAATTATAAGGTTTTATTTATGTTCCGCCTCACCTTTTGAGTATATTAGAATGTCATCTATAAATACTAGTACGAATTTGTCTAAGTATTTATTCAGGACGCTATTCATTAAACACATAAAAGTGGTAGGGCAATTTGTCAAACCGAAAGGTAGGACTACAAATTCGTAGTAACCATACCTGGTTCGAAAGGTTGTTTTACTGATATCTTCCTCCTTAATTCTGAGTTGGTGATAACCAGTCCTTAAGTCAATGTTACAAAATATTGAAGCTCCTCTAACCTAATCAAAAAGGTCATCTATTTTGGGCAATGGGTAATTGTTTTCGATTGTCAACTTATTCAGTTGATGATTTTCAATACACATTATGAAGGTTCCATCCTTATTTTTCACGAACAACACTGGTTCTCCCCAAGGAAACACTCAGTCTAATGTAAACTTTGTCCAGCAATTCTTGTAATTTCATTTTTAACTCCAATAGTTCATGGGGGTCATCCGGTAAAGGGCTCTAGAAACTGGTGTTTCCCCCAGCACTAAATCGATTGAAAATTTGATCTCCCTCTTGGGAGGAAGATGAGGAATCTCATCCGGGAATACTTATTTAAATTCTCTTATCACAGGTAAGGTTTCTAACACGTTTGCCTCTGGTTGCTATTCTAATTCTTCAACATGTACAACATATACTTGATACCCCTTTCTAGCAGTTATTTTTAACTGAAGGGATGAGATCTGCATTACAGAAATAGGTTTCGGTTTCCCCTTTAGTATGAATGGTTTTCCTTCAGCATCTATGCAGTGCAGAGTTTTGTCCCAACAATTCAGCATGGTCTTTTTCTTTTCTAACCAGTCCATTCCTATCAGTAAATCATAGGAACCTAATGGAAAAATGTTCAAATCTACTTCTGTCTGATAATAATTCAATTTAATAGTTGTTTTAGGTAGCTTATGAGTTACCTTGCGTTTGGTTTCGGTAGCTAACTCAACCAACCAAGACTTTTGAAAATTTTCTGTTATGAGTTTGCATTTTTTTACAACTTGTGGACTAATATAACTCAAAGAAGCACCAGGGTCAATTAAAACTGTAACAGATTTATCAGAAATTTTACCTTTAGTAGACTGGTGTTCTGCTTGTCGGTTCTCCAAGGCTACATTGATAGTGAGGATATTCCTTGCTACGTCATTCACTATGGTAGCTTATCTATCTCTCAGAACCATCTAAATATTTCGGTGTGGACAGTCCCTCAAAATATGAGGTTCTCCACAACCCCAACACTTCAAAGGCTCCCACATTTTAACAGTTCCTTCCTTCTTATTATTCCCATATATTTTCTTTGAACCAATTTGAGATTGAGAAGTTTGAATTTCATTTGTTTTTTTAAATTTATTTCGCTGATGATTCTTACCAAAGTTCTTCAAATAAGCTAGTTTATGTTTATTTCCTTTGAATTCACCCTTTTTTTTTCTAGGTCTTCCCTTGTTCAGTCTTTCCCTTAAACTATTGGTAACAAAATCTAGCTTTCCTCACCACTTCGTCGATGTTTTTTGGATTATCGAACTCTATTTTCTCCTTGTACACAGTAGGAAAATAGTTCAAAAATATTTGTACCTTTGCTTTCTCCTCACGAATGTAAGGAACATATCATAACAGATTTTTGAATTTGGTGACAAACTTATCTATGGTGAGTTGTCCCAATCTGAGTTCATGAAACTCTTTTTATTTGTCATCATAGTAGCATTCGTTCAAATAACGGTTTTAAACTTGACTTGAAAATCTTCCCAAGTCACTGTTTTCTCATCAATGGCATGAACCATTTTTGTTTCTTCCCACCATAAGGTTGCCTTACCTTGCAGCTGGTAAATATCTAATATGGCTCTTAAATTACTTTCACATTCGTAGAATTGAAAATACTTGATCATATTCAACAGCCATGCCTCAACATCTTCCTCCTTCTCTCCATCATAGGAGGGAGGTTTTATTTTCCGTAATTCACCCTGTAATTCCTTTTTCGGTTAAGATTGTTGTTTAGTGGCGTCATCTTCCTCAGATTCATCTGAGAAATTGACTCTACTTTTCTCTTCCTCTTGGAACCTTCACCTTCTTGGTTGTTCCACGAAGTCAGTTCTCTTATAAGTTTTTCCTGCTCCTCACTGGCTAAAGATAGCCTGTCATTCTGAATTTTAAGCTGGACCATATCTCATTGCATCCTATGCAACATAGCCATCAAAGGAGAATTGGGATATGGCATGTTATCTCCACCACCGAGATCGATATAGAGCTCATCCTCTTCAGTCATTTTCTTTTCAGTACTTTTTTTTGTACAACAATACAACATTAGTAATATACATAAAAATTTCACTCATAATAGTGAGCACATAAGCAACCCAGTTTTCAAACTAGGGCTCTGATACCATTTGTAATATACCAATTTTTTTTTTAAAACTATGTACACACTCTTATGTAATCATATCTAATATGATTTATTGAATTTTATTCAAATTAAATATTTTAACAATATATATAATATGGTTTTATTAAATCCATATAATATGATTTTATCAAATATATTATAACTCCATTTCATCTTAATTAAAGTTCTATTTATTTATTCATAGGATAACACTCTTGGTGTTATTGAAAACAAAAGACCTTAATCCAAACCCCTGAATGATTTGGTCCTCTCACTATACTCCATTCATTATTATGACAAATGGATGCAATGGTTTATATATATCTATATATACATCGAGAGTTAAGTCTTTGATCATATTCAGGTTCTATTGACCCAATTTACCATTTCATATGATTATTCGATGAACTTCCTATCTTTGATTATTACATATAAGGTAATTATGAAATTCGTTTGACTTTATAAAAATGGTTTCCACCTAAAGGTGGTTCTCCTTATGAATAAACACTAAGCATTCTTCTATAACTCGATTCCCTTAGATGCTATGTCAACCATCATTTATTTATGAGTCACATCGCTTTTATCAATGAGCGTACTGATATCTTACAGTTGATTTGATATTTATTTTCTTGAGCCACTCACAAGTTGCTTTTTTAAACAATCCATACTATGGATCTACATTTGCGTTAAAGTCTCAACTACTCAGTACATTTTGCAATTAAAATCAATAGATTTTTTTTCAATTCGATTGATCACAACTTCTATCTGATTGAAGGCCAATAGATTTATGAAACATGTATGGTGATATTTCGTTAGGGTTTTGGAGTACCCAGGCTCTATTAAATCCCATGTTTCTATTTTTCATGGATTCTCTGGTTCTTTCTACTTTGCAGATTTCTCTCAACCTTATGGATGATGCATAGTTTTCTCAGCGTATCATGCATTCAGCCTCATCGCATTGCCATTTCAAGAGCTGGTAAGCTTCAGGCTTGGTTCTATAGTTTCATTTCCATTTCGTTGGAAATTTGTTATGCCAATTTCACTTTGTATAAATCGTATAGTCTATTATGGCTCTGTATATAAATTGTTTGGTTTGGTTGATATCATTATTCTCATTATTATATGCACTATTTAAGCTTTTTTATATCTGAAACAATTTTTCTTTTGAATATCAAAGTCGTGGATTTAAATCTCCAGTATATAATTTTGTTTATAGTCAGAGCCAAACCATTTATTAAAATCAAAAGTTATAGAATGGGTTTGTAGTGAAACACAAAACCCCTCTTCCTTGATTTATTTTTCCATTTCGTTTCATAACATGTATGACTGAATTTTGGGAAATCAACTTAGAATTTTAGTTCGTTTTTTTTTTAATGAGACTGAGATTCTCTGCTAGAAATTTCAAATTTATTTTTCTGGGTTTTAATATTTGTTCTTGCTTATGCCTCTTAATGAATATGCTACCCATGGCTAAGGGCCTGTATCTTTTTCATTCCTTGACAAGTCGGAGTGGGAAGTCACCTTCTGCAACTTCATGGCTACAACTTGAGTTGCCCACCTCAATTTATCAAGCATTGTCTTCTCGTTTCATCGAATTTGGAGATGGGAATTGAAAAAATGACCTTCCCCAATTCCTCCCATAAGTAAGAATGATTTTACGGTTTATTTTTATTTTACATTTAATTTTTATAATACTTTCCACTTCCCTCTGTATTGAAATACATAACTAGTTTCCCATTTCGGCTCATGAATTTCTTACAGGGTTTCTCGTTGTCTTTCCATTTAATTTCCTAAGGTAAGACAATACATTTCTGTTACGAAATTATATGTAAATCTTTCTGCAATTTCGTGTCCTGTTTATCTCTCTAACTCCACTCGCTTATGTTATAGGTATAATTTTTTCCAGCCAATTTTTCATTTCTACCAGATTTACACATCCGGCATAACTCGGGCTTCTAACTCTGAGATATTTTTATCTACATACATAGGTTGGTTCTGTGATGTGTAATTGTATAAAAAAAAATTATCGTGCTTTTTTATTTAATAGCAATCCTAGGGCTTTTCTGTTGACTATCAAGTCTTCCTACATTGCATAAATGTTACATAAATATTTTTTTTCATTGAGGATATCCTCAGGGGATTTTTTAGCTTTAAATTTCTTTAAATTTTTCCAACGTTTTAATGAATTAATATTTTAATTAATCTTCCCAACATATCGTGGTTCTGAAATAGAAATCATATGAAATTTTCATATTCTGTATATTCCTATGTGTATCCATATTACTTCAATTCTACAACATTTACATTGCATTGTCTATTATACAGAGACACAACGATTAACTCGATTATCTGGTTTCAACTAATAATAGGAGAATTTTTATTTAACTTAAATCTTAAAAGGAGGCCTTCATGGATATATAGTCTGCTAATATTTCCTTTCTATATAATTTCATAATGGAAATCTATTGATTTCTAGCAGAGAATGGTCTCTTTCAAATCAAAAAGTACTTAGGGTTTTTCTTGCAGATATACAGATTTATATTCATTTAATTATACTTTGTACTCTGACATTCTTTAAATGTTTATATACCTTTGCACTTACACCATAAGAGTCTAAATTTCAAGAGTACAATCTGATATATCTATTTTATATTCTATGCAATAGAAATAGCATATATTATAGAGCAGGTAGGAAAATTTTTCTATAGTATTTCCTTTTTCCTTTTTACTGCATCTATTATATTCAACTTTCCCCAACTCAGGGAAATAGAAATTTCTATAATTTATTTCAACTTTTGATATTTATAATACTATAACCATTTTCTAAATTCTTTAGAGCATAATTTAATATTACCTTCCCATTAAATTCAAATCACAGTTACTAGTTTATGAAATCTATTTTTCCTCATGCACATATAGCTTTATACTACAGAAATAGATTAAAGTTGTAAAATTTATTTTTCTATGGGAATAAGATATATCTCCAGATTTAAACCAGTATTAGGTTTAGAGATTCTAGTTGATATTTCCTAGTAGACTCTATTCCTACAAGTATAGATATTTTAGAGAATTATTTCTTCTAATAAGATTTTTTAAATGTACGGAATTACATATCTATAGCATAAGAATTTAATAATTTCAAGCTTAATAAAAATTTAAGATTTCATAATACAAATCTGCAACAACAATTTATTAATTAGGTGCACATATCACTTCTTTCTATGACCAATCCTCCCAACCTTAGAGTTCTTCTATATCTAGAACTGACCCTCGAGCTGAGATCCTCCAATGATAGACTAACCTCAGTATGTTCTGGAGCAGCTTGTTTAAGATATGCTTTCCCGAAGCCTGTTTCTAATTTCTACATCCAGAATTTTTAGGATGCTTTCTTCCTGTTTTGCGTAGGCTTCTCTCAATGAGGTACTTTAAAAGCTGATTTCTCTACTTTTCCGAGCTTTTCTACCTCTTCCCAATTACTTTCCTCTTCGTTGGGGAGTTTAGATTTTTTTTTTCTTTAATCTAATTTAGAAATATTTCCTTTCAAGGCTTTTTGAAAGGTTTTGGGGAAGTCTTAACCTTTTTCCATATCCTCAAGGATCAGGCTTGTGATATCAAATCTCATCTGGTCATAGTGAACACATAAATTTTCTATTTATTTT
Source organism: Pinus albicaulis (assembly GCA_034641835.2). Classification (NCBI taxonomy): domain Eukaryota; kingdom Viridiplantae; phylum Streptophyta; class Pinopsida; order Pinales; family Pinaceae; genus Pinus; species Pinus albicaulis. Next base: position 27,981,391 of record CM076572.1, on the reverse strand, counting down.
TCATTAATAAATATTTAAATAATTCCACACAATAATTATCCATTGGGGTCCACTCCCGTTTGGATTTTTGTTCAAATTTCTAACTTGAAAAGCATAGAAACTTGGGGTGTTACATGACATAACCATCATCTCATGTTGAGGTGTCTCAAATAATTCACAAGTATATGAATCACGATTTGATAAACCATGAAGATCATTCGGTTCAACAAAATCATGCAATGTAAGATAACTATCATTAGGTATTCTAATGGGAAAATGATTAATTGAGAGATAGTTGTTAGAACCATCATCATGATCATATTGATGACTATAATGTACTTGATTATCCATAGGTTCCCTTTGTGTTTTATTAAAAATCATGCCAGCAATATGAAAGCTTAAGGTATTTAAACAAATCACTCACATCGCAAATTTAGGAAATGAACTAAGATACTAGGCTGGTGAAATATTGGAAGAAAGGGTCAAATAAAACCAAGTATTCATATCAACAAAAGGGTTTTTATTCGCCAAATTCCTCAAGTAATTTCTATCATTGAAGAAGAGGGATTGTGCCAAAAAATGGATTAGCTTCATGACACAAATAAGAGGGATAAGAAGGTGATCGATATCATATGTGTTTGGCAAAAATAAATCCTTCAAACTAGGATGAATTTTATCTTGATAATCATAATGATAAGATTTTAAACTCTGGTGATCCATGGAATATCTTCTCTCAAAGCGTGAGGTGATGGAAGGGATTCACATGATGAATAAGGATTAACCAAACAATAATGTTTCATCTGATCTAAATATCGAATGTCCTTTAAGAATGAACTCATGACCAGTGGATATTTGTTAAAGAAGGAATTAGGCATGACAATATGCATCCAAATTAGTTGAGATATCTGAATAGTATAGCAAGAACCTAATATAACCATAATCATGGACTGAAGTGTCTCAACTTCCTAACATGTTTGTCATCTTTGTTATGGTGGAACATAAAATCTTGGTGCCTAAGAAAAATCAAGAGGTAAATATGCACCACTCTCATCATATGTATTAATGATAATACTGTTACTACGCTTGATTTGATTATATTCAATATGAAATATATCAAATTATTGATTGATAGATCATTGATATGCATCAGTCGAAAACCTCTCTTGATCATTTAGAATTGTAACATCTTCATCCTCACTTTTGAAATATTTACAATTAATAGATCATGAATAAAAGATTCAATATTTTCATTGTCTGATCATAATTCCACAACATCATGTACCTATTTGTGACCATGACTAACCAAATAAATATCTGTTGGTGTAACAAACTTATCGCACATATCTAGGTACAATGTGTAGTGTACTATAGGTGAGGAAAGATGAAAATACTTAGGAGGAGAAACAATAGTTGAAACTAAATCATATTGAGGTTTTAAAAACAATAGATCAACATGCATGTTATGCTCCACGATATTATCTTCATCGTCATAATGATCAAAGACATGCATACCAATGTATCATTCATATTTATCTTTCTTTTCTTCAACATTGTATATCAAAGATTCAAATTTCGAAAAAAATATTTCTTCATATTTGATGTCTCACGGTGCATGTCCTGACTAAATTTAGTAATAATATTGAGTTGAAAGAGAGTCCCATTGCATAAATGAATATTGAAAACTATCACAACCAAATTTTGAATCGATACTGTACAAATCTAGGTGCTTATAAAAATGGAAGATATCATTTTATGTACTTGGATATCCATCACCACATATGTTAATGGAAACATGGAAATTATGGGGATGTTTTTCCAAGTCTCAACTTGAATGAACGATATGGAATCATTTGACAGATTATCAAGATTGTGAGATCAGTGTTAAACAAAAAATGCATGATTGACATCGTGAAAGAGGAAAGAAAGATGGAACATGTCTTCAACACTTTACTCCTCTACCTGTGAAATTCAACTACCTTGTTCTTGATTACTACTTGAAACAAAAGTTTGAAAAATATTAAGAATTTAAGTAGGTTGATCAAGGGAATCACGAAACATGAAATCATGAAATGCAGATGGTAGTTGTTGAAAAGAATCCCTTGAGGAAATTATGTTTTCAATTGGATTGGATTCAAGATTAGGATTATGTACTTGAAAAAATAACGGATCCAGTTTTACGTCAAGCTCCACACAATTTCTAACCATTCCAAGTCCTCCTTAGTAGGATCTAAATCATGGGAATTAGATGAAGGTTGAACAGACAAAGGAGATTTTTTTTTTTTTTATATATTTCTGACCTTTAGCATCATCCCCATGAGACATCGAATTGGTAATGGAAGAAAATGAGTACAAGTAACAAACAAAATAGTAATTTCCTCCTCACAAATTTGGAGTATCTCATTATTAGCGTAAATTGGGAGAGTGAAATCATTGAAGGGTTCAGATGCAAATGATTTCACAGAGAGATGAACCAAGCTTAAAAAATTTCTACTCATAATATTTGAATCAACCATTCCCTTGGGAAGTTAATAAAAAAGGTTAAAAAACCAATTAAGAAAATCCTCTATAGATTCACCAAATTTCATTATGAGCATATCAATCCTATTACATATATATTAATAATCATACCTATGAAAAAATTGATGGAGTTCCTTGAGAAATTCATTGAATGAGTGAATGGAAGTGGGAGATAAAGTTTGACACAACTTCTTAGCTTGGTATTCAAAAGTGAGGGTGAATAATATACAAACAAAATATTCATCATCGATTTCATGATACTTACAAAACCAAAAAGATGATATATATACTTGGCTATGAATGCACCACCCTCACCATAAAACCTGAATTGATACAAGTCATGAAAATATTCATCGAAGATTTAAAGTTTACCAGGGGATAGGTTAGAAAATATTTCTGGGATTATTATTATGGAAATAGACATTTAAGATCAAAGATTCAAATTATACTCAATGTGAATAGCTTTCCATATGGACCTCCTTGTAGTTCCAACTCTTGATGGTTCTAGAAATCCTTCAACCAAGGGGGTCTCCTTGATGTGAAGTCACAATTAGACCTCACACATTTTGGAGCACGATCCCTAACTGGAAATACGACCGGTTTCCATTGTCATTAAGGATCTGCCTTGGCTAAAATTGTTAACATAAGAGGTCATAAGACATCGATTGAAAAATGAAACTAACTTGATTGTTGGCATTGTACTATTGGAATTGATGTCAAAAAGCTATTCATGTTGTTGGTCATAAGCATGAGTGATGAGTGTTGGTGATGATTGGTTGATGGTATTGTATATTTGGCACTGATGTCAAAATAATATGAGTAGACCTAATTGTGATGAGTTGTGGCCGCTAACTTGGATATGGATCCACATGTTCTGATTGGATATGATACAGATGCAGGAGTATGGAGTGCTACTATAGGTGTTTCATATGTCTCTTTATGTCTTAGAGACATTGAATATGATGATATATTTGTTGAGATGTGGTTGCTTGTGTTAGAGGAAATTCTACAAGTGATGGAGGCATTTTTATGGATTGATGTTGTTACTGTAGGAGTTGGTGATTTTGCTACATATGTAGGATATGCTGCTATATGTGTTAGAGATGTTGAGGTTCCTTATTCAGGAGATGAAGGTTTTGGGCTTGGTATTAAAGCTGGCAGAATAGGTATTGCATGTCATAGAATTTTTCTTAGCCTATTTGATCAGTCTTAGAGGCTTGAAGGAGTGTATAGGAGAAGAGAAAATTGTTCCAACATGTGGCATAGCTTATGGACTAAAGAGAAGATATTGTACTTCATTTTTAGGCCCATTTGTTTAGTATGGTATTTATATAGAAGAGAAAATTATCCGTTGGATTTTATGGGAAAATGAAGATGGATCTCAAAATTATGAGACATGGGTTTTGTGAAAAACATACCAAATTAACTTTTAAATGAGTGGTGTTTCAAAACCCATTCTATATTGAGAGAAATTAAAGGTTCTTTGAAGGTTCCTATGCCTAGTCGCGTGCTTGCAAATTCAAGGGAGTAGTTTTAGGGACATATTTGCTTCGAGACATGGCTATTGGAGTTACTAGGGCTCTAGGAGGATAAATGCACATGAATGATGTTTTTTTGGAGATAATATGGAATTTACACATGTTTTCCTTTGGATTTCACTGTTGTTGATAAATTTTGTGGTTTTTTGCGACTTCCTTCATCAAACAATTTCGGCTTATGCTTATAAAATTTTGTGGGACTTGCAGAATTTTGTAAAAGTTGAAAATATCAAAAATTCTAGTGAATTTAGTGGTTGATTGAATCAATTAGCTAAACATATATCGAAATGAAGCATATGAACAAGATTGTTGAGTTTAGAAGTTCTGAGTAATTATTGAGTTGAGCATTTGAGATCATATTTATATTGGAGATAACTCATTGTGAGTATGGTTGATTACACTAGTGTGTGAGTGATTTTGTGTATGTGGATAAGAGTCTTCAAGATGCATGTGTTGTCTAATGCATAATTTATTAATAAAATTGCAACTATAGCAATAGTGAGCTAAGTATGATTAATCCTTATGTCTAGGTAGTCTGTGTGGTGTTGATGTTCGATTTATGTAGAGTTTGAGTAGATTGTATTGCTCCTTATGTGGAGAATTTTGTATGGAGTTTGATAGTAGATATTGCTGTAAATATTTATTGAGATTTGATTCTATGTTGTTTTTTGTGCTCATGTTGATAAAGCTTTTAGACCCTAATCTGAAAATATATGAAATAAGGCTCGCATGGAGTTAGTGAGGACATGAAAGATTTAATTATACAATGACTACATGATTTAGTAGATGGAAGAGATTTTTCCATTGAATAGTGGCTCGATAGTTTGGAAAAAACTTGGTGAGGCTCATTAGTCATAGTGGTGAAAATTAGATTAGAATCTGTAGAGTCAAATTTTTAGTTGAGGAGTAATCGGGTGAGGATCGTTGATCATGGTGGATTTCAGCATGTGGTATGGGAATGAGATTATCCTTGTATAATTTTCTTAATTATTATTGAAATAATTGAGCAGAAAAACAACAACAATGTATTTTTTACACAAGCTAGGTTTTCCACCATAAACTCGTATCTTTATTGTGTGATTTCTTTCATGGTGTTTTATTTGTGTTATATTCACTAATATATAATTATGTGTTTTAGTTTATGCATGTTAAAGATTAATAAATTAGAGAAAATTTGTATAAGTGGTCACTCTACTAACTCATCTTGCCCATGTATCATTAGTGATCTAGTTTCCAACAATTGGTATCAGTGATGGGTTCTTGATTGCATCTTGATCGCTGCGGATCTGATCTTGGAGATATTGGATTTTTTTTTTTTAAATTTCAAAATAGATCTACAAGGAATTCTATTTCTTCATAAAAGTAAGTTTGCAACTTGGAGAGAAAAGCTTCATTCATATTTTCTATCTCTTCATGAAAATATCTTGTTGTCCATATAATATGGAGTTATAAATCTTTTTATTTAAAACATTACAGAGATTATTTTTCATGGAATTCCAAGATCTAATAAGTTTTCATTGAATAATTGTGAAACTAGAAAAAGAAATGTTGCACAAGTTGCAGAATTTGCATCTTGGAGGAAAAATAAATTTGCCAAAAATGGAGAAAAATGTGAAGGATTCTATTTTTATTGTTGTAACAAATCAATCCTCCTCAAAATAAGAAGATGAAATATTTAGTGTTTTCAAATATAATGAGAAATCCAAGGTGAAGGCAGTACAAGCTAATATTGAAAGGCTTATGCTAGAAAATAAATATCAATGGAATAAGGAGACAATACAATAAATTGGAAGATGAGTTCCAACAATTAAGGTTTGAAGCGATTACTTAAATATAAAAATTGGAGAGGCTTTGATCTAGCGCTGAAGAATATACAAGAAAATGAAAAATTGCTGGAGCACTTAGCTGGAGAAAAAATATTGAGATCCATGAGCCATGTAAGAAGCAACATAACAAGCATAGAAGGTCCAAGAAGAAGAATAGAGTTGGAAAGTGTTATAGCCATGGAATATGTGGACACATAGTAGTAAGTTGCATCAATGAAGAGACCAATCTCTATCATCAAAAGGAGCAATGAAAGGAAAATAAACATCAATCATGGATGCAAAGGAAACCTTTGTTTGTAAGGTATAATAGTCCTTTTTATGGTTATTTTTTCTCGTGCAATGTTTTTGGCCATAGGGTTATTGATTGTAGGGCACATGCAAGGAGTAGATATCATATCACTATAATACAACAACTACTTCTATATTCATTTGTCATATTTGAGGTCTTGTGTGTAATAATATTGGTCATAAGGCCAAGGATTTCCAGTTTCCTCTATGTTTTGTGAGATACGTCATCTAGAGAAAAGAGAATATACAAATCCAAGTGCATAAGAGAAAGAAGGATCAACAGATGAAAGCTTGGAGTAGAAAAGAGCAGCAAGGTACTCCACCAAAACCGAGGCGTACTTGATCTCAAGGGGAGCATATGGTTGAATTATGATTTACATGTAAATTTTCTATTATGCATCCATATGGGATAGCGTTCAGGGGGATTCCTTGAGGTAGGAAGTAATATTTTCATTTTTCTCTATTTCTATTCCAGCTTGTTTTATTTGGAGCATTCATGTACACGTGTTGATTGTTTTGGAGTAGATATATGCTTGTGTTTTATGATGCCAATGTGATATGGAAGCCATGCATTGTCTAGTTGTGACGAAACATCACACATTCAGTGGGATAATTTTTTCTTCCAAATTGATTTGGAATGTGCTAGAAATTTTTTCAGGCAATATTTTTGTAGTTTCTACCACACATTGTATGTTGGATGAGATAGTATGGTTGCATGGAATTTGGCATTGATTTTATGAAAGGAAGAGTTTTTTTTTATGTTTCTTCCATATAGTAGAAAATATAATATGTTTGGTATGATACAGTTGATGTTTATTTCATATATTTTCATGCATATGTAGACGTTATGGAGAACAATTGATGTGTTGGCATATTATTCTTTACATCTTATATTTATAGATGCATCATGTTGTTCCTCATGTATTTGGATGGATGATTTATGATTATTTTTTCTCATATGTGGAGAATATATGTTTTTTGTTGCTCACTGATTTATTTCTTATGCCTATCTGATGATATATTTCTCACCTACGATGAGGATAAGTATTTGTTGTTGATCATATTGGTTTAGTATGATGGACCTTTTTTCTCATTCTTTTCAATGATGGAGAGTTCACACGTGATATTTTATTACAAATACTTTTTGATGTGTTGATCATAATGATGATGGATTATAATTAATGGTCGATGAGGATTTTTTTGATGCATTCTGTGAGCTATTCCTATTTTTCTGATATCATTTGATTTTATTGCTAATGCCCATGTGGATTATGGTGTTAGTTGCTGGTCGATGTTACGATCTTGTTGCAGGATATTCATCGTTGGGATGGTGTTGGAAAAAGTATTGAGTGGACATGCACTACCATATGATTTAGATAATGATTCTATTTTACTATTACACATTTACAGATTATATCATAGCTCATGTAGGCGATATGTTGATCTATTATGCCATGTATTATTTCTTCCATGTGGAGCATATGTTGATGCTCATTGTTTCCATCTAATCATGTTAGTTTATATTTTTCAGGCATGCATTGATGATAAGTACCTTTGTGTGATATTGTAAAATCCATGTATTGTCATTATGTCATCTTTTGGGCACATTTCTCATGGAGAGGCACATGGTGTCTAGTGTTTATTGACATTTACTATGTCTACATAAATGGAGTCCAAGTCATGTTTCAGGATTTTTATCTTTGATGTAACCCCACTTCATTGGGTGCATGATGTAAACTAGGGTCCATAAAGTCATGGTTGGTGATAGGTGTAAAGGATTCATATGTCAGTCCTATGTACTTTTCACAACTATTTACTTTCCCCATCAAGAATTATGATGTATTGTAATGTATTGTATATCATGTCCCAAGTGAGTTCGAGTCATGGTCCATGAGGTGTAGTCTCTTGCACTTAGAAAGGAGGCTTGTTGCAACTTCATTACAAGCTTAGGGGTAGCATGTTTTAATTTTTAGAGATGTTATGGAATTGGTAGTCGTGTTGGAAGTCGAATTCTATATTTTCATGCTTATATTATAGGAGACACTTTATGGGTTGCATCACCATGGGGTTGTCCATGATAAGGTGAGTACTCTTGTCTTCTGACACAATATTTCCATGGTACTTCACCCTTTTTATGACCCTTTTACATTGATCTCAAAGGGGGGGATATTTTGGTTTGATGGTTCAACCTCACCTATTGTATCATGGTTGAAATCAATACCAAAGGGGTATTTTGTAGTCATTGTAGTGTTGGCATTGATGTCAATAAGCTCTTGGTGTTGCTGGTCATATGCATGATTGATGAGTGTTAGTGATGATTGGTAGATGGTATTGTATAGTTGGAATTGATGTGAACATCAAATTAATAGACCTAATTGTGATAATTTATGGTTTCTAAGTTAGATATGGATCCACAAGTTGTGATTGGAGACGTTTCTTCTGCAGGAGGATGGAGTGTTTCTCTAGGTGTTCCATATGTCTCTTTATTTCTTGGAGACATTGCATATGATGCTACATGTGTTGAGATGCAGTTGCTTATGTTGGAGGAGCTTCTATCAATGATGGAGGAATTTGTATGCCTTGATGTTGCTACTACAGGAGTTGGTGATGCTGCTACAAATGTTGGAGATGCTACCACATGTGTTAGATATGTTGAGGTTGTTGCTTGAGGAGCTCGAGTTGTTGGTCTTGGTACTAAAGTTGGAAAAATAAGTCTAGAATGTTATATACTTTTTCTTAGCCTATTTCACTAGTTTTTGACCTATTACACACACTTGTAGGAGTGTAGAGGAGTAGAGGAAGATGTTCCAGCAAGTGGCTGAGGTTATGGATTGAAGAGAAGGTATTTTACTTTAGTTTTAGACCCAATTTTTTAGTATGGTGCTCAGATAGAAGGGAAAATTTTTCAAAGGATTTTATGGGAAAATGAATATGGATATAAAACTTACGAGACATTGATTTTTTGAGGAACGAGCTCAATTAGTTTTCTTATGAGCATTTTTTCAAAATTTTCTATAGATTGAGAGAAACTAAAGGTTCTTTGAAGGTTCCTTTTCCTAGTTACATGTTTGCTGCGTCGAGGGAGTAGTTTTAGGACCACAGACACTTTGAGACAGTCCTATGGAAGTGAATATGGTTCCAGGAGGCTAAAGTCATATGGATGATGTGTTATGGGAAAAAATATGGCATCTTCATGAGCTTTTCTCTTGATAACTCGCACTTTTGAGCTAAATTTTTCTTATGTTGAGTTCCTTGATCAAACATTTTCTATTTATGGCCATAAAAGTTTTTAGGACATCGAGAAGTTGATAAAATTTGAAAATATCAAAAAGGAAAGTGGAGTTAGTGGTTGATTGAGTCAATGAGATAAATTTGTATCCAAGTCAAGCATATTAACAAGGTTGTTGAGCTTAGTAGTTATGAGTAATTATTGAATTGAAGACTGAGCTCATATTTATATTGGATATAGATCATTATGAGTATTGTTGTTTACACTAGTGTGTGAGTGAGTGTGTGTATGTGGAGAAGAGACTACAAGCTACATGTGTTGTCTAATGTAGTATTTCTTAACCAGATTACAACTATTGCAACAATGAGCTGAGGCATGATTTATCCTCATGTTTATGCAGTGTTCATGTTTTATGTAGATTTTCAGGAGATTGTATTTCCCCTTGTGTTAAGAGTTTTGTATGGAGTTTGAGGGAAAATTGTGTTGCAAATATTTATTGAGCTTTGATGTTATGTTGCAAGAGTGTTCATTTTGAGAAATTATTTAGAGTCGAGTCTGAAAATATGTTAAACAAGGCTCGCATGGAGGTAGTTAAGACATGGAGACTTTGAGTATACATTAATTGTCTTATTCAGTATATGGAAGATATTTCTCCATACAATGGTTTTTTTATATCTCGGTAGAAACTGTGCAAGTCTCATTAGTTATGGTATGACCAACAGGTAAAATTCTGTAGAGTCGAATGTTTAGTTTAGGAGTAATTAGGCAAGGATCCTTGATCGTGGTAACTTTCAACGTATTGTAGTCTATAGATCCGTGAGAGAAATAATTTCCATTATGATACTTCCAACATATTGTGAAATAAGACATGTATTTAAGGCTCATGGGAATGAGCTGATCCATGTATAATTTTATTTACTATTAATGAAATAATTGAGCATTGCAACAACAACAGGGTGATTTTTTTTGGGGGATGGGTTTTCCACCAAAAACACTTGTTTTCATTGTGTGATTACTTTAAGGGTGTTTGATTTATGTTAGATGAACTAATCTCTAATTATTTGTTTCATTTTATGCACGTTGAAGAGTAAGTAATTGGAGAAAAAATTTATAAGTGCTCACACTACTAATTCACTGCCCCCCATCTGAGTAGTGATCTAGTTTCCAACAATTGGTATTGAAGCAGGACTCTCTGTTGCAAGTTGATTACTGTAGAGTGAATATTGCAGGTATTTGATTTTTTTGGCAAAATTTTTGAAATGGACCAAGAAGGAATTCCGTTACTTCATAAAGATAAATTTGCAACTTGGAGAGAAAATTTGGATCCATATTTTTTATATCTTGATGAAAATATTTTTTTGTCCCTACAATGAGAGAAAAATATAAATACATTATTTTTCATGAAATTCAAAGATCTAATAAGTTGTATGTGAACCATTATAAAACTTCCAAAGAAATGTATGACATGTCGCAAAATTTTCATCTTGGAGGAAAAATACATTTGTTAGGAATGGAGAAAAATCTAAAGTATTTTCTGTTTATTTCAATAAAAAATTAATCCTCCTCAAAAGAATAAGATGATAGCTCTAGCTTTTGCAAAGATAATGAGAAATCCAAGGTGAAGGAGATAGAAGATGAGATTGAAAAGTTCATGGACAAAAATAAAGATGAACAAAAGTAGTTGTAATAATATGATGATAAGGAATGTGAACTGAGAGAAGAAATTTCAGATTTGAAATTTCAGTTACAAGAAGGAATGAATATTGTGAGTGGAATGATAAATAAATAAATACAATGAGTTGGAATATGAGTTCCATAAATTAAGGTTTTAAGAAATTGCAACAAGTGAAAAGTTGGAGAGGATATAATCTAGTGCTTAACCATATACAAGAAAATTAAAAAGTATTGGAGCACCTGGTTACAAAAAATATGTTGATATCCATGAGCCATGGAAGAAGAAACATAACAAGCATAAAAGGTCTAAGAATAAGAATAGAGTTGGAAATTGTAATAGTTGTGGAATTCATGGACACATAGCAGCAAGTTGTAGCAATGGATAGATCAATATATCTCATCAAAAGGAGAATCCAAAGGAGAGGCAACGTCAAGGATGCATGCAAAGGAAATATCCATCTGTAAGGTATAATCGTCCTTATTATGGTTACTATTTCTCATGCAATGTTTTTGGCCATAGGGATATTGATTGTAGGGCACATGCACGAAGTAGAAATCATATCAATAGAAGACATCAAGTTATCCATCTATTCCTTGGTCACATTCGATGTTTTTTATGTATTAATATTGGCCATAAGGCTAAGGATTGGAAATTTTCCATGTGTTTCAATATATCCATCTAGAGAAAGGAGAATATGAAAATCCAACCGCATAATAAGAATAAGGATAAAAATATGAAAGTTTGGAGGAAAGAGGAGAGGAAGTTACTTTCACCAAAAACTGAGGCCTGCTTCATCTCAAGGTGAGCATATGTTTTCATTATTATTTGCCTACAGATTATGTATTATGCAACCATATGGGATAGTGTTCATGCGGAGTCATTTTCGTTTGAAAATTATTTTATTTTTACTCTAATCTATTAAAAAAAATAGTTGGATAAGTCATTAGGGGAATTTTGAGGTCAAAAATGGGCCTCCTAAAAAAATTATAAAATAATAGTGGAAATAATAAAATAATATTAGATTACATCATCAAATTTTGGATTGAAAAAAAAAACTATTTTTTCAACTTTTATTTTCAACTAATATCCTTATGGGTTTACTCAAACTTTGAGCAAGAACACTCGTTGCATGCATAATTTGATTCATCATCCAAGGAGTACCCATGTTGCATACTTTTGATGGACCCTGCTACATGAAAAATTAGAAATACATGGAACAACTTGATTGCAATAATGTTGTTTCATGTATTTCTCATTTTTCATGTAGCAGGGTCCATCAAAAGTATGCAACATGGGTACTCCTTCGATGAGGAATTAAATTTTACATCCAATGAGTACTACCACTCGAAATTTGAGCAAAACCTTAGGGAGATAAGTTAAAAATACAAGTTGAAAAAAGTGGTTTTATTATCTTATTATTTTTTAATATTTTTACTTTTTTACCCAAAAATGGTGAATCATCCCCCATGGTTGACATCATCATCTTGAATCCTATTCTTTCTTATAAATTTTATTTTGGTTGTACATTTTTCTTAGGATGCCCATTTTAGACCTCAAATTTTCTCTAATGCATGTACATCTGTTGATTATTTTGTAGCAGATATTTGTTTTCATTTTATGATGCTAATGTCACATGGAATCCATGCATTTTCTAGGTGTGATGGAAGATCACACATTCAAGGGCAGAATTTGTGATTCCAAATCGATTTGGAATGTGTTGTAATTCTGTTCAACAAATATTTTTGTTGCTGCTACCACACATTACATGTTTCATGTGTCAGTATGGTTGCATGAGATTTGACATTGATTTGATGAAGGAAAAATCTTTTTTTTTTGTTGATGTCATATAGTCACATAGATAATATGTTCGACATGATATAGTTGATGTTTATGTCATATTTTTTCATGCACATGTAGTTACTATGGAGATCAGTTGATGTGTTCACATATTATTGTTTACATTTTCTATTTCTAGCTGCATCATGTTTATGGCTCATATGTGGAGAAGATACATTTTTTTTTCTCACTGATCTATTTCTTATGCCTCATTGATGATATATTTCTCACCTATGATGAGGATACATATTTTTTTTCTTCTTATGCTGGTTTGGTATGATATATTTTGTTGCTCAATCTTTGCACTCATAGAAAGTTTTCATATGATATTTTATTTCTACTATTATTTGATGTTCTTCTAATAATGATGATGCATTATGATTGATGGTCAATCAAGATATATTTTCTTCATCCTTTGACATATTCCTATGTTCTTGGTATCGATTGATTCTATTTTTAATGCACATGTGGAGTATGGTGTCAGTTGTTGGGGAATGTTACAATCTTGTTGGAGGATATTCATTGATGGGATGGTGTTGTCCAAAGTATTGAGTGGCCATGCACTATCATATGATTTGGATAGTGCTTCTATGTTGCTTCTACACATTGACATATTATATCATTTCCCATGGAGGTCGTATGTTGATCAATTATGTCATGTATTGTTTCTTCCACATGGAGCATATTTTGATGCTCATTATTTCCATTTACTCATGTTACTTTATGTTTTTGGGCATTTATTTATCAACATTTTTTTGCAATTGGAAAATCCATGTATTTTCATTACGTTGGCTTTTGCGAACATTACTCATGGAGATACCCATGGTTTCTAGTGTGTATTTTCATTTACTATATCTAGGTCAATGGAGTCCAATTCATTTTTCATGATGTCTATATTTGATGTAACCCCACTTCATTGGGTTGATGATATAAAATTGTGTCCATAGTGTCCTTGTTGGTGATAGGTGTAAAAGAGTCATATGTTGTTATGAAATCAGCGCACAAAATAGAAGAAAATATAGATCAATGACTTAAAAATAAACCTCTTTGCCATGGAAAAAAATTTACACTACATAGAAATGAAAAAAAATCCTTTCTACATATAAGAGTCCAAGGGTTAACAATATAATCCTAGCCAACATAACAATAACAATCTAAGGGCACAATAATAAAAATAGTGGGCTTCTATGGGACACAATAATAACAATATGGCGACTACATGGGAACATAAATAACAATAAGGGGGCTACACTAACAATAAAAATAAGTGGATAAAATAGTATTATAGGGATGTAGCATGCCCCTCCCCTTCAATTTTTTTTTGTCCTAAATGCTTGAGTAGTTCTAGATGATTTTTTATAGAATTCTCATCCTCCCATGTCGAATCCTTAGTGGGTAAGTTCTTCCACTTGATGAGATACTCTGACATTGATCTATTTCATATATTTCAATTTCTTATTTCCAATTCCATGATATTTGGAATATGGTGGGTCTTCAATCCAACGTTTGAGTTTATGAAATCATGATTATAGTTTATTTTGTTCTCATCCTGAGTTTACTCTAGTACATTTTTGTCATTAGGAAGCTTTTGTTGTAGCAAATTTGTCAATCATTCCTTCAAACCTTCCATGTATTTCTTCAACCCATCCATGTATGAATTTAAACCATTCATGTTGCCTTTTAAACCATCCATTTCACCTTTTAGTTCTTCTTTCATTGGTCTTTATGAGAGCGAAATTGTTGCACTTAGTCCCGTAATTTTTATATATCATGTTGCAGTTCTTCCTCTTCATGTGTCATACTAGAGTTTTATGATGACTTAATGGGTGTGGAATTATTTTTTTGGAGGAATATTATAATCTGTTACTTATATATATGCTTCAATATTCCCTTGGAATCACTTCAAAATGTTTTTTCAAACAAAACTTATGCAATTAAAAACAAAAATACACACATTTTTCTTTCATTTTAGGAGGTAAATATTGAACATGATTTATATTTGCGATTTCAAATATTTAAACTCTGATATTGGGTCCTATGTTCGCCTTCTTATTCTCCTTTCGAATACCATAGGTTAGCCCTACTTTGGATTATTCAAGACAAAGTTATGTTCGATCTCGCGTAATGACATAATTATGGGATGGTTCAGTAGATATAACTTGTACGACATTCCACATATCACTGTCTTGACCATTAGATTTGAAATGGATACACAAGAAAATATAGTCTGCGCACTTTTAGCCACTTTTTACATAATTCCAATTAGATTCTAGAAACGAAAGTTATGATGATTGTCCCTTGGTCACCTATTTGAGAGGAAATTATGGAGCCTACAAAGACTCTACTTTCCACAGATCATATTGTAGGTTTTAACCCTGAACAAAAATTATCTACACATGAATATTATAACAGAAAATAAACAATAGCAAGAGCATAACACATCAAACAGATAAACACAGAGATTTTCCCCTGGATCCCAAATCGGGACGACCAACTTGATTTTTCGTTATGTTCCTTTTAGTGTTACAACACATAAATATACATGCCGAAGCATACATAAACCCCAATCGATTAACCCTGGATTAGAAAATAACCGTAGTTCCCTTGACCAGATCTACAAAATACCAGGGGTTGAAAACCATCGTACCCCAAAAAACCCTGTGCAAACTCATGCATAAAACATGGGTGGGTCCGCCTATGAGTGGGACCACATACCAAAAAAAAAATCGCCGAGGCGCTGCCCCGGACCCCGACAGGGGGGCTGCCACCCCCCCTATAACCCCCCTGCTGTGCCCAGTGCAACATACAACACATGGGGCTAGTTGTGGAAAGAATGTAACACATACCCAACATTCTCCCACTTCTTGTTTTCTTTCCAAAAGGGGCCACATGAGAGCTTAGTCATTGGGCCAATTATTCAACACCCATTGTTTCTCTAAACCAATAGAACTTCTGAGTGCTCACAGACTTTGTCAATGCATCTGCAACATTCTTCAAAGTCTCCACCTTTACCAGAAACACCATTTTAGCCTCAACCATATCTCTAAAAAAGTGATACTTAACATCAATGTGCTTTGTCTTTGAATGATAAGCAGGGTTCTTAGCCAAGAAAATCGCACTTTGGCTATCACAGTCTATCCTTATAGCTTGTTGTACCAACCCCATACTTGAACACAATATCTATAACCAAACTGCTTCTTTTCTTGCATGAGTGCCTGCTATATATTCTGCCTCTGTAGTTGAAAGAGACACTACAGACTGTCTTTTACTCATCCAACTAAATGTGCCTCCAAATAGGCTAAACACATACCCACTTGTAGATCTTCTTTGGTCCAGATCTCCAGCCCAATATGCATCAAAAAAACCATGAATTTCCAACATTATTTCCAATCCTGGTCTTCCTTTGTAGCACAATCCATAATCACTAGTGCCACGTAAATATCTAAAAACCCGCTTCATTGTCATCCAATGCTCCTTCCCTAGGTTTGACATAAACCTGTTGAATACTCCCACTGCATGTGCAATGTATTGTCTAGTACAGACCATTGCATACATCAGGCTACCCACTGCACTTGCATATGGAACACGAGACACATTCTCCTCTTCTTCTTGTGTCTTGGGACACTCTTCAACATACAACTTTACACCTACAATAATAGGAACTTTCTTTGGTTTACTATCCTGCATATTGAACCTCTTCAATATAGTCTAGACATACTTCCTCTGGCTTAACCAGAGCTTCCTCTTTGCCCGATCTCTCTTAATTTCCATGCCCAAAATATAGTTTGCAGCACCTAGATCCTTCATGTCGAATTTGGGCAATAGTTGGGTCTTCAAATCTTGGATAATTTCTTTGTCATTTCCAATCAACAACATATCATCCACATACAAGACCAAATAAATAACATGGTCACCAATTAATTTAAACTAAACAAAGTGATCCTCCTTGCTTCTGGTGAAGCCAAGTCCTCATATATAGGTATCAAATTTCTGATACCACATCCTTGGTGACTGTTTTAACCCATACAGAGACTTCTTCAACCTGCATACTAGTTCTTTCTTACCCTTCACCATAAAGCCTTCAAGTTGCTTCATGTAGATCTCCTCTTCTAGTTCCCTGTGAAGAAATGTTTTCTTCACATCCATCTGTTCTATCTCAAAATCAAATGTAGGAGCAACAAATAAAAGTAATCTAATAGAAGTAACCTTGGCAATAGGAGAAAAAATATCACCAAATCAATTCCCGACAGCTAGGAGTAAGCTTTTGCCACCAACCGAGATTTGTATTTCTCCACCTTTCCTTCTACATTCATCTTCCTTTTAGACACCCATTTTCTCCCGATGTGCTTCCTTCCAGCCGACAACTCCATCAAATCCCATGCCTCATTTTTTTGCAAGGATGCCATTTAATCGACCATGGCCTCCTTCCAGAGTTTTCCATCCTCTGAATCTACTGCCTCCCTGAAAGTTCTGGGATCATCATCAGCTATAGTTAAGGAAAAACATGAATAGAAAGAAGATGGACTATACCTTTCTGGTTGCCTTCTTTCCCGAAATGATCTTCTCAAAGCTGGGGTTTGTGGCTCTTCCTCTTCTGAGTCTTCTTCTGTTGTAGAGTCTTATTCATCCTCCTTTAGGTCAAACTCTATCTTCTCAGTTTCCTTTGGTAGGACTTCGTGTGTGACAAAATATTTCACCTCTCTAAACACCACATCTTGATTGTACACAACCTTCCTTGTTTCTGGATTCCAAAGCTTGTAACCCATTAAACCATCCTCATACCCAATAAAGATGCACCTTTCATATTTATTATCCAGCTTGGCCCTTTTCTCCTTCGGAGCATGTACATATGCATCACATCCAAATACCCTTAGATGTGAAAGACAGGGTTTCTTACCAGTCCATACCTCATGTGGAGTCTTATCGTCCAACGATGATGAAGTTGTTGTGTTAACTAGATAGGATGCAGTTTCCACTGCCTCTGCCCAGAATTCTTGTCCTAACCCGGTACCACTGAGCATGCTTCTTGCATTTTCTATCAGTGTTCTGTTCATTCTTTCTACAACTCCATTTTGCTGAGGTGTGTATGGAGTAGTCTTCTACCGTGCTATACCACAATTCTTACAAAACTCTTCAAATTCCTTCTTGCAGAACTCCCCACCATTATCTGTCCTCAACGCCTTTATCTTATTCTCTGTCTGGTTTTCCACCAGAGCCTTAAATTCTTTAAATTTGTCAAAGAATTCAGATTTTTCTTCAGGAAGTATATCCATCTATTCCTTGAGAATTCATCTATGAATGAAACATAGTACACAGAATTTTCTTTTGATGGAACTGACAGAGGTCCAAACACATCACTGTGCACAAGTTCTAATATCTTGTTCGCCCTCTTAGCACCAGAAGGAAAACTCACCCGATTCTGCTTCCCATATACACAATGTTGACAGAAATTGAAATCCAGAGAGCAATTAGACATACCTTCTACCATACCATTTCTATGCAGTATCCGAAGGCCCTTCTCTCCAATATGTCTAAGCCTTTGATGCCATAGCATGGTCTTTTCTCCAAAGACAGCTAGGCTTTCTGCTCCACTTTTAGGAACCACAGAACTATTACACCCATCAATAATAGTGCTACCTTGTAGCTTGTATAGAGTTCCAATCCGAACTCCCCGCATTAATACCAGTGCTCCCCGAACCATCTTGCAGCCATCTTTCTCGAACACTGTTTTTACACCTGCATCATCCATCCTGCTTACAGAAATGAGATTTCTGGCCAATGGAGGAATATGCAGAACACCAGGAAGTGTTCTAATCCTTCCACCTTGCAGCTTCAGCTTAACTTTTCCACGTCCGACGATTTTGGCCTTCCTATCATCCCCTAGAAAGACATCACCACCATCATATTTCTCATACTCGTAGAACCACTCCCTATGGGGAGTGAAGTGAAATGATGCACCTGAGTCAATCAACCATGACTCATGATCTACATGTGTATTTGAAGAAGAAGCCAAATACACATCCCCACCTTCATCGAAGGTGGTTTTTGCCTTTGCAAAAAGAGCATCATCAGATCCCTTTCCTTTCTCAGAAGCTTTAGATCTCCATTCCTTTTTGTAGTGTCCTTCTTTTCCACATTTCCAACACACCTTTACAAAATTTCCAGGAGATTTAGATCTCCCACTCGAAACCTTATTCTTTTTTTTGTTTTGGGACCTTCCTCATATAGATAAGGCATCTCCATTCTGGCCCTCCATATTTCTCCGTCTCATTTCCTCTGACAACAAGGATGAGACAATGTCATCAAAATTCAAGGTAGTTGTATTGCTACCTATTGCAATGACCAGACTATCCCACGAGTTTGGTAGAGAACACAACAAACTGATGCACTTATCTTCATTTGAGATTTTAATATCAACAGATGGCAACTGACTTACCATAGTATTGAAGGCATTCAGATGCTCTTCCACTGAGTCTCCATCCTTCATCCTCAGGTTATACAGCTTTTTCCGCAGGAACAACTTATTCACTAGAGACTTATATTGGTACAAAGTCCCAAGTTTTTCCCACAAATTCTCTGTCGTAGCTTCCCCAAATACATTCAACAATACTGAATCTGAGACACACAACCATATTGTGCTCTTAGCCTTTCGATCCAGTTACTTCCAGTCTTCATCTATCGTTGCCATTGGTTTAGTACCTGGATCTACCACGATCCACTGATCTTTATCCACCAGTAGATCCTCCATCTTGAGATTCCATAACTCAAAGCTCTGACCATTAAATTTTTCGATCTCTATCTTTGCGCCACTCACCATCTTCTTTCACCGCAAGAATCGATCCCGCAGATCTCCCACTGAACAGGGTTTACCTCAGTCCTGGGAAAAAAATCCTCATCAGCAAAGGTATCCCCTTGAAGCTAAAATAGCTCTGATACCAAATGTAGGTTTTAACCTTCAACAAAAATTATCTACACACGAATCTTATAACAGAAAATAAACAATAGCGAGAGCATAACACATAAAACATATAAACACAAAGATTTTCCCCCGGATGCCCAATCAGGACGACCAGATTGATTTTTCAATATGTTCCTTTTAGTGTTACAACACATATATATACATGCCGAAGCATACATAAACCCCAATCCATTAACCCTGGATTAGAAAATAATCGTAGTTCTCTTGACCGGATCTACAAGATACCAGGGGTCGAAAAACATCGTACCCCAAAAAACCATGTGCAAACTCATGCACGAAACATGGGTGGGTCCGCCTATGAGTGGGACCACATACCAAAAAACTTTTCATCGAGATGATGCCTCAGACCCTGACAGGGGGGGCTGTCGCCCCCCCTATAACCCCCCTGCTACGCCCAACGCAACGTACAGTGTGTGGGGTTAGTTGTGGAAAGAATATAACACATGCCCAGCAGATATCTCCGAACATATTTCGAACCAAGATATGAAATTTTTACATGACGTTAATCAATATTTTGGTCCCACATGGTAAAAAATTCAATTTCTTAAGCATTGTAAGAAAAACATTATATCAGAAATTCCAAGATGGCCTTTTTGCAACAACGAAACCCTATAATCCAAAGCTCTAATACCAAATGTTATGAAAATAACTCACAAAATAGAAGAAAAGATAGATCAACGACTTAGAAATCAGCCTCTTTGAGGGGTAAACTTCCTTTTAAATTACATAAATGAACAATTATTGGATGATAAAAATGACAAAACCTCCTTTATATATATAGGAGTCCAAGGGGTCACAATATAATATGGACTAACATAACAATAAAAATCTAAGTGCACAACAATAATAATAGTGGGATTCTGTGGGGCACAATAATAAGAATATGGGGACTACATGGGTCCAACAATAAAAATGAGGGAGCTACATCACTAGTGCAAAATGGCTAATTAGTTACTAATAAAATGACTAAAAATTGCATATAAACGACTATTTTTCGGTGAGTGAATAGTAGTAGCTAATTTACAGTATATTATAACGCAACCAACTTTTAGTCATTTTTAACTTAGTCATTAATTAGTTGTCTCGATTTTATTCCTAGTAGTATATTTAGTCATAAATTTGGTAATTAATGTATTCATTGATTTAGTTATTAATTGGCACAATTAATGACCAAATATACAACAAAATATATTACTAAATGATCACCCTAGAAAACCAAGTAATGACCAAATAAATATGACCAAAATGTTGCTCTTGTTATAAGATACTTTAAATTGGCTACTAATAGTCATATATATGAAAATTTTAGTGATCGTTTGAAGCAAATTAATGACCAAAGAAATATGACTAAAGTTTGTTCGTGTTATAAGATACTGTAAATTAGCTATTAACTCTCATATATATATAATTTTTAGTGATCATTTGAAAACAATTAATGACCAAATAAATATGACTAAATTTTGGTCATTTCATAAGGTACTATAAATTAGCTAATAATAGTCGTATATATGAAAAATTTTGACGTCATTTGTAATAAAAAAATAATAATTTGTAGTAGTCATTTATATTTTTTTGGTAGTTTCATATTCATTATATTTATGACTACTTTAGTTGTTTATATTGATTTCATTTACTTTCATTAAAAATTATTATAAGAAAATAATTAATCATATATTCATTTTATTTGTGTCCATTAATAAACATTAAATACTAATTTAGTAGTTTTAGACTGATTTTATTTGTTCATTAAAAATCAACATAAATTAATTAGTATGATTTTGCAACTAAATTTTAGAAAAATCGCATACAATGCACATGTTCATCTAATATGAAAATGCAAAGTTACATAAGTTAATTACAATACTAAAAAATATTAAGTGCGAGTATAAATAATTTCAACCACATAAATTATATTATATAAAATTAAAGTATTACAATATGAATTTCCAACTTAATATTGGTTGGAGTACAATTTATACATAAAATATTGTTTCATCACTTCAAAACATTATCATTGTGTTAACAAGGCATTGCAGATGAATTCACCAACTCTTAAGACTTGACCATCAATCTCTATGTGTGTCTCTTATGCGGGATATTAACTTTGTAGGTACCACTAGTCCAATTCTCTTCTCTCTCTCTTTCATTTGCATTTTTTCACTTCAATTTTATTGTTCTCCTCTTTCTTCAATTCCTTCTTCTTACCATCAATATTGAGTTCCTTTTCTAAAAAACAAAGAATTTAAAATGCAAGGAATAAGACATGAAAGAGGACTAACACTAAAACATAAAATAAAGTAGACTATAAAGGATTTATATGATATATACCTCAACATCAATAATATTGTTAATGGCATTCCTCCCCGTAAAAGCAAGAAACTTGAACTAGTTTTCTTCAGCTGGGCAATAATGGCTTCTATGTGGCCAAATGACCTATATAAAAAAGGAAAATAAAACATCACCATAGGAAATAATACCTTGGTAAAATTAGTATTCAGCATTCAAGGAAATATTAGGCACGATTATGCCAACCAAGTTACATGCTAAAAATATCAAGTTGTAGATTACTTATACAATGTGGGAGTGGAAACAAAAATCCTAGAAAATTCCAAAGCTAAGTCTAGAATAAAATGAAATGAAGTAGAAAATACACAATGATAGGATAGCCTTATATCCATGTATATAACTGGATAATTTAGAACGCTAAGTGAATAAGTCCAGGGCTAGAGGTCGATGATGTCAAGAATGCCCAAGTATGATGAGCATTTCTTCAGATAAGAACTACTATTTGGATCCATTATCAAATATTTATACGACAACAAGTGTATATCATATTATTAATGTTTTTTTAATATTTATGGATCACTACAATATAAGTGGATAAATTGCAAAGGCATCTCCCTTCCCATTGTGTTCATCACCTGTGGCATTAGAGAACTTTTGAGGTCTAAAATGGACCTCCTAAGAAAAATGTACAACCAAAATAAACTGTATAAGAACCAATAGTATTTAAGATGATGATGTCAACCATGGGAGATGATTCACAATTTTTGGGGTAAAAAAGTAAAAAGATTAAAAAATAATAAAATAATAAAACTACATTTCCAACTTGTATTTTCGACTTCTCTCCCTCAGGTTTTACTAAAATTTCGAGCAGGAGTACTCAATGGATGAAAATTTTAATTCTTCATCCAAGGTGTATACACGTTTCATAATTTCGATGGACTGTTCTACACGAAAAAATGAGAAATACATTACAAACCATTATTGCAATTACATTTTTCATGTATTTCTAATTTTTCATGTAGCAAGTTCCATCAAACATATGCAACATGGGTAATCATTTGATGAGGAATCAAATTATACATCCAACGAGTTTTCCCACTCGCAATTTAAGTAGACCCATAGTGAGATAATTTCAAAATATGATTTCAAAAAGTAGTTTTTTTTTTTTTTTATCCCTCTAAAATTTGATGATGTAATCTAATATTATTTTATTATTTCCACTATTATTTTATAATTTCCTTAGGAGGCCCATTTTATACCTCGAAATTCCCCTAACGTAAAATATGTTAGCTATGATTTGGAGCAAATTTACAACATCGAAATATGTAGCAATCATTACTAGTAATCCACCAAAAAGGTTTATTTTGGAATGTAACTTTCATATTGTAGTTGCTATATGATTCTTGAATGGAAAATCCACACTGAATTCCAACACCGAACTTCCAATTTGAGGGAACACCTGTGGCCATCCTCAATTACTCAAACTCCAAACAACATTGATCATTATAATGAAAAGATAAAATCATAGTAGTTTCGATATGTTTTGTATATTTACATGAAAATCACCAATACTTTTCCCATATTTTCCATACTTGTAATTTCCAGTATATAACACATTTACTGATATTTTACACCAACTATTTGATTCAATACAAATAAGAATTTAACATATTACAAGAATACCACCAAATGTTTGATCCTCAATTATACTACAAGAAAAAAGGACATTGCTGAGGGCTGACAAATGTCACCATAAGCTCAATGGTGACGATCAAAAGAGCCTTTGTCACCAAAAATTTAATATCATAAAATGTGGCATCACCAAAAGTATAGGTGATTGGGTCAAATTCAAGTTTCTTCACCAATAATGGTCTATAATGACGGATAGTGACCATCACCATTTCATATGAGAAATGGTGATGGAATTTAACCTCTGTTGCCAAAAATGTGAATGCCACCAAATGTGGTGTCTCCAAAAGTGTAAGTGTTGTGGTGACATTAGAGATCCATCATGGATAATGATTATAATTATGGATAGTGACTTTCACCATCTCATATGAACAACATCAATTTATGGTGATGGACCTTTCATGGTCATCACTATTGATGCATATATATGATGGTCTTCATTTACTGCCAACATTTCATATTCTAGTGAGGGTAAAAAAATGACACCATAAACTCATTAGGGATGGTCAAAATATTCTTTTTCACTAAATATTTATCATCTCGATTCCATATAAATATCAAGCCATGATGGAATCAAACCTCCAACCTTCTTCCTATAAATCAGGTGTTTTTCCATTGAGCTAACACCCTTTAAATAATTAAGCTTTAAAAAAATAGATCTTGAAACTTTATAAATTGTAAATTCTACAACTTTCAATAAATTATAAAACTTTGTAAAGTCTTAGAGAATATTTTACTAAACAAGAAAAGTTCGATCGAAGTTTGCACCGAATTATTATGGAAGTTATCAAAAGTGGGTGGAGGGAAAAATAGTCATGTATAAGATACTCAATATTTTCATTTAAATACTCAATTAGAAGTTAAACCTTAAATAAATTGATAGCCTATAAATGACCTAAAATTATCAAATATTAAATATGAAATTACACCAAAGATTTATTTCTCACCCTGTGAATCATGTAAATATGTTGTGATGACATAAAAATCCGCCTCTACAAGAATGATTTCCTTGCCAAAAGTCCAAAAAAAATTAGTATATTTGATGAAATTATAAATAGTTAGCCACTTGCTTGAATCCTACTGGCTATGGGGTCTAGAAAACCTATTGGGAGTGGTTCTTGTTATTAATTAATTAAAGATGTAAAAATACAAAAAGCAATAACAATGATCCTAAAACGTAACCACTAAAAAGATGCTAAAAATTATAAGTACAAATTTTGGCTAATATATGTTACACCAAAAAAATATCAAAGGGGCATTCAAACACTTCCAAATCCACACCAAGCATGAGTATCGAAAGATGTAATTGTATGGATACAAGGAAAGAACTCTCTACCTCTCAATGATAACTATGTCCTCCCACAAGTACTTCAACTAGCAAAGGGGTGTGAAAGAAAGCACCTCAAAGAAAGAAAAGCTACACATTACCAAAACACACATCACCCCCCCTCTATCTTTATAAAGTAGATCTAGGGGAATAAAAAAAAATTCCATAGAGAATAGGATTAGAGTGGGAAAAATAAAGATGATAAGAAAAAAATAACCAACAATGAAAATCTACTAATTTGAACACGTCTAAAGTACATTAAACAAATATGGCATCCATATTACATTAAAGTGACATTCGTCAACTTTTATATTTGTCAATTTTTAACTATCCATAGTGTCACCAATCTAATTATATGTGATAGGAGATTTTCCCATTAATGGAGTATAATGTTTAAATCTCACACTATTTCTTGATAATCATTGTCTTTAACTCACAACCATGCATAGTTCTAGAACATAATTGCAAAAGATGGACAAAAAGGGGAGCATAAAGTCCACAAGCCCAATCTACCTTAATGGAGAAAAAAAATTAATTAAAAAAAATGTACAATGTACCTCTCAATGTCATTACATTCAGCCTATCAGCAGTGATTAAATATGATCTTACCATGTCTTGTTAGGTTCTTATAGTCCAATTTTTGTCATTTCATTAGGTCTTGTAATAAATATTTGGTCATTAGCTAGTGTCTGTAGGGATATTTCCACCCCTTTCCAAAATTTTACATGCTGGTCCTTGTTATCACTCAATTGAGTGGACCATCATTGAAATATCATCATTATCATTTCAGTCAACGTCTTCATGGTTATCATTCATCTCGGTGTCCCCATTAGGTCATTAGGGTTAGGGTCACCAAATCTATCATTCCATCCATAAAATCTAGCAAATGAGGAGTGGTAATAGGCAAATGTATTGAATAAAGTTTTGATTAAAATTTAATTCATATTTTGAATATGTAATAATTTCATCATGTTCCTAAAGAAAGTGTCAAAGTTACAAGTTTTCAAAGTAAAGTGAAAGGACATGTAGTGGGCCATCCCACTACCATGAAGAAAAATGACCACCACATGCTATAAAAGACCAATTCAAGATGATTTTCTCATTCACCTCATTAACCAGGAGCTCTCATTCATCACAAAGTGAAAATTTATAAATTTCAAGCCAAAAACACTCCAAAATTTGGTGCCAAAGCAACCATGCTGCGCTTTCTGGCCTCCACGCTATGTTTTCTTCACAATGTTGTATTTGCACTCCTGGAGCCATGAAACCAATTTTTGAAGGCTTCTAAAGGATACAAAATTGTCTAGCATTAGTTAAAAAGTAAGTTACACCTCAGCAAACACCTCCTTGTAGCTCAATTTCATTGATTAGGTGTGTAAACCCTCCATTAGACCCTACGCTATGTTTCAGTGGCTAGCCATATTTCTAATGTTTTTCAAGGTATAAAAACTCTCCCATAGACTTGCTACCCTCCCTCTCACCCAAAAACATCTCCCATGTCCTTCACACCCCCACATTCCCATTTCCTAAGCCCCAAACCCTAAACCCTAGGCCCAAGTGATTCTCTTCTGCTCAAGTTGGTGTAAAAAAATCATTTTGATAAGAGCATGGAGAAAGAGGCTGCTTTCAAAACTACTCTACTTATGCTGAAATTTTTTGGGTAGAGGTAAGTTCACCATCAACACCATCAACACCATCTAGACATGTGGA
This sequence comes from Pinus albicaulis, assembly GCA_034641835.2. NCBI lineage: Eukaryota > Viridiplantae > Streptophyta > Pinopsida > Pinales > Pinaceae > Pinus > Pinus albicaulis. The sequence continues at coordinate 27,954,512 of CM076572.1, read as the reverse complement.
GGTTGGATCACTTAACACAGTTTCAGTGAGAAGGAATATTGAGGTCACTCAAACATACCAAAGAGGAAGAAGGCTTGTTCTTTCTCCTCATATTGAGGAAGGGGCCAAGCCCACATCAACAGATCGAGAAACACCATTACAATATGAGACATATATGTATGATGAGGAGCATGAATTTTACATAGTACACTTGGAGACCAATGAAGAGAATGAAAATATAGAGAGGTTCATCAAGGAAAAATATGCGAAGATAAAATCATTCAAGGGCAATTTGGTAAGGGTTAATTTCATGATTTCCTTCCTATAGAAAGAAAACAATCAGTTGAAGGAAAAAAAATTGTGTTTAGAGAGAAGCTTGTTTGAAGTTAGTATGCATGATGTGAAAGGAAAAGAAGTTGTTTATAGTGAAGAGTTAGAGAAGCATGAAGATCAGGTTATAAGGAAGAGGCCAAATACCATGGGTCTCAGAATAGCACTTCAGAAGGAAAAAGAGAAAAATCCACTAGATGAGGAGTTGACTTTTGAAGAAAGAATAACAATGGAAATCAATGAAAATAGGGAGTTTTGGCTTCAGAAAGTAAATATTCACTTGGATAAGCTCCTTAACAAGGCGAACAAGGAGAAAAAGACGTAAAAACACATGGATGACCACTATTATGCAAGAAATCATATTTGCAATGTCAAAGTCAAACAATTGCAATCCAAACTAAAGGAAACCCTAAAAAGTCAAAAGGAGAAGGACAACTTGGGGATACTTGTTGATGCTTACCTAGTGGCATAACATACATTATCAGGCATCTTTGGACCAATTTTCTACTTTTTGGGAAAATTTTGGTTTTAGTGAAATTTTGGTGAAATTTGGAAATTCTAAAAACGAGTCATATTGGCATAAGCGTAGAGTGGACCACGCTACAATTTTGTTGTGGGGGGTTCATTGGATGGAAAGTCAGCATTTTTGGATTCCCCTTCATGAGTACATCAATATTGTTAGTGGTTGAGCCATGTCAGGTACTTCTAGAGGGTTAAAATTCCTAAAAACATACAAAAATTTACCTTTCTACCATATTTTTTTGAGGCTTCACCATGCTTTTGGAGTACTCTTGCGAGAGTAAATATTTGGAGAGCTAGAAGCCATGTTTTTGAGTTCTTGATGAGCTTGTAATTTAGCAGACATCTAGAGCTTTCCATAACATCTTTCAGATCATGATTTGGACACTTGGAAGGCCTTCAAATTGTTATTTTCCTCATCTCACTATTCTTTCTCGAGGCTCGCTATGATTTCTCTAAATTTCACTACGCTTTCTCCAAAAGGAAATTTTCAAAGGCTCTTTGACATAGTTTTAATTTTTACCTGTGTAATTGATGAATGATGATGATTTTTTGATATCATGAGGTGTAATTGAGCTGGTAAATAGTGAAATAAGGTAGATACATGCTTGTTAATGTAATTTTTGTCAAATTTATCTAGTTTTCTATGATGAGGTGAAGTGGTTGACCTCCACTAAACATTAGGGTTTTGTTGAGCATATAATGTAATCAACTTGAGAATTCATGGGTTAGACCCCTGGGAGAGGGGATATGTTATTTTCATCTATATGTATCATTTTCAGAGTCACTTGGTTGGTTGGACATGAGCGGATTGTACCTATTGCGGCTTGTACTTTCTCTTTCATGTTCAAAAATCAAAGGATGCAGTTGCAACTATTATCTAGGAATTCATGTGTAGTGAGTTTATGATCATGTATATTCTCTGTTACAATATTTATTGAATGATATATACCTCCTATTTCATATATTTCATCTTTCAGTGGCTTTCCTTGCAGCTCATAGGAAAATTTCTACTAATTTAGCTATGTTTATACCGAAATTTCGTTTTTTGTTTCATGCTTCTAGTTTAATGAATTCGTGATTGAACATGCTCATTAAATCCCTCTACTTTTTTAAACTCATCACCATACCTAAGAAAACCAAAAGCCATAATAGATCCACTGCTACCTTGCTCCTTTATATTTTTGCAGCTGTAAGCCCTTTGATACCTAGACCTAGCTACATGGTTTCATCCCTGATCTAACGTAAAACCCTAAAACAGTTAAAACGCTAAAACACTTAAAACCTACTTGAGCCTATCATACCTGGCCTAATATACTTAATATCATATTCAATCCTTGACTGCGATCTCATTGAGAGAGCCCTCTCAGTCTAGGAGGGCTAGCTACTAGGTCAATGAGTTATGTAGTTACCTTTGTCAGCTTCCTTTTCAACCTTCAGAGAACTAGTGAAGTGCTAACATTCTAGCACCATTGTCAGGGAACAAAGTGACAGATATTCCCCGGGAAAGAACGAAAAGGATTAGATCTAATTCCTAATGTTGAACAATTCTCAGGCAAAAGAAGGTTGTGCATCTTTCACCTAGTGACTCCATTGTCGAAGAATCCAAAGGTTCAGAATTTTCATGGCAACTCCACTTTTCGAGAACCGATAGTTTGAAGAACTTCTTGGTGACCTCATTGTTGTCAAAATGGATTTAAATACTCATAGATATGCTCCTACGAAACGAGCTCTTACTATTGGTTTTCCGAACCGTATTCCTTGTATATATTAGCAAACATGGCAACCAAAATTTAAAGGTAAGGACGAAGAAGATGCTAGTTTTCACTTGGTCAAATTTCATTTTCATATTCAAAGACTAAATATTGAGTTAAAAAGAGAATCCATACAAGAGAATTTGATTTTTAGAATCAGTGGAATAACCTATTCAAAGTTTTCTAGTAACCCAATGTTTCAGACTTCCTAGGTGAGTCCATCTTCAGGGGTAAACGCCAAATGATCTTTGAGAAAATTTGAGACGATTAGAGCAAATAAGAAATTATATATATAGTAATTAGTGAGGATAAATTATGAGGTCGGTTGGAAGAAATAATAAATTTTAATTTATTAAGAGAAAAAATTGATGAGAGGATTATTGAAAAAATAAAAATAAAAATTATTGTGTTTGTTTTTTAAAAACATTTAACTGACCTAAGATTTTCAACAAATATGACTTATTTTATTTTATTTTATTTATTTATTTGTTGTTGTTGTTGTTGTTATTATTATTATTATTTATTATTTATTTTTTACTTTTATTTTTATTTTTATTTTATTTATTTATTTATTTATTTATTTCTTCCTTATTTATTTATTTATTTATTTTTAATTTTAATTTTAATTTTAATTTTAATTTTAATTTTAATTTTAATTTTAATTTTAATTTTAATTTCTTTTTTTATTTTTTCGGATTCATTTGTCTATTTTTAATTTTATGTGAAGAGAGGATATTCAAATCCTTCCATTATTACGGTAGTGTTTCCCTCATCTTCTTTTAAGATGATTTTATTTTTATTCTTTTATAGGTTATTTAGGGCAATTTTTTCTTGCTTGGATATGTTACCTGATGGTGGTTTGGTATCTTTAAGAATTTTTGTAATATCTTGTCTTATTTCTTCAGCTTTGATTTGGTTAATATCCTTTATGGAGATTTCTATATTACTTATTATGTTATCAAAGGGGATTTTATTGGGAGTAATGGAAAAATTTAAACGTTTATGAAGAAGGGAAATGGAGGCTTGGTATAGGTTAAAAATAGAAAGGTTTATGACAATGTGTTTGCTGAATCCCTTACTATGAGAGTTTCCCACAACGTGATTATGGGATGGGTGAGAGAGGGTGTGGAAGTCGTTATGAATGAGATCAGATGGACAAGGTCTGCAATTGGAAGTGGATGTTTCATTTTTAATGAGAGGAAGAATGGGTGGGTTTGGAGCCAAAGATCTCATCTGCAGGGATGTTGACACTTTGGACCATGGTAATCTGCATGGGAATGCTAGACAGTCAGTTAGGATCGCTGGAATTTTTCATAGTTTCGTCCGCAATCAAATCATCAGGTTGCTGAGAATATAACATTATAGGTACGTCAAATCTATGATGAAGATGTTTATGGCTACCTTGGAGGAAAAGGAGACATCATGGTATGAGAGTCTACCATATGCCAATTTATATTTTCTAAAGGACTTTCATTTAGTTTTATTTCAAAATTATCAAAGTCGTAATTCTTCCTTGTCGATAATTGATAATTGTTGTGAGATCTCTGAAAATTTCATTAAATTTCATGAAAATTTCTTTGGGGATGAAGAATGTATGGATGATGAGATCATATAAGCCCTTTATGATTTTTCCTCCCAACAAGAACAAATAGTTTCCTCCTTGGATCAAACACACCATGACGAAAAATTAGAAATGCCTATTTCCGATCATGAAAATGAAAATCATCAAGCCAATGTTAACTGATGTAAAATTCAATTTTCTCCTCTTTCTAAAGATGAAATAGATCAGCTCCTGAAAATTCATTTTACCACCTAGGATAGTGCCTGTTTGTAGTGTTCACGTAGTCAAGAGTGTGTTAGTGAAACTTCTTCCATTATTGAAAACGAAAATCTGAGTTTAAATGATGATAGTCATGAGACTAATGAAACTATACAGGAATTTTTTGTAAGTAAGCCAATTTGTGATGATGATTTCCTGCAAAGAGATGAACTCACATATATTTTTGTATTTCATGAAGAGGATAAGGCTGTCATGTTTAATGATCTTAAATATTTTTAATGTTAAGAGATTACTTATACTATGAATGGAAGGAGAATGAGTCTGAGATAGATAGTATGCCAGAGATAGAATCAGAGTTTCTCATGCTTGAGGAATTTAAAACCAACAATCAGGTAGAAGAAGGTCATACTTCCCTATGCCTTCCTATGGATCAAAAATCAAATATTATTTCAGATCAAAATGAAGGGTGTGCTTGTGCTTTTTTGGATCTCAATACAAGGTAACATTTCAAATTATTGAAGATCCTTACACTAATTCGCTACAGTCAATTGGGATGATGTATTTTCTTGAATTGATGGATCATGAGGACATTTTCAGTGGACACTTGGAGTTGCCTATATTTTGTTTTTTCTACCTGCTCGAGGAAATTAAGAGCATAATTCAAGTAGCCATCTGTTGGATTGGTTACACTCAAAAGATCACTTCACATGATTGTAAATATGTCTTCAGCAGGAAAGTACTTGTCATCAGGATATGGAGCCCTCAAGTCTCGGTGATATTCTGCCATCAATAAGTTTTGTAAGTTTTTTTCTTTTTCTTTTGTTAGAGTTAGTTTAGTTTCTCAGTTTTTTTAAAGTTTTGAGGTATTTTTCAGTATCACTATCACATTTGGTCCAATTTGTAATATTTTTAATTAGCTTTTAGCTAGTTGGAATATTATATGTTTCTTCTATTCATAGTCTATATGAATAAGTGGGGTAAAGAGACCCTTAAATATCTTTAGTAGGAATAAACCACCTCTAGTATGGATGTGGATAAGTCTGGATAGCCAAAATAAAGCCACCTTGGGTGTGAAAGGGGGAAATGAATGTAGACTAGGTTAAGATTGACCAAATCAACAACGTTGTAAAGGAGGGAGTGGAGCTAGTGGGGACAATGCAATTTTGGAGGAGGAGTCTTTGCATGGAAGCAACATCATAAATGAGTGGGGCCAAACCCATACAAATAAGTAACTCAGCCCACTTACAATGTTGAGGTACAAAATTTCCAAACATCTCCTCTTAATCTAAATGGTATGCATCTTAGTTAAAGAAAGGTATTGCAAAAAAGAGATTCTCTTGATGTTATTGAAGGAAAACATTTAGAAAAAGAAGATTAAAATAAGAATATCAAAGAATCAAGGGCTGCAATTGATGAAGAGAAGACATCAAAATTAGATATTGAGAAAGTTCTGCCATGTTTACCATCATTTCCTGCATGTGTTCAAGGGAATAATCAACAAAAAGATGAAGGTTTGAATTTAATGGTAGAAGAAGACATGAAGAGTGATACCAATGAGCAAGAAAAAAAAAGGCATCAAAGCTATATTGAAATATGGTTCTAGACAGTCATTAGGTTGGAGAAACACACTCCTCTTTAGCAGTACTTGTTACCATCTCATTCAAAGAAGTTGGTCCCTCACATTCGGGTACATGTCAAAGCATGTATTTCAAGTGTATACATGATTTTATATGTCATATTGATGTGTATATCGGTCCACTGGAAGACTTCGTATACTTGAAATAGGTTTTTCTTTTCTAAATAGAGTAGGATAGAAAAAATAAAAAAAAATGTAAAAGGAGAGAAAAGGAAAAAGAATAAAATCTCAGGTGAAAACCTCTTTTGAGGTGCCTCATATTGGCTTCTGAATTGAAAATGTCCATGAAGTGGTAAATGGGTTGGGAAAAGGAGAAAATAAGAGAAAAATAAAAGATCCTAGTTGAAAACCTCCTTTGAGGCGCCTAGGCAAAACTACTAGTCGAAAACCTTATTGAGGAAACTATGAGGCCTAACGAAAAAAAAAGTGAAAAAATGAAAAGAAAAATTATTTTATCCATGTATCTCTCTCTAATGAATGCAGGTTTGCTACAACCTTTGCAAGCAGCAAAAAAACAAGTTGGCACCAAAAGAAAAAGCTGGTCAAAACCTAGTCAAAGGAAGTCAAGATTGGACTTCCTCCTTCTTTCCTCAGATGCTCCAAAAGGACCTAGGTCATGCCAATCCATCACCCACATCAATTTCCAACATCCAACCATCATTTCAAATATTTTTTTCATTCATTTTCATCATTGTCCTAAAATTATTCACGAAAAAATGTTTTGCTACGGGAAACTCCTAGTTTTTACAAGATTTTTTTTTTTAATTATATCTCAACAATTGTGCATCCATTTTCTGACCTGTTTCATGGGGAGATGCATATATGTTATAGTAACATGTTCAAGAAATTTTAGCACATTCTGGTGCACGTTTTGTGAGAAATTGACCTCCATCACCTACAACCAATTTCAAATTTTATCGAGCTTTGTGCATCCAATAGCTGAGATTTTTTATGGGGAGGTGCATAAGGATGATATTAATATGCTAAAAACATTTTATCTCAATATTATCTACGGTTTTATAGCTATGCCTAGAACAAGCCTGCTACAAGGAGGTTGTCCTGAAATAGTTTCTAGTAGAAATTTGTTTTTATTATATCTCAAAAACATGCATCTGTTTTCTGATATATTTCAGGAGGAGATGCATATATATTCTGGTAACATGCTCAAATAATTTCTGAAATTCTAGGTGCACCATTTGTGATAAATCAACCTCCATCACCTACAAAAATTTTTAATTTTATTCATATCAGTGCATCCAGTGGCTGAAATATTTTATGGAGAGGTGCATAGGTATGATAGTAATATGATAAAAAAAATTTATGTCAATTTGATCTACCATTTGAGAGTTATGCCTAAATCAATTCTACTACAAGAGTTTTGTCTTGAGTAGCTTGTACAGTCACATCACAACTCAGCATCAATTCTTCTTTTTTAACCATAGAGCAGAAGATACATCCACCTTGAGCATCATGAAGAAATTCTAAAGTCGAGAAGAGCACACCCTCTTAGGAAGCAGTAAATCCAATCCAACAACAGAAGATTGAACATTGGGAGAAGACTGCACGCATAAAAATAGCTTTATCAGTCAAAATATAATCGTGCTATGAAAACCTGTAAAGAATCACAATCATCAACTACCCACATCATGAACATATCAGCAACAAAATTTTATCTAGGGATGTGAAGCAAGAAAAACACCAGCAAAAGAAACCATAGAAGACCTTTAGACTCAACGTTATCAGGAATAGGACCTCTAGAAAATTATCACACGCAACTTCTGGATCATGAGTACCAACTTCAGAACCAACAAAGGTAACTTCAACATTCATATCAACAGTTTCAATATCACCTGCAAAAAAAAATCAAGGGTAAGGCTCAAGTATGCAATCACCTAAACTTTTCTTCGAATCTATTATAGCTTAAGAAATCATTAAAGGTGTGAGAAGGAAAGTTTTTTTATAGCCAAAATTAGTAGCAGAGAAACCTCAGCCTTATCTACCAGTTAACTTCACTTTTCCACCAAGACACATGCACGTGTGGGAGAGGAAAAAGAAAAAAGTGAAGAGGACTTGAGAAACTGTTGTGTAACCAGCTCCAAAAATAGAAGAAAAGAGATATCAACACCTTATAAATAAGCCACTTCTAGGGGGCAACCTCCAATAGATTACATAAATGAACAATTCTTGGATGATACGATTTACAAAACCTCCTTTCTATATATAGGAGTCCATGGGGCCAAAATGTAATCCTAGCCGACCTAACAATAATAATTTAAGGGCACAATAATAACAATATGGGGGTTACAAGGGTACAATAATAACAATAAGGGGTTTACACTAACAATAATAAGGGACTACACTAGTAATATAGGTACCTAACATGCCCCTCTCCTTCAAAAAAGTGGTGTCCTCAATGCTTGAGTAGCTCTGGGTGCTTCTGTATAAAATTCTCATCATCCCATGTACAATATTCAGTGGGTAAGTTCTTCCACTTGATGAGATACTCTAAAATTGATTGGTTCCATAGCTGTCGAGTTCTTGTTTCCGTGACCACTTCAGGTTCCAATATGATTTTTCCTTCCTCATCAAGTTCTGGCAATATTTTTTGAACTAGAATATTTTCACCTATAACCTTCTTTAAGCATGAAACATGGAAAACTGGATGCACTCGTGAAGAAGCAGGAAGATTCAATTCGTATGCCATAGTACCAATCTTTTGCAACACCTTGTAAGGACCATAGTAGTTTGGCGATAATTTACTATCCTTCTTAGCTTGCTTGAAGGAAATTTGTTTGTATGGTTGTAGCCATAAAAATACCTAATCTCCTACATCAAAACTTCTCTTGCTGTGATGTTGATCTACCTGTTGTTTCATTCGATTTTGTGACAAATTCAGGTTATCCTTTAAGAGTTGGAGAAGTTCTTGTTGATGCTCGATGTGATCTTCCACTGCTTGAACCTTTGAAGTCTTCCTTAAATATGATGTGATGAATAGTGGATCATATCCATAAAGTTCCATAAATGGGGTCATTTTTGCTTTAGTATGGAAGGAAGTGTTATACAACCATTCAGCGAGAGGTAACCACTTGACCCATTGTGTTTGTTCATCAGATACAAAACAATGAAGATATCCTTCCAAACATTTATTTACTATCTCAGTTTGACCATCAGATTGAGGATGATAAGATGAGCTATGAGCTAATTGAGTACCCAAACAAGAAAATAACTCCGCCCAAAAATTTCCAGTAAAAATGGGATCACTGTCGCTCACAATAACCCTTGGGCTTCCATGTAGCTTTTGAATTGTGTCCATAAATGTAGTAGCAACTGTACTTGATTTAAATGGATGAGTTAATGCACAAAAGTGTGCATACTTGGTAAGTCTATCAACTACCACCATGATGACATTCTTTCCTTGGAACTTAGGTAAACTTGTGATAAAATCCATTGAAATCTCTTCCCAACGTTGACTTGGAATGGATAAATTTTGTAGGAGTCTCGGGGTGTTAATTGTCTCAAATTTATTCTACTGGCAAACCAAACATTCCCCCACAAACTTTTGAATATCAATTTTAAGGCCATCCCAAAAAAATTATTTCTTCACCCTGCGGTAAGTTTTTAAAAATTCTAAGTGTACTCCTAAAGAAGAAGTGTGCAATTCGAAAAGAATCTTTTGTTTTATTTGGGAATTCTTACAAAGATATAACAAATTTTTGTACCACAAGGAATCATTTTTCCAACTAAATGTATCAGATGTACTAGGATCTTGCTGCAATTTTTGAATGAGTGTCCATACATCTTTTTCCTTCTTCCATTCATCTCTTGCTTCGGTTATCCAATCTCGTTGGATAATAGAAATGGCACAAAGAAATGCTTCCACCTCTTCATTCTTTGTTGAGAGTGCATCTACAACAACATTAAGCTTTCCTTTTTTGTATATTATTTCAAAGTCATAACCCATCATCTTTGTGACCCATTTTTGATGCTCTTCTGAAGATAGTCTTTGTTCCAAAAAGTGTTTAAGACTATCATGATTAGTTTTTACCTTGAAGTGTCTTCCCATTAGGTAAGTTCGCCATTTCTTTAGTACATGTGGTATTTCTAACATTTCCTTCTCATAAATAGGTTTTTGTAAATACTTTCCTTTGATTGGATGGATTTCAAAAGTAATGGGTCTTCCTTCCTGCATTAAAACATCACTAATTCCATTTCCTGAGGCATCACATTCCACAATAAAGGTTTTTGTGAAGTCTGGCATAGCTAAGACCGGTGCTAGGCACATTGCCTCTTTAAGATGTTCAAAGGCCTTAGTTGCTTCAGGAGTCCATGAAAATGCATATTTCTTCAATAATGTTGTTAGAGGTGCTGCTATTCTCCCATAATTATTAACAAACTTTTGGTAATACCCTGTTGACCTGAGAAATCCTCACAATTTCTTTATGGTTGTGGGGACATTTCATTCCTTAATGGCTTTAATTTTGTTGAGGTCTACCTTAACACCCTCGTGAGATACAATATGACCCAGATATTCCATGTATTTTACTCCATAGAAACATTTGGATGTTTTTGCATATAGTTGTTTCTCCTACAATAGTTTGAGCACCTTGTCAACATGTTCAACATGATCCTTCCAAGACTTGTTGTAGATTAGTATATCATCCAAAAATACTAGCACAAATTTTCTAAGGGTTTGAAAATGGAATTCATGAACCCTTGAAATGTAGAAGGTGCATTGGTAAGGCCAAAAGGCATGACCAAAAATTCATAATGACCGTCATGAGTTCGAAATTTTGTTTTTGGAATATCGTCAGTCTTCATTCTAATTTGATGATATCCTGAACGAAGATCCAACTTGGTAAACTAAACTGCTCCATGTAATTCATCCAATAATTCATCAATCATAGGAATGAGAAATTTATCTTTAATGGTGAGCTTATTGAGCTCCCTATAATCTGGACACATGCACCGTGATCCATCCTTCTTGTGTGCCAATACTATAGGAGTAGAGAAAGAACTTTGACTAGGTTGAATTATACCTGCCTCTAAGATTTTTGGAATCATACGTTCATTTTCACTCTTTTGGACATAAGGATATCTATAAGGCCTGATGTCTGGAGGAACACTTCCTGGATTCAAATGAGTAGCATGATCATGATCACTAATAGGTGGGAGTCCTCTGGGAGTTTCAAACACCTTGGAATGATTGTCCAAGACTTGTTGGAGATCTGAAGAAATAGATGATTTTGATGTTGGAACTTCTAGTGAGCATAATTGTGCAATTACACCTCATTTTTATTTATTTAGAAGCTTTTTCATGACATTAGAGCTTACTATCTTTCCTAGCTTTCCTGCAATACCTCGTAATTTGACTTCCTTTCCTTCTGAAAAAAATTTCAAGAAAATTTCTTGAAAATTAAAAGCTATCGTCCGCAAAGGTTGTAACCATTGTACTCCTAGTACAACATCAGCACCTCCCATAGGAATGGAAAGAATTGGACTATTAAATACATATCCCCCCATGGTTAGCTTGATATTATGGCATTTTCTAGAGAAATTTATAGTTCCTCCATTTGCAACCATCACTTGACATTCTGGTGGTGGCTATAGGAAACAATTTAATTCCTTGGCTACCTTACAATGAATAAAATTATGGGTGCTACCTGAATCAATCAACACTATTAAATTTTTCTTCTTGATATGTCCTTCTATATTGAGAGTTTGAGGAGTGGTGATTCTTGCCAGTGCATGACACGATATGGTCAGACTCATTTCTTCCTCTTCTATGATTGGTTCCTGGTGTATATCCTCTTTTTGTTCATTTTTTTCTTCCTCTTCACAATCTATGTAAAATAATTTCTTCTCAGCACACTTATGACCTTTAGTGTATTTTCTATCACAACTGTAGCAAAGCCCTTTCACTTTTTTTTCTTTCAATTGTTGTGGTGTTAACCTTGTAGGTTGTGGAAATCTAGGCATAGCAACACTTCCTTCTTTATAGAAGTGAGTGGTAGGCTTCCTTGTCGCCATAATTTTACATTCAATTTTTCTTGCCAACCTGAATGCCGTCTCCAATGAATCGGGTTCCAAAATGCCAACTTCATGTTGACTGTTATCCTTTAAAGTGCATACGAAGAGATCAGTCCTGTGTTCCTCTAGAATATCAGTTACCCTTATATTCAATTTTTGGAAGTCCTCAATGTGCTCCCCCACTAAACCCTTTTGTTTGAGATTTATCAATTGGCTAAACAAGGTGTTTCTCTTTGTATCCTCATAATGTGTTATAATTTTCTCCATAAAAATTGACGAAGTGACAATTTTTTTACGAGAGAAAAGCCATCGATACCATACAAATGTATTTTTTTCTAAATGTAAAGTTGCAATGCGTACCCTTTGTGTGTTTTTCACATTATGGAGATCAAAATATTGCTCCATATGCAGTATCCATGTTACAGGATCCTTTCCATCAAACTTCCTCATATCCATTTTTCGAATATGGTGTTTCTTCCTGCCAACAATAGAGTTTATGAAATCATGATTAACATTTATTTTGTTCTCATCATGAATTTCCTCTACTATATTTTCACCATTAGGAAAAATTTCTTGTATCAAATTTGTCGAACCTTCCATGTCTTCTTTTAGATCATTCTTCATGTTTTCCATTTTAGCTTCCATGTCATCCATCTTAGATTCTATGCCAGCTTCCATGCCATCTATCTTAGATTCCACGCTTTTCTTTAAAACATCCATATTATTCTTCAAACCATCCATATTATTATTCACACCCTCCATCTTCGCTTCCACGCCTTTCTTCAAAACTTCCATTTCATTTTTCGCTGCTCTTTGTGAAAGCGAAATTTGGTGGACTTGCTCTTGTAATTTTAATAGATCATGTTGCAATTATTAATCTTCATGAGTCATAGTAGAGCCTTATGAAGGCTTAATGGGTGTTGAATTATTTTTACGGGGCATTTTTTTCGAACCCAATACTGATATCTATTCTACAATATGCCCTTGGAATCAATTCAAATTGATTCTTCAAACAAGACTTATGCAATTCGGAAAAAAAATACACACCTTTTTCTTGCTTTTGAGGAGCTCTATATTGAAATTGGATTATCTCCATGATTTCGGCTCTTCAGTATCTGACATTCAACACTAATGTAGCCCTCTGAATTATCTTTTGAATGCCATAGGTCTGACCTAATTTGGATTCTCCAAGACAAATTTAGGTCCAATCTCGCACAATGACCTAATTATGGACTATTTCAGCAGAGTGAACTTGTACGACTTGCCACGTGTCACTGTTTCATCCTTCGGCTATGAAATTGATATCCATGAAGCTAGAGTCTGTGCACTTGCGACCAAATTTTACGGCACACCAATCCAATGCTCAGAGAGATATTTATGAGATGTTTCCCATGATCACCTCTTTGAGATGAATTTCGAGAGCCTGAAAAAGCACTACCTTCCACAAATGCTATCTCCGAAAATATTGCGAACCAATATTTGAAATTTTTTGACGAGTTTCCTTAGGATTTCAAATTCACACCCTAAAAATTTTAGATTTTGAACCTTCGTAGAAAAATAGTTATAGCGAAAATGCCACGATGACCTGTTTAGAGCAGTGAAACCCTAGAATCCAAAGCTCTGATACCAAATGTTGTGTAATGAACTCCAAAAATAGAAGGAAAGAGATATCAACGCCTTATAAATAAGCCACTTCCAGGGGGAAAACTCCAATAGATTACATAAATGAACAATTCTTGGATGATACAATTTACAAAACCTTCTTTCTATATATAGGAGTCCATGGGGGCATAATGTAATCCTAGTGGGCCACAATGTAATCCTAGCCAACCTAACAATAATAATTTAAGGGCACAATAATAACAAAATAGTGGTTACAAGGGTACAATAATAACAATAAGGGGGTTACACTAACAATAATAAGGTACTATACTAGTAATATAGGGACCTAACAGAAAGTGCGTAGTAAGTAGTTGTTTTTTATTGAAGACAAGGAGTGTAAAGGGGTAACTGAGGGAAAAATCAGTTAACAGAAAAAGAACTCTGAGTTTATTTTGCATGAAATGAAAAAAGAGAGAAAAAAATGAAAAAGGGAATAAAAATAAAAATAAAAATAAAAAATAAAGGTGGTCCCACCACCTCTTGAAATTCCAAATAGAGTTGCTACACGCAAAGTAGAATTGCTACACATGAAATAGGGTTTCTATAGGAAAAACTAGATTTACTATAGGAAAGACAAAGGACAATTTTTTTTGATCAAATGTGGTTTTTCTCCTCTATTTTCTCTCTCATTTGATTACACAATCCATAGAAAATTCTAGCATGCATCCATTCACTCATTTCACTGTTCAAGTTGGAAAAAAAATCCATTTTTATTCCTGAGTGTAATTTCTACAGGAAAGTCCTAGCAACTACAAGAATCCTGTAGCACTACAAGAAACCCTGTAAAATCTATAGGAAACTTATTTACACGGAAAGTAGCTTTCTCAAAGGTTTTTAAACTTCAAAAAGAGCATGATAATATTTTTTTTTTGCTGATGCCTACCACTCCTAACCCCCACTTCACTCCATGCACAAGGATTCACTCCCTCAACCCTATGTTGTGCCACTAGAAACTAGATCACCTATACCTTCACATAGGAAATAATTTACGGACTTGCTCACTAATACTGGAGGATAAATATTCAATAATAAATGAGCAAAATATCATGAAATAATTTAGAAATTTTGGAGATATTCTGGAACAACGATGATTGAGAAAATCTAGGAATGTGTTCCCTGTAATTTAATACAAACTCATAGTGTTGGGAACTAGATCCACTATTGGAGTGATTTTGGAGGGGAAATCTTCAACCTTTCAAGGATAATGCTTCCTCATCATTTTGTATAAGTAACAATTCGAATTGGCCTCTAGAGGCATCTATTTTTTAGCGTTATTATGGAGAAAACTTCTTTTCTAGTAGCTCCACTTTCTTTCCTTTCACGGATGTACTTGTATTGATTCAATATTGAAGAATGGTGTAATTTTTAGCTTCTAAGGCCTGGTTTCTTCCATGGGACTTTGATTCCTCCTTGCGATCGCTGATCCCAGTAGCCTCAGAGTCCTTTTGCACAATTTATTTATGTTCTTTTCACTTCTTAATTGCATGCATCTCTTATTTCTATTTTTCATATATCTATATTTAGTGTTGTTTTTTTTCTTGGTGCATGATTGAGATAGATGAGTTAAGTGATTTATTTTTGGGTCTATTACAAGTTAAAAATAATTATTGATCTTTATAATAACTTCTTAAGGTCATCTTAATCATTAATCTACTTGGATTTCATTACTAGTTCATGAATATAGGATTTCTAGAAATGCCTTGTACCGAAATAGTAGTAAATTTATGCTATTTTTTAGAAAGGGTTAGTGAGATCCATTTGACTTAATTCCACTTGCATTAGGTCATAATAATGTTAAATTTTATAACAAAATTCATGCCATTGAATTTTCACTTGATTATGCTAGGCATTTGATAGACTAACTAGCTCACTAGTTCTTGAATTTCCATATTTTAGAGTAGTAATTTTATTTTATTTTTTAGCATGCGTGAACAAGGGTATTTTGGAGTGATTCCACTTGAAATGGAGACCTACGACATCATAAGTGATAAAAAAATCTCCCATACAATTTAAATTTGATTCACATAGTCATTTAGTGAGTTATTTCCAAAACATACTTGCATGTAGAAAAATTAGAGTTTCCTATGTCACTCTTGCAACATGTGTAAACTCAACCATATTTTCTTCCAAAGGTTGCTTTTGTCTCTTACGCTTCAATCCTAACCCCTAAGACCTAAATACATGATTGAGGAAGAATAAAAACCACTTACGACATTCATTTTCGCAAATTAGATCAGGTATTTTTATTTGAATTAATGCTCCTAGGATTTCAATCACAAATTGTTGTTCTTTCCTAGGATTAATTTATTTTCAAAGAAACACTTCCATTTATGCAATTAGTTTAGGTTTTGATTTCATGAAATTCGCTCCATTGCATCAGATCAAAAAAATAAGTACACATTGTATCCTGCACATATAGTGTTGATACCTCTTAAGTTTGTACAATTCCCGGGTTCATAATTAAAGTTGTCGGCTTCGGTATTTGTAGCATTCTTGTTGCAATATTGAGGCTCATCACCTACTATTTTTGAATGGAGAAAATTTCTTCTCCCTAGGACAAGGCAACAAATGGAGCTATTATATTATCTTGTGTGTCTATGATATGTGCAAGCACATGCTTTCTGGTTAGGACACACATGCTCAACATACAAATAGAGGATATCTACTTCTTGATAGGTTTGTCACAGAGAGGAGAACCTACAATTATTTCTTGATTGAGAAGGGGTCAAGAGACTATCAAGGATTATATTGTTGCATAGTGTAGACCTTGATCCCAACCAAAAAAGGATGGGTTGATCGAGATTAAGTATGTGATGTGTTTTCCTCTCAGGACCATATTTTTTATCATTGCTATATTAATCAGGAGTGCTATCTTACACTTGGATAACACATCTTATATTTAATATGCATTTAAGTTCTTGAAATGAAAAATATTTAGCTGGAGCAAGGGGGTTTAGAAAATATAAAGGAAAAACTTACCAAGTTAAGAGATGGGTGATTGAAGAACTTTGGGTATGGTTCTATTCTGATCTCATTTTCCTTAGAGAGGATTCCATTGATCCATCCACAACATATCTCACTTGAGATTCCAAGTCGTAGAGCTCCACGGATGAGGCGATGGGTAGACCTAATTTCTAGACATGCACGACTATCCTCCATGACATTTACACCAGTCTTATTTAGATGGTTATGCATGCAACTCATTATAATCGAAGACTCTCCATATCTCGATATTGATTTTAGCATAGACCCATAGCTTATGCTTCTTGATGGTGGGCGATGGGTATCATAGCTAAAACAAAATCATTTTGAATATATTTTTGAGTTTTGATTTTTTCAACTTTTTAATTTTATTTTTCATGTATCCAAGACTAACTTATGATTTTAACATGCATACCTTGGAACTATTCGACCAATGGCTTGATCCTATCCTCAATGTATTGAAGACCCATAAGTGGAATAGGTTGGAGTACAATTTTTTGCAACGGGGCGAAAGGTATTGCATGATTTTGATCTGGCTAAGACTCTCACAAAGGTTGAGTGACATATGGAGGGATTGGCTAGGGGCATAGCTGAGACTATGGATGATCAGATACGTACCAGACTACAACTTCACACTATTGGTGTGCCAAGTACTATCATACAACTACTATGCAAGCTAGCTTGTGCAATCGCTTGTTATCATGAGTACGTTCAGGATTAGTCTACTAGGAGGCTATAGAGCCATTTTCTTACTATATTTATTTTTTATATGATAGGTCGTGTGGTCTCGGACACATAATTTTGTAAAACCAAACTTTATATATATATATATATATATATATATATATATATATATATATATATATATATATAAACTTTATATATGTGATGTGAATTAAATTTAATTTACATATGTCACAAACATTTGTCAAAAACATGATTTACTAATGTATACATCAATGTATTTATAAGTATAGGGACATGTTGATACAATATATAATCAAAATATATTTCCATAAGGCGAACCCTTAAAAATGTATGAAGCGAAGTTATACATATAACTAAATAGACATTAGTTAAGTGTAGTACGACAAGCTGTGATTCAATTTTGACAACTATACGACGAATACCATGAGAAATAACATCAAACAATCATTTGATCATTGAGTTATAATCAACAATATTATTGGTAGAGTGACCGTTACAAATCCCATGTAAACTCACTAAATCACCATTGAGAGCATTTGTAGCCCATGTTGTGGAGAAAAGGTTTTGAATACCATGAATATCATCGTCAACATAACCAACATATGGTTAGGGGCCGCTTACATATGTAGAGAAAATGTAAGGCAATATTAACAAAAATGGTAGGAAACTCTGAAGGGAACACATTGCAAACACACTCATCACACCTATCAATCGTATGTACATAATGAACTAGGGAAAAATGACTTAAGCATAGTATTTTCTTAGGTACAACCCATTTATGTGTTTAACCAATGGAGCTCCATCAAAATAAATAAGCTCATAGGCCTATTTTGAAAGAGCACATTTAATGATGTATGGACCTAACCACATTGCCTCAAACTTTCCATACCCTAGCTTATCAGACTCTTCATCATATAAAAAAACAAGGTCACCTTTCAAGAAGGAACAGGGCTTGACATAATTATAATATTTTCCCTTAATTCTTCTCTTATGGGCTTCATTATATATCACAACATCATGCCAGGTTTCTTCTAATCATGTCAGACGTAAGATACATTCTTCTTCTATGAATGTGGTAGGAATAAGTTCGAGAGAATATTGCAGAGATGGAATTTCACACACAGTATAAATTATTGCTTCGAGACCATACACTAATTGAAATGGTGTGAATCTGGTGGAAGTTAAGACAAATTTTCAGTATGCCCACAACGTTGCATAAAGAATGAGATTCCAATCTGATTTGTGGATCCCTATCATGTGTTAAAGCATCATTCTTAAGACATTGTTGATTGATTCAACTTTCCCGTTCGCATGTGGATAGTAGGTATTGAGAGTTCATGGTGAATTCCCAAGTTATAAATGAGTGCAAACATCATGTGATTAGGTAAATGCTTACCATGTTCTATAATTATAGTCAGTGGTAGACCAAACCTTGCATTGACATGATTAGAGAGAAATATAGTAGCCATTTTTCTAGTTTTATTATATGTAGGCATCACCTCAACCCATTTGGTAAAGTAATATACCACCACAATAATGTATCCATGCCCCCCGGTCATGTGAGTATTGCATGTCATAAGTTCAATGCCCCATTTCATGAAAGTACCAACCATGACAACACAGGTTTTATGATATTATATCTAGTACACGTTACACTTATTAGGAGAATTTTGAGGTCTAAAATGGGCCTCCTAATGAAATTATAAAATAATACTGGAAAGAATAAAATAAGATTTTATGACATCATCAAATTTTAGAGGGAAAAAAGAAAATACTACTTTTTCAACTCGTATTTTCAACTTATCCACCAATGTTTTTACTCAAATTTTGAGTGGGAGTACTCATTGGATGCAAAATTTAATTCCTCGTCCAAGAAGTACCCATGTTGAATACTTCAAAGCGACTCTTCTATACGAAAAATGAGAAATAAATGAAAAACGTGATTGCAATCACGTTTTTTCATTTATTTCTCATTTTTTGTGTATCAGGGTCCATCGAATGTATGCAACATGGGTACTCCTTAGATGAGTAATTAAATTTTGCATCCAACGAGTAATCCCCACTCGAAATTTGAGAAAAAAAATTGGGAGATAAGTTGAAAATATGAGCTGAAAAAGTAGTTTTATTATTTTATTACTTTTTAATATGTTTACCCTTTTACTTAAAAAATTGTGAATCAACCCCCATGGTTGAAATCATCATCTTGAATCCTATTGGTTCTTCTAAAGTTTATTTTGGTTTTACATTTTTCTTAGGAGGCCCATTTTAGACCTCAAAATTCCCCTAATGTTTGGAAAACAAGCATGTAATCACGAAACATAGTAGGCCGGAAGTAACCAACATGAAAAAATTTCTATGTGGTAGCATAAACAGACATATGCCCACCACATTCTCCAACATGACATTCATTCAGGGCTTTCTCGGCCTCCTCATGAGTGAGGCACCTTCGGAACATCATATTGATACCATGACAATACCAAATCTTGTGATGGATTCCAAATATAATTATTTACCATTTATCAATTTCTCTAATGAAAAAATTTATATTCTTTGCCTTTCTTTTTTCTAGACTAGTCCACTAGTTCTAGGGAAATTGATTTTGTCCATAATCGTAAATTTCTCATAACAGTGGTTGATTCATAGAGGGATCCCACTCTGGTTGGAAAGGTTAGTTTCTAACATAAATACTCGTTTAAAGGTTACCTTAGACATTTCCTTCATAACGAGGAGATTTTTTAGTGATAATATCTTGGCACCATTTTTGGGAAGGAAAATTTTGATGTCAATTCATCCCTGGGTAGAACAACAAAGAATAATAATTGACTGTTCATAGAGAAAAATGGTCACACACAAAGAAAATATACATATATCACATGGAATCTCCACTATTCAAAGAATTTTAAGCTTAAATAATTTACTGATGACTCAACTAGATTCAATGAAGGACTCAAATGTAGCAACTCTTATTTCAAGGTATGCATGCTTGGATTTTTTGGATCTTCCTATTTTTCCTAATATTCTACCATAATATGAATATTTTATAATGGATGGTCCTAAATTGAATGGATATGATCTAAGAATGACCTTGAATCATATCATAAATTACCATAACTTTATTGATCTCCTTAATATCAATAATGAAGATGTATTCCTTAGACTATTTTATGATTCATTCTAAGTAAAATGTAGAAGTTGGGTTGAAAGTTTACTTGTTAAGTCCATATAGTCTCTAACAAGTTTTTGGATTATCTTCCTAGAGACATAGATGGAGAAAGGAAAGCTAGTGGTAGACTCTCCTTCCATTCAAGGTTTTAGATAATGAAACGATGTGTGTACAAATGATGAGGTGGATGAAAAATTTCCTTCATTTTGGTCTTCTTATTTAAAGTAATGGAAATGTGGCTCAGGTTTTATTTCAACATAGCTAGAAAGACATTTTGTTGCATTTTAGTATCGCAAATGAGTATTATTTTGACAATTCATAGTTGGAACAATGGTTTGACATAGAAATAACATGTGAACTATCCAACCACAACAACCAAATTGTAGAATACTTTGAGGATAAAAAAATGGGTCATGTCTTTATTGATCCCATGGCTCACTACATGGAGGGTTTTCTTAGGACGAATTTTGAGCCATTTTTTCCCTGTGGAGACAACGAAACATTAGTTTCCTTTTCCACTACATTGTCTAGTTTTTATTTTGTTCAAACACAGTCAAAGATCCCCATTATTTGAGTAGCTTTTGTAATTTCTGTATAATCTGATCCAACATTATTTCAGCTAGTTAGTGTAGGATGAGTTTGTAATATGCTTGTTGTCCAAAAATTTATTTTCAAGCTACAATTTCATGTTTAGCTTTCAGTCAATTTGCAACATGTATAGTTTTGGTTTTTAGTTTGGTTTAGTTGGATACTAGGTTGGTTGCAAGGTGATATTGAATATTTCTATTTGAGGTTGGGAGCAACCCAATGGATTTGGCACCAAGTATACATGTTCTTTGTTGCCTCACTTGGAGGATAACATCCCCAGATGGAGCTGATGTTATCACTCCATAAATTTGGTTCGAATTCATGAGCACTCTTGAATTTTTTAACTTCTTAGTGATCCTAGATGGGGTGATCTGAAAACACTCTTGGTCTTTGGATTTCATAGCACTCTTGATTAGGTTATCTCATAGTGCCCATGTGCTCCCATAGCAAAAATTTGGCATTTGGTAAAAAATGTACACTATTGTTTTACACGAATTCCATAGAATTGCTGACAAATTAAATGACAATGAAGGTATCTCATTTCAGGAACTTTGTGTTTCCAAAAAAATTGTCAGCAAAAACAATCCTCAATTGCTATATTTCAAGGTTAAGAACAGTGGGAGTCAAAATATAAATCTACATATTCTATTGGAAGCAAAAATAACACTTATTTAGGAGTCCTGAACTATCGATGTCAAATTATTTGTTAGCAAATTTTCCTCTGTTTTGTCAACAGGCACTTCCACTTAATCCATCAGTGTCCTGAAAATTTTGGTTTTGGATAATGCCCATAGTAATTTTGAAATTATTTTTCACATTTTGTATCGTATATCATCCGCTAATTATTTTTCCATTGCTCAAATTTTCTACAACATGTTTGGAACGATAAACGGGTTAGTTTTGATGCCATTACCTAGAGGATATTTCACACAATAATCATCATTGTTTAGGCTCATTTCATAGGGCTATGAAGAATAGATATTCTAAGTATATTAATTAATATTTATTTCACACAATAATTATCATTGTTTAGGCTCATTTCATAGGGCTATGAAGAATAGATATTCTAAGTATATTAATGAATATTTCAACAACATTCTGAGGCACAATTTTTGGGATTACATGATTTTTTGGCAAGACAATTACTAGTTTTGTTACCTTTCTTGAGAAGCGTTACCAACTACAATTAGCGTCACTATAAACTACAATTAATCTTTTATTCAAAGTAATATTTCATATAGAAACAGTGAATATGACAATGCATTAAATATTTGTTTTTGTAAATACATATTAAATATAGGATAAGAGATCGAGTATATTTCCTAAAGATAGTTTATAATTTGATCTTCCTAGAATTATCATTTTAGTTTGTAAATAGTTCTCTACAACTATATTCAAAATACAAAATAAGAGTTGGTCCCTGAAGGGAAAAAAAATATTGTATAACATTTTTCTGAATATTAATGAAATAAGTTTCAAGAAAATGTTTTGATATATTGTTTCGACATATTGATTTTGTGATAGCTTCACATTCTGTCCCTATACTGTTGTTTTCTTTCTCAAGATATGAATGAGCATTGTAGAATTAGAATTCACCTTTTTGATTTTATGATTCCATTGTTAAATAATTCTTCATCGTTGATTCTTTCTCCATCGAATTCATATTTCTTCATCAGTCTATATTATGTTATTACAAAATTCACTCTATTTGATGTGATGATTTAGTTAATGTGTTGTTCCTTCCAATCACCATACTACAAACTATGTCTAAGTAAATAATTATATGTATTTCCTCTCAAAAACATATTTCATACCATAGTCTTGATACTTTATATATTATATTCATATATTTACTCCATTTCCCAATGGACCATTTCTTTCATGCCTAAAAAAATAATTTTCAAAACCCCATCCTAGTTAAATATCTAGCAGTTACTTAATTACATGAGCAATTTTCGTGGTGACATTGGGTCACTTATTCATAGAGGGAGACCAAGTCCTAGATTCCTGGTGGTGGGGCCAAGTCCTCGGTTTTTCGCACTAAAATTTAGGATGGATAGCACACACACACACACACATATACTTGAGAGATGGGTCAAGTGTTTAGAAGAGCTCAGGGGAGATAGGCATGAAAAAGTGTTATGACTCCTCGATGAAGGATTATATATATATATATATATATATATATATTTGTGTGTGTGTGCGTGTGTGTGTGTCATAAGTAATTCTCAAGATAAAAGAGTGAAAATCCACTAAGTGTTGAAGGAAGGAAGGGGTTGAGACAAAGAAGCATGTGAAAATTTTCTCATGTATTAATCTTATCTTCGGACCTCAGGGTCTCGGACTGTAGGGTAGCCAATGCTTTGCACATCACAATGGAACTATGATATATAGGATTTTACTTGGTCGTTAATGTGAATGGATCCATGTCTCGGTCATTGGTTTTGTGGGTGGTTCCCTCATAAGTGATCAATCATGAAGGGTTGTAGTCAAGAATTGATGGAAGAGAATAATAGAGTGATTTTTTCCACCTCCCTCATAGTTACATAGATGAAAAATTCCATGTTCATTATAAATAGAGGCCTTATTTCCCAAAACCACCAAAATGGGCTAATTTAGTTTTAGAGGGAAAATGTGACTTTGCACCAAGTGTGGGGACTAGTGAAACCTAGGGTAGGTTGAATGCTTAGTTGGAACTAGGTTAGCGTGGTGCCATGGTGTTGTGCCAAGTGTTAGTTATATTTAAGGGTTTAAATAGGCACATAAATGGGGGACACTTGGAAACATCGAAGGAGGCCACATGGGTAGGATGATGTAAGCCTAATTTCATATCAATATTATGTCATCTCATGGGTATCACCTATGTTCTTGTTATATCACGGGAAATATTGACAGGCATGATAGATAGAAAATTTCCTAGCATATGACAGAAACAAGTTTGTGATCGGACCTCGACAGGGTTGGTAATGTTTCTACCATGATAAGGGCATATGGATGTGAATTTCCCCAGGAAATTTATGGTAAAACTTACATATCAGGAACTGGACAGGGTTGGAAATGCACCTAGTAGGATAAGGGTGAGACTAATGGGTGATGTGGATTACAATTCCCACTAGAAATTCTTGGTAAAATTTACATCATAGGACTTCATGGAAGACGTTTTATAGTTGTGAGTGAGATTAACTGGGTCAAGGGTTAGGGGAAGTCCTCCCTTATGTTGGTGGGAAATTAATTTTCTCTCACCTTAGGGTTATTCACCATGTGATTTTTTAGTATTTTGAGAGATTAGGATAAGGAGAAAATTTTCACTATAATGGGGAATGAATAAATTGCAAGGCCAAATGGGTGGTTCAATGGGGATCACGGTTCGTGAGATGGCATATTATTGGGTGTGCAGCCTGATTATCTTCTTGATTTAGAGGTCTCATTTTATCCACATTGGATGCCAATTCCTAACATGGTGAAAACACCACATTTAGTATCTTCGTCAAGGGGGTATAGCTAGGAGTTAAAATATTGTAATTTTTTAGTTAATCTAGTTCTGTCATTCGGTGGAAGATCAAATGCTAGAAGTGAAAGCGAAGAGGAAATTACAATGGATTTATTGTAGGTTGTATATTTTATTTTTCCTAGATAATATAAAAGGAAGGCCTGGTTGTTTGTCCATGGATGTAGCCCAAATTAGCTAAACTATACATATCTTTGTCTCTCTTGTTTTTTGATTTTTTGTACTTGTTTTTCTGCAATATTTTATGTGTTCCATTTCTCCCTTTATTAAGTTCGAAGACATATTCCATGGTGTCATAATGAGACAAAAATGTGAGGATGTGTGACTGCCCATAGAGGGTGGAGGGCTGCCATCTAGGCACCACATGGGAGTGACATGGAAAAACAATGTTGACATGGCCAAGGTTTAATGGCATTCCTTCATATAGCCATATCTCATGATTAGAGAGTCAATTTTCAAAAACAATTATATCCTTGGAAATCTCTCGACAAGCCAAACGGGATGGTGGCATTGGATTTTAAATTCAAGAAGATTGAAAAATGAGGAAAATTGTAAGACACCATTTCCATCACAAAATTGTGGAGGCTGTATCAATGATAATAATTCCTTCTTACAACCTTCAGATGGTATATGAGGTATACAAGGGTGTTACAATTTACTTACTTGACGTTTTCATAATAGTTCAATGTATCTTATGCTTATTTAATGTAAATTTATATTATTACATAAAAATCATTTTTACCTTCATTTTTATCCTAATTCGATATCTTACTTCTGTTTTGTCACTTTTTTTTTATACAAGCTTAAGATCAATAATATAAATGACTCTACCACCATAACATGCATCCTATGCTAATGTTGATCTATGTATTTTGCACCGTTGGGGGATTACTTTTATATATATATATATATATATATATATATATATATATATATATATATATATATATATATATATAAACTCAGTCACTTACTTAACACGGTTTATTAAAAATTTTCACTTTTGACCTACCTTTCATAGGAGATTTAGTTTTCCAAAGCCCTATATTTCAACAATATGCATTGAAACTAATGCGCCTTAACCATACAATGTTGTTCCATGTGAACGATGGGTATGTGGACATGCTTACCATAATAGATATTGGATTTCCCACGTGATGGATCAATAAGGAATGGTTTGTATTAATCAAATATATTCAATCGTGGAGAGACCTCGTCGGTAATTAGCTAGGGTAATTGCTTTTTACCCCCACCGTGCTCCCCACCATTCACTCTGTTGGGATTTAACATTAAAATCTGTCACTTAATTAACACGGTTTATTAAACATTTTCACTTGTGACCTACATTTCATAGGAGATTTAGTTTTCCATTGCCCTATATTTCAACATTTTGCATTGAAACTAATGTTCCTTAACCATACAATGTTGTTCCATGTGACCGATGGGTATGTGGACTTGTTACCATAATTGGAATTGGATTTCCCACGTAATGGGTCAATAAGGAATGGTTTGTATGAATCAAATATATTCAATGGTGGAGAGACGTCGTCGGTAATTAGTTAGGGTAATTGATTTGTACCCACAGTGTGCTCCCCACCATTCACTCTGTTGGGATTTGCCATTAAGTGTTCTGCAAGCTTGAATGGGAGTTTTTCTTTCCCTTTGGTTCTCATACTCTTCAACTCCTTATACTATTTTCTTCCTAATTGTTGTACCAATTCACCTCATGGATATTAAACACATAATCCATTAGAGTTATGCGGAATCGTTACTAGAAGTCAAAGAAATCTTGTAAGTTGAATCTAATGGTTTAATTATTTTATTTATATTATTTTATTTATGTGTATATCATTGTTAATGAAAGTTGAATTCATTCCAACAATGTTATCATATAATGTTATATAGGCCCTATTGAATAGCTTGAGCCACTAGCTTTTTAGCCTTTTTTGCTGCTACTTCATTCTCATTCTAAGTAACTCCTTCCGAGCATTCCATCCATGATGTCAAGAGTATTTGTACGGTGGCTGGTATAGTTATGAAAATCCAACGAAATTCTAGGCGCTGAAAAAGCCACCCAAGCTTACGGGTTTCCAAATCATTTAGGCTGAGCCATTAAAAGAATGATGTATACTATAATTTCTTAAAGCAGAGAAGAAAAGCATCATCATCCCCAAGGTTCCCAAGTCGAAATAGGTGAGGCTACTACGTGGTATTATAGGGAAATGAACACAAAGGAGAGAATATGATAGAAACTGTAACTTCAAAAAATCATAAGATCTCTGAATTTTTTGTCCAAACTATTTATTGTATCTTATATGTGTTCTGGTACGCTAAGGATATATTGAACCTTGGTTTTCTTGTGCTCTAAGCTTATGATCATTGTGTTATCAAAGTTTTATGTGTGGTTGAACGTATCTATGACTCATTTAATGGCACCCTATTGATATTGGTTTCCAACAAATGGATAGTCATTATCTCTTAGAAGTACCTTTACTATAACTTTAATTATGTTGTATAAAAATTTTCCGCACCATTTAATCCATGAGCCAAGTTATGGGCTCTATGAAAAAATCATGATTCCAAAATAGGTCTTAAGTTCGCTTGTCAACGCCAACCGATTTTAACATAAAATGAACAAGCCATGACTTATATCTGGTTGGTCATGAAGCCAACTTAGGCACAAGATACTGGAGGTGAATAGGACTCTCTTTCTTATATAACAATGCACACAACATTACGAAACATAAGCGGTCCACACCAAACGCACTTTCAGCATTCAAGTGACTCATAACTTCCTCAAAAGAAATTGTCTTCCCTGTATTACAAGCTAATTCCGGTTATCTATGTGACAAATACATTAGCTTTTATTCATCAACAATCCTACCCATTTCATTAACCATTGTCACATGTTTTGAAACATTTCCGTGCATCTTCTTACACCCAATATAATTTTTGACAAATTTTCCCATGTCCTAATAGAATTATACGACGTTTTTTTAGCGGCTTATCTACCTAGAAATCTAATAAAACCACGGACGTGTTCACAGATAACATCCATCCCTTTCTATTACATAGAATAGTTGATTACTCATTCCTTATTTGAATTCGATAGGTTTTTAAAGGATTGGATAATTAAGTGACCTTAAAACCCCATGCAAAGGTATGGGGAATTTGAAAGAGATTTTTACCTTCACCCATCGACTCTAAGTTTTCTCAAATATGATAATTGGCTTCTCATCATTTACTGCTAATTGTTTTCGTGTAGAGAATGATTGTGTTTTAGCTTCAGGTCCAGCGCTAATTACTTCTCATACAAGGGTTTAACTCAAGTAATTTTAAAGGGGTTTCTATTTGTCCCCTTAATTTATTTATGTCCTTATTCGTTACTCCAAAGTTATTCATTTGGGTTTTTATTGTACTTTTAACTTCCCCTATCTCTCCTCATGCAGAACTACATGGATTTACTATGGAACTTCCGACAACACTTCCCGTTATAAGAAATGCAACGAGGGTTTATTATAACCTTCAGTTAAAAATCAACGTTAGGTCTTTATTCCTCTATAATTCGTCTTAAATTAATCAATATTAGGAAAGTAAACCGTCTCTGGTTCATATTTTACAGTAATGATATTATTCTCCATTTGGGCCACCAAACCCTTCCGCAATAGTAACATGGATTTCTCTCATTCCTACAAGTTTCTTTATGGATAGCTCTCATAAAATCAAACCTCAAATTTCTTGGAGCCTTAGGTAACAATATTACCCTCCTTCTAAAAACTCATATCGAGTTTCTATCTATAAAGCAAGGTTAATTATTCATTATTTTATCCTTGTTGGAATTTAATTCCAACTGCAACATAAAACAGCTCGACAGAAAATCTGATTGCCGCAGATATTTCAGCAAGGCGGATGCCTGAAAAGTCAAGCATTAAATTTGCAGAAGTTATTGAGCCGACAGACAACCGACTTCATTTTTCCAAAAGGCAGCACGTTAACTCCCACCGCTTCCTGTGCATTCAATACGTAGATAAGATTAGAAGATATTTTGTATTTTTAAATATTATAAGTCAAATATTTTTTTCACTTTTAAATGTAATGAACAGCAGTTCGTTTTAATGTTAGAGAGTTTGAGAAATAGAAAAAGACAGAGAAGAAGGCAGAGCAGGAAAAACAGGAAAAAACAGAGTCGTTGTGTTTTGGAGCAGCAATGCATTCTACAGACTATTTCAGCAACTGTCTGTGTGTTTCAGCAACAGACTATGTGGTGTTTCAGCAACTGTCTTCCTGTTGCTGAAACACGAATCTGTGTTAAAAAACAGAGTTTATAAAAACAAAGTATGGAGTTTTTTATTATTCTCGAACTGTAGTTCTGAAGAAGTTTGTAATTTTTATTGTCATTTCTATGGTTAATAAAAACGGAGCTTTTCTCCATATCTTCTTTGTCCAAATTTCTCTCATTTCTTTGTGTTGAGTTGAGGAACTTTGCTTCCTCTGTTTTGTTTGAAATTATCAAAAATTTCCATCATGGTATCAAAGCTAGTCTAGGCACTGAGTGAGTCAAAAACAGAGTTTGTTTTTTCACTGCAGGAGCAGTAAGAAGCTTATTGAGCAGATTTTCTCAAACAGAGAAAGTTTCTTGCTTGTTTTATTATACAGTCAGTATGTTTTCTTAATTTTTACAGTTAAGATGGCAGATGCTGGAACTGGTTTGACAAATTCCCAACTGCCACAGTTTAATGGGAAAAATCACAATTATTGGTCCATAACTATGAGAGCATTATTTGCTTCTCAAGGAATATGGGAGCTGGTTGAAACTGGCTATGCTGAACCTGCAGATGCAACAGCATTGGTTGCTTTGACAGTAGCAGAAAGAGACTAGTTGAAGAGCGACAGGAAGAAGGATGCCAAAACCCTCTTTTTTCTCTTTCAATCAGTACATGAAAGTGTTTTCCCACGGATTGCAGCAGCAACAAAATCCAAAGAGGCATGGGATATTCTCAAAACTGCTTATCAAGGCATGGAGAAGGTGAAGACTGCAAAGTTGCAGATGTTGAGGAGAGACTTTGAAACACTCAACATGAAGGAATCTGATATAGTAGATTCATTCTTCACTCAGGTTATTGGGTTGATAACTCAGATAAGATCTCATGGTGAAATTCTTGAAGAAAGAAGGATTGTAGAGAAGATCTTGAGAAGTTTACCCTCAAGGTTTGAAGCTGTTGTGGTAGCAATAGAAGAAACAAAGGATCTCTCACAGTTCACAGTAGATGAACTCAGTGCTTCTCTTATGTCTCATGAACATAGACTGAGTAGAAGAATAGATTCCTCTTTTGAGCAAGCATTCAAGACTCAGATGTCTTTTGGCCAAGGAAAAGGTTGAGGCAGAGCAAATAACAGAGGTCGTGGAAGAAGCGAAAACAAAAGAAGAAATAATCCTGCAAGCACAAGCGGAAGGAGCTGCAATCAGAATCAAGATGAAGGTTCAAACAAACAACAAGCTCATGGACAAAGGTATGACAAATCCCAAGTCTAATGTCATTATTGTAAGAAATATGGGCACTATGCCAATGAATGTAGGAAAAAGAAAAATGACATGAATAATAGGCAAAATGCTAATTTTGCAAATGAAGAAGATAAGAATCCAAAGATTGTGCTGTTAACATGTAACGTTTCACAAGACAAACAAGAATATTTTTGGTTCTTAGACTCAGGTTGTAGTAATCACATGACTGGAAATATTGCAATGTTTGCCAATCTGGATGAAAATGTCAAATCTGAGGTAACAACAGGAACTGATAGTAAGATATCTGTCAAGGGTAATGGCAGAGTCAGTATCCGAGCAAGAAATGGAGAACAGATGATTGTGCCAGAGGTATACTATGTACCGGGTCTGAAATGTAATCTTTTGAGCATTGGACAACTCATTGACAAAGGTTATAATGTGTTCTTCAAAGATGATGTGTGTACAATTAGAGACATACCTCCAAGTAATAAGATCATTGCACAGGTGCATATGACCAGCAATAGAATGTTTCCTCTCAAACTCAGGGCAGATTTGAAGGAAGGAAGAACTATTGCAGCTGTAACTCAAGAAGTCTTTCAAGAACAAGTGAAAGATGAAAATTGGTTGTGGCACTTGAGATTTGGACATCTCAATTTCGGACGCTTGAATCTATTACACAGAAAGGGAATGGTAAAGGGATTGCCATTGATTGAGAAACTGGACAGCCTTTGTGAAGGTTGCACCTTGGGCAAACAACACAAAGAAAGCTTTCCAGCAGGAAAGAGTATAAGGGCAAAAGCACCCTTGGAAATTGTTCACTCCGATGTGTGTGGACCGATGCAAATACCATCAATCCTTACCATAGTACTTATGAAAAATCTCTCCCAACAACAGGTGTTGGATGGAAGTCTCCGAGGTCGAGAAGATTTTCATCAAGTAATAATTGAGATTATATTTCTTTAATTAGCTTTAGTGTTTGTAGAAAAAAGGTATGTGCTGCTAACTAAATATTTCTCCTTCTTGTTTGTTTCACGTTACAACATTTTTTCTGTCGCGTTAATGTGAAATGGACCTATTTCGGTTACATATTTTGAGTACATAGTAGGTACTAGAATGTCTATTGAATTTTCTTTTCTTTTTGTTGCAGGGAATGTCTGGTGTGATGCCTTTCACATATCTCTTCGAACATAACCTCAATTTCGCATACATTATATCTTTGGACATACTTTGGTATTTTAGGTTCAATCTATTGTCACTTAGTTCCATTGATGTATGTTGACTCTTTGATAGTATTATTGAAGTTATATAATATATGTCTATTTCTACAACTTTCCAGAGAATATGTAATAGACTACCTGTGTTTTATTTCTCTTGTAGAAGTTGTTTATAAAGTTGGTTTGTTACTAAAAAATAAAAACACTAGACTTCGTATTTTTTTGTTTTCTACTTCGTAAATTTTGTAAGTGAAATGGTTTCTTTGCGAACGAGTAATGTAAGTATATATATTTTCATTTCCGCCTTGTATTTGAACACCTATTTCTATGTAATGTCGTTGACTCAAATCTAACCATTATTCTTTATGATTGGGTATGTTTTCATTCTTAGTTATTTTTTTATCCATATACAGCTTCTATGTATTTCGCTTATGAAAGATACATAGTAAGGGTTCCCATTATCTATGATTTTTACTTCTATCATTACATGGTTTCTTAGGAATAGAACTCTATTCTTTTCCAGCTAAGAAGGTATATTACCAATAATTTATGGTCGACCTATTTTTATCCCATACTTTTCAATTTTTATTATTACCTTTCTCCTTATTAACCCTCAACCAGGTAACTTAGACTTGTTCAAAGCAATCTTTGGTGTAGATGGATTAGCTCTAAGATTCCTATACCAAGGTTTCTCTCAAACTACTATTCAAGGGTTTTCATCCCTCAAGTAGATAGTCCTTATGTTAGAGGTTAATACAGAAGATATTGTTTTTAACTCTCCTATGACAATGTTAAACTCATTGATTTTTTTGTTTTAATGATATAGTAAAAGTAAAATTATCTAGATATAATTATTTAGTTTATTCATAAGCAGAATAGTAATTCATGTTAAAGATTCAATTATTTAGCACGAATATATTAATAATTTAATTGCTATATTTCTAAATATTTTTTTCTACTTTTCCTTTGCATAAAACCATATTCTACCTAAAAACATTCTTTAAAATATTTCAAACACAACAATCTATTCATTTATCTAAATGCTTAAAAATATAACAAGAAAAATCATATTCCTACCAACTAAATGAGCCATTGGTATAAAAATTCCCCCCAAGACTCACGATTCCCTTCTATTAGAAATTATAATCAATGCTTTCCATTATTCTCATTATAAGATAGCAACATCCTACTATTCCAGTGTCTAAAATTTTTTCGTTGTCATTTTGTCTAGTGCTTTTCATTGGGATACGTTTCTTCCACAACTTTTCCTTCCTATCCTACAATGTGTTTTCCTTCCACTCTCCATGAGCTTTTTCTCCTATCACGCTCTTTTTTGTTGGTCAGGAATCATTGGGAAATATGGATGTTGATATTGCGATAATTTTCACTCAAATATTTACCCACTATTTTGTGGACTCGAACTAATTAAATTGATTTCCTCGCAGAAGGGAAACCTAACTACTTACATGTTGTATCCCCATATATTTTAAAATAAATAATATTTTATTCTTAATAACATCCAAATACTTACATCTATGACTTAGAATTAATAATTTTAGTCTTAGTGTAGCTGCTAGTATTTTGATTTAAATGTTTACAATAAATATAAAACAAGAAAGTCTGATAAAGAAATAATTACAACAGGGGAGCTACATTTACCCTCCGCCTAAAAAAAAGACATCCTGGGTGGTTTTTTTATCCATTCATCACTTCTGCAAAAGTGACGAGAAACTTCTGGCATTCTCTCTTCCATCTCCTAGGTGGCCTCGTCAAGGCCAAAGTGCTTCCTTTGCACTTTAATCTAGACGATGGCTTGATTTTGAAGTAAATTTTTCCTTCTATTTAAAATTTGTAGAGAATCGACCATGAACTTTCCTTCTACTTCAAATAGTACCACATTCCAATCAATAATAAGAGTACGAAGGTGTATATATTTCCTTAAAATTGATAGATGAAATGGATTGTGTACTTTTATGTGGGATGGTATTGCTAGTCGGTAGGCCCGCTTGTCCTACTCGAGCTAGTATTTAAAGTGGAACACAAAACCTCGATGCTAACGTAGCATAAATACCCTATTTCAATGCACTCTTCCCAGGATTGAATTTAATGTACAAATGTTCCTCCACTTTATATTATGTATCAGTCCCTTTTTATCTACATAGCCTCCTTTTTTTTTTGCCTCTTAGGGTGCCTTTAGGTTACGTTTTAACTTTTTGAATATTTGTTTCATCTCCTCGAGGAGATCATATCCCAAAACCAATCATTTTTTTTGGTTGAATTTGACTCAATGGATCATGATATTTTCGTCCATAAAGGACTTCAAATGTACTTATTTTAAGAGATTCTTGATAGCTATTGTAGTAACCAAACTCAACCAAATGCATAAAATCTTACTACTTAGTGTTTTGATCCATCACATACATGTGGGAATATCATCAATAGTTTCATTGGTTTTTTTTTGTCCTTTCATTTGAGGATGATAAGTAGTGTTGAAATTAAATTGTGCATTCATCCCTGCAAAAAGTGATTTCACAAAATTGGAAATAAATTTTGCATCTCTCTTATATAAATAGTTTTTGGTATTCCATGCAATATAAAAATCTATTTCATGAAACTTTAATCTATATGAAGAGATTTATATGTTGATAGTACTAATATAAAGTGGGTTTCTTTGATTAATTTATCCACTATAACCATGATTGAATCATGTTGTCTTCTAGTTTTAGATAGCCATTTAATAAAATACGAGATAATTCTCCATTTCCATTTTGAAATGGGTAAGGGGTCAATAATCCATTAGGATGTTGATGTTCCACTTTTATTTTTTGACATTCCTAGCACTTTTCTAAATATTCCACTACCTCTCCTTTCATTCTTGACCAGTATTTTTCCTTCCAAAGAGTTGTAATAACATTCCAATATTAGTGATGAGCTGAAAAAAGATTTTTCTGATTCTCATATGTTATTAATTTCTCTATTTTAGGCACAATAGGAATGCAAATTCTATATTTGAAAGTCATGTCATCTTTATTAAATTCATATTTTGACTGTTCTCTTTTACCAAATTCATTTATTACTTTTTATTTTGTTTCTCTATATATATGATCCTCTAAGGTTTCTATTTCATTTTCTCAACAATGTCTATTTTAATGTTTCTTACAAAAATTCCAAAAACTTATTTTACCCTTCTACTAAATGCATCTTCCAACTTATTTTTGTTTCCTTTTAGATGTTTAATATTGCAATCAAAATCAATTAGAAAAAACTAGCCATATCACTTGTCTTGCATTTAAATCACGTTGGTTAAAAAAGTATTTCATGCTGATATGATCAATAGTAAGTGTAAATTTCCTACCTAAAAAATAATGGCAAAACATTCTAAAATCATGTATTACCGTAACCAATGCTAGGTCGTGCAAAATATAATTATTTTCATGATATTTAAAATTTATAGATTCATAACCCCACACAATCCTTCTAGGAAAGAAATTTTACATATTATGTATTATTTATTAAGATAAATAATTTTAATTATTAGTATTATAGATAATAGATGTTTCATTTGTTAAAAAGTTTATTCACACTACTAACTCCATTTAAATTTGACTCCCCTTTTATGTATGGAGGTTATAGGGTAGGCCGACTTAGAAAAGGTTTAATATTATCTATGGTAATATATTGTAATGCAAATAAAATATGTTATATATGCTACATCTTTAAGGATTGTCCAATTAAGCATTCATATTACCTTTTCATGTCTACTGCAATTCCTTCTTTAGAAATTATTTGTTCCAAATGTTGAATCTTATCCTCGTAGAACAAAAAATTTGACACAAAATGGATATTATCAAACTATTTGTAGCATTATTCTTAGGTTTTATTCACTTTATCTAGGAATATAAGAAAAAATCAAGATATCATTAATGGAAATCTACCGAAATTTATCCAAATCTTGGGGAGGAAAGTTGTTCACTAAGCACATGAAAGTGGTTGGAGCATTTGTGAGCCTAAATGAAAGAAAAAGAAACTCATCATACTTATATATGGTTCTAAAAGAAGTTTTATGTATGTCCTTATTCTTAATTTTCTATTGATTATAACTAGACCTTAAATATCTTTTGGAAAAAATGGCAGGTCCTTCTACGTGATCAAACAAGTCATTGATTCTAAGAAACAAATTTTTATTTTTATTTTTATATTACTCAATTTCATATAAACAATAAAAATTGTGAAAGTACCATATTTCTTCTTCAAAATTGTACCGATACTCCCCATGGTAAAACACTTGGTATGATATATCCCTTATCCAACAATTCTTGAAGTTTCATTTTTAGTTCCACTGACTCTGGTACACTAATTCTATATGGTGCCTTAGACACTAGTATGGACCTAGCTAGAATCTCAAAAGTGAAATAAATATCTCCTTTCTATGGTAACCTAGGAATTTAATTCAAAAACACATCCTTCAACTCCCGTATCACCTCCAAATCATCTAAAGTCCATTCGTTAATTTCCCAAGAGAATTATTCTACCTATACAAGAAATGATTTACATCCTTTCCTACAACATTTTTTTTTAATTGTAAGGTTAATATTTTCCTAGTAAGAATTGGTATCGTTATACCCTTGATAATTTGTACCTCTCACTCACATGTCCTATAAGTGAAAGTCTTGTCTAAGAAATCTATTATTGATTTGTGTTTCTTCTTATAACCACTCCATTCATACAAACACACCATAATATCCTAAGGGTAAAACATTCATATTCATTATTGTTTTCACTCCATTCAAAATAATATGAAAACCTTTAACCCAACTAGTACTTTGCCATCTAGAATGAGTAGCTAGTTCGACAAGACAAATTAATTAATAATTTTTATATTTAGTTTACATGTTTCCAATATTTATGCATTGATATAAGTTAAAGTAGCCTCTAGATCTATTAGAGTGGACACATGTTGGTTTATGATATTACCTTATATTTAATTCATCATATAATTATGCTCTTCTTTACGCTCTTTCATGGTTACATTAATTCTAGGAATTTTTATAACCACATCATTCATTGTGCAAGATTTCTAAACATTGTGGAGGGCATGGATTTCTTTTACATTATAGAGAAAATTATGATGTAGATGAGTCACACCACATCACAAAAACTTCATGTGTTCCCTTTATTTTCCATTAACTCATTTATTATTCAATTCTATTAGTCTCGACCTTGTTTGAGATCGAGTCTTTTACTCTTCATTATTTATCTTATTGAAATTTCCATTTTGGTAATTTGTACCATAATTTTTAAAGCATAAAATTTTCTACCCTTTTCCTCCTTTCTTAAATATGCTATTTTTTCTTATTTGGAAAAGATTTTTAATTTTAACTTCTTTTCTTAGATTGCTCGTAACAGATTATAGCTTTTTGGATTACTCCATCCATGATTTTAGGGTTGTCAAAATTAATTTTTTCTTTAAATGAAAGGGTAAGATAGTTGATAAGTCACTAAACTTTAGCTTTCTCCTTGAAAATTTAGGGTACACATCACATGAAATGAAGAAATTTTGCAACCATTTCACATGTTGGTTGTTGTAATTGTCTCCTTTTACCCCTACCCTTAGCCTAAATCATGCTAGCTGAACACTTGTTTTACAATTGAAATAATCCTTTTACATATGATTCCTCATTCCTTTAAATGATTTTCTTGGATATGGATTACAAAATATTATTAATTATTAAAGAGGTTGAATAGGTTCGTATTTCCATGTAGATTATATATTTTATATTTCCTTAAGGCTTGATAAGTAAATTTAATTAATAGAAGTCAAAGTGGTTGGTATAGAATCTGATATTCATGTACTCACAACAATTCTTGTGTCAAATGGACAACCGATCTATTCAATGTATATTTCCTTCAAATGTATCACAACTGTTAATAGGAATGGTGCCCACCTAATGTTGAATATTTGTTCTATTTCCTATATTGAGCTTGTAGCATTATGAATATGCTAAAGATGGTGGTTGGTCATCATTTGATTCGTTTTCCTATTAAGTTACCTATAGCGACCAAGTTTTGAAAGATAATGTATAAATTAGGGTTCTATAATAGGTTAGGTTAGTGATACCATGAAAGAAATTTGGCATCCCTTTGTAATTTTGTGATCGGTATCACCATAATACTCTGGAGCTACATCTATTGTTTCATCATGTATATTTGTAGAGACCTTTCATTTTGTTAATAAAATGGATTTAATGTCAGTTTTAATCCATTTTTGCTGCTATTATTGGTAATGATAACTTCATTCGTATAAGCTCAAAGTTTTCCTAAAAGGGAAATGAGCTGGTTGGCTACGACCTAGCCAACCCATCTCGTTCTCTCCATTTTATTGTGGTGTTCTTAGGTACAAGAACGATTATTCAGCAGGGTGACTTATTTAAGTTTGAGGACACACATTTGATTACATTCCCGTGGTTGTATTTGTTTTGTGGTGTGATTTTAGATATGAGGATTTTGTGTGTGTTCACTGGGTTTTATTTTAGTTTAAGAATTTTTATTTACTTTCCTCAAGCATCGCAATACATTCTTTAGTTATGATAAATCCTTCTTGAATCATTTATCAATGCTGGTTAGGGTTTCACATCTTGGTGATTTAAACATTGTTTAAAGTAATAATTTCATTCCTAATGCAAGCACACTCTGATTGAATGGTAACCGTGTGATGTTATTGATTCCTTTGCATATTATTTGATGTTCAAACAATATCCTTTATCTTTAAAAATGAATCAAGGTTTTTGGTACAAGAATTGTTGATTATTGTTTTCTGAATTTGGTGTTGAGTAATCAAATAATTTTATAGGTTAAAACCAAATTCGTTTATGTTCAAAGTACGAGCCACAATGTGATAAATACTAAGTGAGGGTTTTAGTTTCAAAGTACTTATTTTGTTTCAACCCAAGAATTTATCGTTCATTAATTGTTGGCAATATGATGCAGAGTGTTGTCCTTGATGGCAACCCACTGAATGAAGATGAAGACATAAGATTGTTGACATGTGTTGTCCTTGATTGCAATCCACCTGATGAAGTTATTATTGACTTGATGGACTTGGTAAATGATGTAAATCTGATGTGATATGATGTTTGTTGGCAATATGATGCTGAGTGAGTGTTGTCCTTGAATGGCAACTCACTTGATGAAGATGATGACAACCTACTTGATGAAGTTGTGTTTGATAGAATATGTCTTGATGAACCTATTAAATGATGTAAATCTGATGTATCTACAGAGAGTACATAAGGTAATGAAGAAAGGAATTCAATATGTGCTAGATCTATGATGAAAAGAGTATGTCTCAAGGCATACGCGGATTTGTCTAGTAAATCAGCGTACTTAGCATTAAATAAATTACTGATTGCATTATGGGAAGCACTCTCATAAAGTGCAAAAGCAGGGGTAACCACCATGGTATTGACCCATTGTATTGGGTAATGATTCATCTAAATGACCCCGTCCAGGAATACCATCGGAAGTAATGTAGTTTTGGGCTCATGGTATTGAAAAAGGGTAAACCTATATAAAGAGAAGAAATTCATTGTGCAAATCATGAGTGTGGGTGCAAGATGTCTGAGCTTGAATGAATACTTCTCTCTGAAGTATATCTGAATGGAAAGGGTTACATTTGAATGAAATATATGAATGTATGATGCACCGATGAAGGAATGATGAAGAAGGGGATCTAGATCTGAAATGTACTTGTATTTGTTAGATCTGTTTATGGAATGATTAGATCTGTGATGAGGCGAACATCTGTCTGAGGTAAAGGGTAAAATCTGAAGTGATGTATCTGTTGTGAAGAATTGCAATGACATAAAAGTCTGAAGAACCATACGCTAGTTCGCCGAAGAGGAAGCGCGTATATACGTGGCTTCGCTGAAGAGAAAGCGCGTATGTGCAATGAAATTGGATCTGTAATATGTACAGAAGTATACGCTGG
The DNA here is from genome assembly GCA_034641835.2 of Pinus albicaulis. NCBI lineage: Eukaryota > Viridiplantae > Streptophyta > Pinopsida > Pinales > Pinaceae > Pinus > Pinus albicaulis. The sequence continues at coordinate 27,915,172 of CM076572.1, read as the reverse complement.
TTTATGTGAACGGAAGCGCGTATATACGCGACATCAGTGAAAGGAAAGCGCGTATGCAAACTAGGGTTTGCTGAATTCTGTGGTAAGAAATGTCTGATCTGTTCTGCTGGTTTACTGATATCTGACAGTGAGTTATATGTATCAGTTTCATGTTTGACTGTGCTTAAAAGTATGGAGTGGGTCCAGTCTGAAAATATGATGAAACGTGGCTTGCAAGTTGTGTCCTAAAGGAAGCTTTGGATCCAGTGTGAAAATTGATGAAACGTGGTCCATAGAGGTGCTGAGGGTTGTAGCCTTCAGTCAGGGGGTTGTAGCTCCCTTCCAGGTGAGGCTGGTAAACGAGAGCAGGGGGTCGTAGCTCCCTTCCGGGAGAGGCTGGTAAACGAGTCAGGGGGTTGGAGCTCCCTTCCAGGAGAGGCTGGTAAACGAGCGCAGGTGGGTGCCTGCGTGCTGGTAGAGTCTGCACCAGCACATATGTTGTAAGATGTTTTCTCTATAATAAAATATTGAAGGTTGAGCAACTGCAGCGGTGGTTTTCTCCCGACTTGGGTTTCCACCTAAAAATCCTGGTGTTCATGTGTGATGCTTTGTGTGATGGTTTATTCTGTTCTTACTGCACATGTTTACTATTTATAGAACATCTAATAAATGAATGATGGAATTATGTAAGTGAAGAACTAATGGCATAATTAGATCTATGGGTATACGCGAGTTTCATGAAGGATATCCGCGTGTATACGCTAGTTGGCTTCAGCAAAGTAGCGTATGGGTTTTAGTGCATGAAAAAGTAAAAAGTTTGAATATGCTGTAAATACTGATTCACCCCCCCCTCTTAGTATTTTTCCCAACAATTGGTATCAGAGCAGGTTATTCTGCAGAAGCTTGATCGCTTGAAGGAGATCCGTCGCAATGGGAAGTCAAGAAGGTGTAATGTCTATAAAGCCACCTCTATTCAATGGAAGCAATCTGATATTCTGGAAGGTACGAACAAAAGCATATATGCAAAGTCTTGGTGCAGATGTATGGGCAATCGTGGAAGAAGGTTATCAATACCCGGCAAGTATTCCTACTGATGCAGCTGAAAGAAAGAAGTATGAAATCAATGCCAAAGCAATGAATGTCTTATTGGGAAGCATGTCTGAATCAGAATTTGCTAAAGTGATGCAGCTACATTCAGCAAAAGATATATGGGACAAAATCATTCTAAGCTATGAAGGAGACACAAAGGTAAAAAGTGCAAAACTCCAAACTCTTAAAATTGAATATGAAAATTTGAAGATGCATAGTGATGAGAGCATTGCCCATTTCTTCTTACGTCTGGATGATATTGTAAATCGAATGAGAAATTTGGGTGAAACCATAACTGATACTACTTTGGTGGAAAAAGTCTTAAGATCCTTGACTTCAAAATTTGACTCTAAAGTTTCAACTATTGAAGAAAGGCAAGATCTGCAAACTCTTACTATTGTTCAATTACATGGTATTCTGACTGCTTTTGAAATGAGACAAGGAGGTCCTTCTCAAATCAAAGAAGCTGCTTTTAAGGCATCTGCAAAAGGAAAAGAAAAGGAAGTTGTCAAAGAATCCATCTATATATCCGAAGAAGAAGAAGCGAATTTCGTGAGAAAACTCCAACTGGGTACTGGAAGATTCAAAGGTAAGCTTCCCTTCAAATGTTTTGAGTGTGGAAAAGTTGGTCACTATGCTGCTAAATGTCCTTATAGAGAAAAACATGGTAAAGGGAAACAATTTGAAAAGAGGAAGAGTTATTATGTAAATGAAGATGATGATGAAGTGTCCAGTGAAGATGAAGAAGATTTTGACCAAGATCTGAAAGTGCTCATGGCAAAGAAGCAAAAGAAGAAGGCTACTCGAAGCAAGGAGATATCTCAGAAAAAATGTATAGCAGAAATTGAAGGAGATGAATTAGATAGTGATTGGGTTCCTTGTAACAATCTTCTTTGTGCAAGCAATGGTGTAGATAGTGAAAGTAATGTTGTGGAGCTAGAAGAAGTTATCAAATATCGACAAGGATTATTTAATGAGAAGGAATCTACCTACAATGAGATGATCTCGAAAATGAATGAACAGATAGAAACAATGAAGAGACAGATAGAAATACATCAAGGACTGCAGGATGAAGTAACCAATCGAAGTGAAAGCCTTGAAGCTGAAATCATCTCTCTCAAAGAAGATCTGGAAAAATAAAATAAGAAAAATAAAGAACTTGAAGCAAAAATCATCTCTATCAAAGAAGAATCATATAAGGAGCATGAAGAACTTCTGCAAGCATTTGAAGAACAAGAAAAAGGGTTGAAGAAGAGACTCTAAATTTGAATCACCAAGTAGAAGATGGAAGAAGGAAAGAAGAAAGCATGAAGAAGCAATGCCAAGCCTTGGAGGTTGAGGTAAGCATTCTCAAAGGTAAATTAGAAGAAAAGGATAAACTCTTGAGGTTTCAAGATAATACCAAGATTCTGGACAATATTCTTAGTAGCCAAAGGTCTCCTTCTATTAAACTTGGTCTGGGTTTTCATGAAATGGTCAAAGGAGAATCTAGTTCGCAAGGAAGTGCTAAAGATTCAAAGGATGTCAAAGCAAAACCTGAAGTGTTGAAAGAAATAAGAGATCAACCTACAATCATGAATTCTCAAAAGAAATCATTCAATAATGTTGAATGTTTTAAATGTCATAATTATGGGCATGTTGCAGCAAATTGCAGAAGCAGAACAATTCAGCCACAAACAAACAGATTCTACTCAGAAAGGTACTCTGGTAGCTTCAAGGGATATTGTTTTTCATGCAACAATTATGGTCACAAAGCAGCTGATTGCAATAGGAGGAAGAACAGAGAAACACACTATGATCCTTATGCTTACTTCTCTGGTCACATGAGGTGTTATGGTTATAATAAGTATGGTCATGTGGAAAAGGAATGCAGGATGAACAGATATGAGAATTTGGATAACTTCCACCACAAAAATAGAAAGTTCAAAAAAATCTTGAAAAAGATGGAGAACCGATCAGAAACGTAGGGAATTTTGACCCAACTGCAGTCATCCGCTTCTGAAGCTTACTTCTCTTAATGACTACATAAGTGATGTGAGATACATTATGGAGCTTAGTAATGTATCGTCACAGGGGGAGCAATGTATGGTGATTCCCATGGCTGTTTTGGTGATTCTGGTTATATTTATTTCTGACAGTGCATCTGATGCGAAGAAGACAGGTACAGGAGGTATAAGTTTAGGGGGAGATGAAGGAAAGTAAAATTTTCAATGTGTCACTTTCCATACGTGGGTTTGGTGAACTAAAGTCGCGTATACACGCAAGTTTAAACAGACACAGTCGTGTATGCATTGATGTTAAGAAAATTGGTATGACAGCTGAAGAATCAGGAGCAGAGGTTTAGGGGGAGCATCGGTCTGACTGTTAATAACCGTGTTATTGACTCTGTATCTACTTATTTCTCAGTTCTAAATGATAAATGACATGATATATGGTTTCTTATGATAAATTTTATGAATGAGCCCAGATTGCTTTTTAATGAAGAGTATTCGTTGCTGAGATGAAAGTCTTATAATTCAGAGATAAGGACAGATCATACAGAGATTGTTGTTGATGACTTGCTAATGAAGGTGTTCAGGTTGCACAAGTTAAGGAAGAGCACTGGTTCAGGGGGAGCAGCAGGTTGAATACTAATGATTGCATTGTTGGCACTATGACTGCTTATTCTTTGGTTATTGTGATACTCATGCTCAAATGATGATGACTTGGTACATGGTTTATTATGATGAGATTTTGAGCCCTATTTGCTGAAAAGTATCTTTTGTGCTCACCCATGGATGAATTGGTAGTCGTTTGATTCATAAATAAGAATAAGATCATGCAGAGTTTGTTACTATGGTTGAGATCTTCTCCCTACATATGTTACTTCATGTTAAATCTTAAAGATCATGGTGATATTGGACCACATGGATGATTGCTTGACACATATTTGAAGATGTTGTTCTGGTATGATAATTTCTCTTGGAAAGAATGTATTGATGCTGCAAAGAATCTAAAGGCTTGGTTACTAATGTGCTTATGCTACAATTGTTGGATGATGCTTGAAGACACAACTACACTGTTCTATCTATCTGTATTCCAGGGAAGCATTCAAATATCTCAGAAAGAAGCTGAACGTTGTCTTTGCCTCACAGAGGATCAGATCTGGTTGAAATATAGAAGATGGTAGTGGATACGCGGATTTCATGAAACACAGTCGCGTATATACGCGAGTTCATTCACATAAAACCGTGTATGTCTGATTGCTGACAAATTTATGCTTGGGGTCAGCTTTCTTCAACACAACTGCAGTGCTATTTGGAATCTCTGATATCTCTGGTGGTGTTCCAGTTCCTATAATACTGTTTCAATCTCTGATGTTTTGATAAATATTCCTTGATGATAGGTTCAAAGTGTTCAGGATGCATAAACTAAGGGGGAGCCTTAGTCATATGGAAAGGATGCTTGGATGCACAGATTCAGGGGGAGCACTAGCCTTGTTGAGTATAATGCATTGTTGGCATTATGATGGTTCTGAAATATGTTCTTTGAAGTATTTCTGGTATTGGTCATAAAAGTCATTCTTGTAATTTGATAAAAAGGTCATGATGAGACCCATGATGTAAAATTGTAATATTCAGTCATGTAAGGACTTGTTCATTTTGTAAACCCACTTGGTTGGGTAGTTGAGTCAAATTTGTAAACCCACTTCGTTGGGTATTTGAGTCTCATATGTAAATCCACTTGGTTGGATATTTGATGCAAGTATGAGTCATTGGTGATAGGAAGGTCATAGAGTCATGTACTTCATTGAAAAATATGTTTGAAGATTCAGCATGAACTCAGGGGGAGCATGGTCACTTCAGTGTACATCAAATCTGCAAAGCGCCTCCTTCTACAGGAGGAGAAAAACCTTGTGTTGTCTTTGATCCACCCTTTGCCCTTGATGTCAAAGGGGGAGAGTGACATGGTGTTTGAATGAAGAGAAAGAATGGTGTCAAAGAATGGGGAGACTGACATGGTGTCATTGTAATCTTAATGTACCTATCTGTTGTGGTGATCAAACACCATCGTGGTTGCCATCAAGTCCAAAGGGGGAGATTGTTGGCAATATGATGCAGAGTGTTGTCCTTGATGGCAACCCACTGAATGAAGATGAAGACATAATATTTTTGACATGTGTTGTCCTTGATGGCAATACACCTGATGAAGTTATTCTTGACTTGATGGACTTGGTAAATGATGTAAATCTGATGTGATATGATGTTTGTTGGCAATATGATGCTGATTGTTGTCCTTGATGACAACCCACTTGATAGAGTGTTGTCCTTGAATGGCAACTCACTTGATGAAGATGATGGCAGCCTACTTGATGAAGTTGTGCTTGATAGAATATGTCTTGATGAACCTGTTAAATGATGTAAATCTGATGTATATACAGAGAGTACAAAAGGTAATGAAGAAAGGAATTCAATATGTGCTAGATCTATGATGAAAAGAGTATGTCTCAAGGCATACGCGGATTTGTCTATTAGAAGTCGCGTATGCACGCGGTAAATAACGTGCCAAGTTGCGTATGGGCAAAAGCGCTCATAAAGTGCAAAACCAGGGGTAACCACCATGGTATTGACCCATTGTATTGGGTAATGATTCGTCTAAATGACCCCGTCCAGAAATACCATCGGAAGTAATGTGGTTTTGGCTCATGGTATTGAAAAAGGGTAAACCTATATAAGGAGAAGAAATTCATTGTGCAAATCATGAGTGTGGGTGCAAGATGTCTGAGCTTGAATGAATACTTCTCTCTGAAGTATATCTGAATGGAAAGGGTTAAAGTTGAATGATAGATCTGAATGCATGAAGCACCTATGAAGAAAATGATGAAGAAGGGAATCTAGATATGAAATGTATTTGTATTTTCTACATCTGTTTATGGAATGATTAGATCTGAGAGGAGGCGAACATCTGTCTGACGTAAAGGGTAAAATATGTGTGATGTGTCTGTTCTGAAGAATTGCAATGACCTAAATGTTTGAAGAACCATACGCTAGTTTTCCGCAGAGGAAGCGCGTATGTAAGCGGCTTCGCTGAAGATAAAGTGCGTATGCGCAGTGAAATTAGCTCTGTAATATGTACAGAAGTATACGCGGGTTTGTATGGTAGAAGGTGCGTATATACGCGGGATCAGTAATAGGAAAGCGTGTATGAAAGCTAGGGTTTGTTGAAGCATGGGGTATGAAATGTCTGATCTATTCTGCTATGTTACTGCTATCTGTATTCTACAATTCTGAGTTGTCTGTATCAGTTTGGTTGTATGATTGAGCTTAAATGTGTGGAGTGGGTCAAATGCGAAAATATGATGAAACGTGGCACAAGTTGTGTCTAAAGAAACTTTGGATCCGGTGTGAAAATCGATGAAAACGTGGTCCATAGAGGTCTTGAGGGTCTTAGCCCGGTCGGGGGGTTGTAGATCCCTTCCAAGTGAAATTTGGTAAACGAGATCGGTGGGTCGTAGCTCCCTTCTAGGAGGCACGGTAAGCGAGTCGGGGGTTGGAGCTCCCTTCCGGAGAGGAGCTGGAAAACGAGCACGGGTGGGTGCTTGCGTGTTGGTAGGAGTCTGCTATTTAGCATATGTTGTAAGATGTTTTCTCTATAATAAGAATATTGAAGGTTGAGCAACTGCAGCGGTGGTTTTCTCCCGACTTGGGTTTCCACCTAAAATCCTGGTGTTCATGTGTGATTCTTATGTGTGATGGTTTATTCTGTTCTTACTGCACATGTTTACTGTTTATAGATCATCTAATGAATGAATGATGGAATGATATAAATGAAGAATTAATGGCATAATTAGATCTCTGTGTATACGTGAGTTTTATGAAGGATATCCGTGTGTATACACTAGTTGGATTCAGCAAAGTAGCGTATGGGTTTTATAGCATTAAAAATTAAAAAGTTTTAGTTTTCCCTAAATATTGATTCACCCCCCCCACACCCCCCCCCCCCCCCCCTCTTAGTATTTTTCCCAACATCAATAGGTTATAATTTCCTTGAACATTTGAAGTTTATCTTTCTACTCAAGTTAATTTTTTCCTTCTGAATTTGTTGATTTATTGGTTACTAGTATTAGGACATAAATCTATGAATGAAGGTTTGTAAAGCATGAACATATTTTAGTATGGGAGAAAAAAATTTGATTACAAGAACAAATTTTTCCAATACAGGTATAGTTTGTTCCAATACATGAACAAAGAATTCTAGTCGAGGAAGAGAGAAACCTAGTACAAGAACATAGATGCTTTTGGTTAAGGAGTTGTTGGGTCTCACAATTTTCCTTAAAAAGGCATCCACTTTCACCATCATGTCCATTATATCATCTCCATTTCACCTCCATTTCACTACCATGTCACGACATTCATCTCACTTTCATCACCATTTGGGTTACCCTTGTGTTTTCCAAACATTATTAATTTCTAGTGTTTTTAAGTGAATTTGTGATGAAAATTTAGGAAATAATATGCATATTCTTATACCTTAAAAGTGGAAAGAGTTGTGTGACATGTGTAGGTTCATTGGAAGCTTCCAATTCCCTCTTATGTGGCTCCGGAAGATCAAATTCGAAATTATTTTCTTGATATGAAAGGGATTTGAAGGAGGGATATGTGGCCTATGATTGGAAAATTGGATGAGAATATTATGGATCAAAGGAGAAGAAGAAGGATCCTCATTAATGAGGATGTTTCTTAGGAATTATTATAAATAGGAGAGCCGTATCCTTTCAAAGGCATGTGTAAAGTTGGAGGGATACTCAAGTGTGAAGTAAAGATTACTTATGTTTTGAATAAAATTCAGATTTGGCGCCATGCTCATGAGTGATGTTCACCTTGTTTTGGTAATTCTTGCATTGGGAGCCTCTTGACTTGCCATAACTCATGCTTTTGGGTTGGTCACATACAATGTGTGACATTTATTTGCTTTTATAGATTAAGATTTATTTTCTTTCATAGATTAAGATTTATTTCATTCATAGGTTAAGATTTATTGCTTTTTTAGATTAGGATTTATTTCTTTCATATGTTTTCCTATGTTTTACGTTAGTTTTTAATTTCAGTTGACTTTGTAATCTTGTACTTGCTAAGTCATCTCAACAAAGTGGCTCTGACATTTTCCGATTGGATCATATCCCTCATCGGGTAAGGTGTGCCATTCTCTCAGCCAGCAATGAGCTTCAATAAATGGGACAAGTACTTAGGTCGACTGGCCACTTTAGGAATGCGGGGCTCGGAATGGCCATAGTTTATACACCACACAATAGGATAGGGTGGAGGGCATTACACCACACAATAGGATAGGGGGGAGGGCATTACACCACACAATAGGATAGGCAAAATATTCAGGGGGAATAAAACCTCAGGTGAGTGGGTTCGTACCTCTCCTTTTAGTCGAGAGTTCGGCTGGCTCACCCTCACCCCGTTGGTCGAGTGACTCCGTCCCTCACCATATGAATAGTGAGTGACTCCGTCCCTCACCATATGGGCACTCGGTCATACAAAAATCATAGATTAGAATTCAATTATGCAATTATATTAAATTTTAATTCCTGAATGTAGAATAGATTTTCATGTTAATGTAGGAACAGTGTGAATAGGTTTTTTTTAGTTTTCATAAACTGATCCCTAGCATATATTGTGCACATATGTCTCACAAGTCCTATCGATCCCGAATTTATAATCTATGTTAGTAATATAATAAATATTATTTTACTCGATAGGAGTAAAGTATTCTGGTGAAGGAATAGAGTATTCTCATGCAGTGTTATGAAACCAACTCACAAAATAGATGCCAATATAGATCCACAAATTAGAAATCAGTCTCTATGAGGGGGGAACCTCATTTACATTACATAAATGAACAATTCTTAGATCATACAAATGAAAAATCCTACCTTATATATATAGGAGTCTAAGAAGTCACAGTATAACAATATGGGGAGCACATGGGTACAAGAGTAAAATAATGCAGCTACACCTATGGGGCACAATAATAACAATAATGGGGCTACACTAACAATAATAATAAGGGGCTACACTAGTATTATGGGTACCTAACATGCCCCTCTCCTTCAAAAATGTGTTTTCATCAACAATTGATTATTTCTATATGCTACTATATAAAATCCTCATCCTCCCATGTGGAATATTTAGCAGGTAATTTCTTCCAATTGATGAGATACTTTGAAATTGATCGATTTTGTAGTTGTAGAGTTCTTGTTTTCATGACTGCTTCAAGTTCCAATATGATTATACCTTCCTCGTCAAGTAATATTTGTTTGAGCTATGAATTTGTCACCTATAACCGTCTTTAAGCATGAAACATGTAAAAATAGGTGCACTCAAGAAGATGTAGGAATCTCCAATTTATATTCCATAGTACCGATCTTTTGCAATGCTTTGTAAGGACCATACTACTTTGGCGGAAATTTACTATCCGTCTTAGCTTGCTTGAGGGAAATTTGTTTGTATGGTTGTAGCTATAATATTACCTAGTCACCTATATAAAAACATAGTGGGCCCACAACCCAAAGGTCCCAAGTTCAAAACTTCACTCTCATACCAGATATTATGAAACCAACTCACAAAATAGAAGAAAATATAGATCAATGACTTTGAAATCTTTCTCTTCAAGTGGGAAACCTCCTTTACATTACATAAATGAATAATTATTTGATGATACAAACGATAAAACCTACCTTCTATATATAGGATTATAAGGGGTCAAAATATGACAATATGGGGACCAAATGGGTACAAAAATAACAGTAATGGGGCTACACCTATGGGGCACAATAATAGCAATATGAGGACTACATGGGCACAACACTAACAATAATGGGTCTACACTAATTGTTACACAGTAATTTGTCACCATGCTTACTTCCCGTCCCTGATCATGAAGTTTCGTAAGATTACTATTGTGTAGTACATCCACCATAAAAGGACATCGTGGTATCCCTTCAAAACTAACAAAATGTTTCCTTGAAGAATTTCTAGAGAATCTTAGCTCAAAAAATAAATTTATGGGTCAGCAATATATTCTAGTTGCCTTCCCGTGTTGATGGAAGGTTGCCACATTTTTAACGTAGTGCCAAGAATGTGCTTTTGATGGGAAAAACCACATTGAACCCTTTTTGGCAGCATTTCCTCAAATGGATAAGAAGCTTTGTGCACTAAAATATTTCAAAATGGCAAGCTGTATATTGTTGAGTGAAGGTATGGTCGAGCTCTCTCATTTGGAGCTTTTGATCCTATCATTAGGGAATTTTTCATATAGATGTCGGCCTTCCTCCTTCCTTTATGGATCCCTAACTCCCTGTCCCTACCTATAAATTAAATTTCATCCTTCCACTACTAGTTGGTCTTATGTGATAACTAATCCGTTGCATCCATATACTGTGATTATGCTCAATTTTCCATTTGCTAGGTCCCTATAAAACTAGTGTATCCCCTTATTGTTATTGTTAGTGCAGCCCCCTTATTGTTTTTTTTGTGCCCATGTAGTCCCAATATTGTTTTTATTGTGCCCTGTAGAATCCTATTACTATTTCTTTTGTGCCCTTACATTCCTATTGTTATTTTGGCTAGGATTATACTGTGACCCCTTGGACTCCTATATATAGAAAGCCGATTTTGTCTTTTGTATCATCCAAGAATTGTTCATTTATGTAATGTAAAGGAGGTTTCCCCCTCAAAGAGGCTAATTTATTAGTCATTGATTTCTATGTTCTTCTATTCTGTGAGCTGGTTCAAAACATTTGGTATCAGAGCTTTGGATTCTAGGGCTTTGTTGCTTCAAATAGGCTAGATTGGAATTTGCGCTATAATTTTTTTTCTACTAAGGTTCCAAACCTTAAAAAAATCCCATTTGAGCCAAAGTCCTCAGAAGCTTCGTGTAAAAATTTTAGATCTTGGTTCGCTATACTTTTAGAGATATGATATGAGGAATTTAGGGTTTTGAAGGCTCCATAATTTCATCTGAAAGAGGTGGAAGAGGGAAAATCGTCATACCTTTCACTTCTGACATCATATTAAAATTATGTAAAAAGTGTCTGAAATTGAACAGGTTGTAGTTTCTTTTGTATTGATGTTAGAGCCAAAGGTTGAAATAATGACACATGGCACGTCATACAAGTTCGCTCTACTGAACTAGTCCATAATTAGGTCATTCTGGAAGATCGAGCATGACTTTACCTTGAAGAATCCAAATTAGGTTTGACCTATGCAGTTGGAAAGAAGACATACATGGCTATTAGAGGACCAAATATAAAGGATTTGGGATCCAAAATTACAGTGATACATCAGTTTCAATATCGAACTCCTCAAAAGAATGCAAAAATATGTGTATTTTTTTTAAATTGCATGTCTTGTTTAAAAAATTGGTTTCAAGTGATTCCAAGAGAATATTGAAGCATAGATATCAGTATTTGGTTCTAAAATCCCCCCCAAAAATAATTCCACGCCCATTAAGACCTAAAAATTCTCTACCATGACTCATGATCAGGAATAAGTGCAACATGATATATCAAAATTATGAGACCAAGTGCAACAAATTTCTCTCTCGCAAAGAGTAACAAAAAATCTAATTGAAGTGAGGATGGATGGTTTGAAGAAATACATGGATGGATTGAAGAAAGGCATGGAAGTTAAGAACAATGATATAGAAGAAAAACTAAAAGGCAACATCGAAGATATGAATAATGGTCTAAAATAAGACATAGAAAGTTTGAAAGAAGGTTTGACAAAGCTGATACAAGAAATGATTCCTAATGGAAAAACGATAGTAGATGAAAGTTATGATGAGAAAAAAATAATTATTAATCATGATTTCATAGACTCTAATGTTGGATATAAGACCAAACATATTCCAAATATCTATATGAGGAAGTTTGATGGCAAGGATCTGGTAACACAGATACTACAGATGGAGCAATATTTTGATCTCCATAATGTGAAAAACACACAAGGTACGCATTGCAACGTTATATTTAGAACAAAATACATTTGTATGGTATCATGGCTTTGCTCTCTTAAAAAAATTGTCACTTCGGTAGTTTTCATGGAGGAAATGATAGCAGATTATGAGGATACAAAGAGAAACACCTTTATCTAGTTGATAAATTTCAAGAAACAGAGTTTGATGGTGGGGCACATTGAGGACTTCCAGAAATTGAATATAAGGGTAATTTATATTCTGTAGGAACACGGTATTGATGTCTTCTTAGATATTTTAAAGGATAACATCCAACATGAGGTTCACCTTTGGAAAACTAATTCATTGGATCAGGCATTCAGGTTGGAAAGAAAAATTGAAAGAAAATTTATGTCGACAAGGAAGCCTACCACTCAAAAATAAAAATATGGAAGCGTTGTTACTCCTAGACTTCCACAACATACAAGGTTGACACCACCAAAAATGGAAGAAAAGAGAGAAAAATGGATTTTCTACAGTTGTGCTAGAAAATACTGTAAAGGTCATAACTGTGCTTAGAAGAAATTATTTTAGATAGATTTTGAAGAGGAGGATGAAAAGGAAAAAGAAAATTCAAAATAAGAGGATATACACTAGGAAGCAGCCCTACAATAAGAATAAATGAATCTGACCATATCCTCTAATGCATTGGTAGGAATTACCATTCCTCAAACTCTCAATATAGAAATATATATCAAGAAGACAAAAATAATAGTTCTGATTAATTTGGGTAGTACCCATAATTTTATTGATTAGAAGGTAGCCAAGGAATTGAATTACTTCCCATACCCAACACCAGAGTGTCAAGTGATGGTTGAAAATGGAAGAATTATAAATTGATATGGAAAGTGCCATAATATCAAAATAACCATAGGGGAATATTTATTGAGTAGTCTAATGTTCTCCATCCTAATCGGTGGTGTTGATGTTGTACTAAGAGTACAGTGGTTACAATATTTGGGGATGATATCTTTTAATTTTGAAGAACTTTTCTTGGAATTTTTTTCGGAAGGAAAGGAAGTTGAATTACGGGGTATCGTGGGGAATCCAAGAGAGATAATCAGCTCTAATTTCGTGACAAAACTTCTAAAGAAATAACAATGAGGTGTAATTGCACAATTATTCTTACTACATGTTAAAAAATCAAAATCATATATTTCTCCAAATCTCCAAAAATTATTTGACAATCATTCCAATGTATTTCAGACTCCCAAAGGACTCCCACATATTCTTGATCATGATCATTCTATTCATTTGATTCCGGGCATTTTTCCTCCAAACATCGGGCCTTACAAATATCATTATGCTCAAAAGAGTGAGATTGAACGTATTGTTCAAGAAATGCTAGAGGCAGGTATAACTGAACCTAGTCAAAGTTATTTATCTACTCCAATAGTACTAGTGCACAAGAAAGATGGATCATGGCATATGTGTCTCGATTATAGGGAGCTCAACAAGATTACTATTAAAGACAAATTTCCCATCCCCGTCATTGATGAATTATTGGATGAATTAAATGGAGCAATTTACTTCACCAAGTTGGATTTCATTCTGGATATCATCAAATTATAATGAGTATTGGAGACATTTTGAAAACAACATTAGAACTCATGAGGGTCATTGTGAATTTTTTTCCATGCCTTTTCAACTTACTAATGCACCTTCCACATTTGAAGGTTTGATGAATTCCATTTTCAAACCCTTCCTTAGAAAATTTGTGTTATTATTTTTTGATGATGTATTAATATACAACAAGTCTTGGAGGAATCTTGTTCAATATGTTTACATGGTGCTAAAACCATTGGAGGAGAAATAATTATATGCAAAAACCTCTAAACGTTTCTTTGGAGTACATGAGGTGTAGTATTTGTTTCATATTGTGTCTCATGAGGGTTTTAAGGTAGACCCTAACAAAATTAAACCCATTAAGGAATAGAAAATCCCTACAAAAATAAAGAATCTTCAAGGATTTTTGGGGTTAAGAGGTTATTACCACATGTTTGTTGATAAATATGGGAGAATATCAGCACCTTTAACATCATTAGTGAATAAAGATGCATTTTCCTGAACTTCAGAAGTACCTAATGCCTTTGAACATCTTAAAGAGGCAATATGTCAGTCATCATTCTTAGTTACGTAATACTTCACAAAAACCTTTATTGTGGATTGTGATGCTGTAGGAAATGGAATTGGTGATGTTTCAATGCAAGAAGGAAGACCATTTCTTTTCAAATTCGTCCAATCAAAGGAAAGTATTGGCTGAAACCTATTTATGAGATGGAAATGTTGGCACTACTACATGCGCTAAAGCAATGATGACCTTAGCTAATGGGAAGGCACTTCAAGGTAAAAATAGGTCATGACAGTCTTAAATACTTTTTGGAACAAATATTATCTTCACAAGAGTAGCAAAAATGGGTCACGAAGATATTGGGTTATGAATTTGAAATAATCCACAAAAAAGGGAAGAAGAATGTTGTTGCAGATGGACTCTCAAGAAACGACGAGGATGTGGAAGCATTCCTTTGTGACATTTATATTTTCCAACCTCAGTAGATAATCAAAGCAAGGGATGAATGGAAGAATGATGAAGAGGTTTGGACATTCATTCAAAATTTGTAGCAAAATATGAGTACATCTTAAATATTTGGGTGGAAAAATGATTCATTATGGTACAAATATTGATTATATATTTGTAAGAATTACCAACTCAAACAAAAAACTATTTTGGAATTGCACACCTCTCCCTTAGGAGGGCACTTATAATTTCGAAAAAATTACCATAAGGTCAAGAAGGAAGCTTTTTAGGATGGCCTTAAATCAGATATTCAAAATTTCATGGTAAAATTTGTGGTCTGCTAGCAAAATAAAGTTGAGACAATTAAGACCCCAAGTTTGTTACAACCTTTATCCATTCCAAGTCAACGTTGGGAGGATGTTTCAATGGATTTTATCACATGTTTACCCAATTCTGAAGGAAGTATTGTCATCATGGTGGTGGTTTATAGAATTACCAATTATGCACACTTTTCTGCATTATCTCATCCATTTAAAGTGAGTACAACTACTACTTCATTTATGGGAATAATTGAAAAGCTACATGGAAACCCAAAGATTATTTTAAGCGAGAAATCCCATTTTTACATGAAATTCTTGGATGAAAGTATTTTCTTGTTTGGGTACTCAATTAGCTGGTAGCTCATCATATCATCCTCAATATGATGGGAAAATTGAGATAGTGAACAAATTTTTAGAAGGATGTCTTCATTTCTTTGTATCTGTAAACAAACACAATGGGTCAAGTGGTTATCTCTGGCTTAATGGTGGTATAACACTTCCTTCCATACTACAGAAAAAATGACATCATTTATGGCACTTTACGGATATTATCCACCCTCCATGACATCATCTTTAAGAGAAAATTATAATGTTCAAGAAATTTAAGATCACATCGAGCATCAACAAAAAATTATCCAACCCTTAAAAGATAATATCACCTTGGCACATAATCGAATGAAACAACAGGAAAATCAATGTTGTAGCCAAAGATGTTTCTATGTAAGTGACTGGGTAATTTTACGGCTACAAACATACAAACAAATGTCCCTGAAGAAAGCTAAGAAGGATAATAAATTATCGCCAAAGTATTATGGTCCTTATAAATTGTTGCAAAATATTGGTACTATGGCATACAAATTGGACCTTCCTGCATCTTCTCGAGTGCACCCAGTTTCCATGTTTCATGCTTAAACAAGGTTATAAGTGACAAGCTCCTAGCTCAAACAATAATGCTAGAACTTGATGAATAAGGAAAAATAATATTGGAACCTCAAGTAGTCATGGAAACAAGAAATCAACAAGGAAAAAATCAATCAATTTCAAAGTGTCAAATCAAGTGGAAGAAATTACTTGTTGAAGATTCGACATGAGAGGATCAGAATTTTCTAGAGAAGCATCCAGAACTACTCAAGAATTGAAGACAACACTTTTTCAAAGGAAAGCGGCATTATAGGTACATACAATACTAGTGTATCCCCATGTTTTTATTGTTAGTGTATCCCCCTTATTATTATTGGTGTGCTAGTGTAGTCCCCATATTGTTATTATTTTGTCCAATAGAAGCCCACTATTGTTATTTTTTTCCCTTACATTGTTATTATTATGTCAGCTAGGATTATATTATGATGCCTTCGACTCATTTATATAGAAAGGAGGATTTTTCATTTGTATCATCCAAGAATTTTTCATTTATGTAATTTAAACTAGGTTTCCCCGTTGAAAAGGTTGATTTATAATTCGTTGATATCTCTTTTCTTCTATTCTATGAGCCGGTTTCATAACACCATTTGGGATAAGGATTTCTTTAAGAGCATAATTTTGGACTTGGAAATCACCAAATGGAGGCCTCCAACATGAAGGTTGTGGTTGTATGCTTCCTCTTTCTATAATTAATAATACAACTAGTATTTCACTCTCCATAGTTATCTAGATATCTATTCAAGTAGCATAATTCTCCTTGATCTGTTAGGCAGTTTGTATTAGATATATGCTATGTATGTTGTCACATTTATTGTTGTTGTCTCTTGACCTCTTATAGGTATTCGAACATCTCAAGTTATGAGGAGAGAGATTGAAGGATCATGGAATCAAGGTCTTCACTAAAGGACTAGGTAATAGCATCAGGAAGAGGTGGGTTTTTCTTTTTCTTCTTCTACTTTGAATAAAATATAAGAAAGGGTTCATTGGTTAATCTCGTGTGTTTCTATATGCACTATAGGGTTAGAGAGATCGCCTCTATCCACAAAGGGGATTATCTTTACAAAAAAATTGGTGACTCCGCTGGGGAGTTATAGCCTTTTTGTGTCTCCCTTTCCAATTTATTTTTTTGATTAGTTTGACCAATCTTCAAGACCTAAGTCTATTTAAGTATTTACGAGCTTGCATAGTAATTAATTTTTTATTTAGGGTGTCAAGTCTAGTTTTATTGGTGAAATTCTTCAAATTTTTCTTTTATTTCTCACCCAACGCATTTTCCGTCCTCACAAAAGCACTCACAACATTGTTTTATATAAAACAGTCGCATTGATTTACCATTTAGCATGATTTTTACTTTAACATGCTTGTTGATCCTAGAGATTAGAAACAATCAGGGTTTCCCTTTAGTTTCCTGTGTGTCTTGGCCTCTCATGTGTCTTTCTGGTTTTATATGATGTGGTACCACTACGTTTAACTTGGTTAGCTCACTTGGGTAATTAATTTGTGTATTTGACCCTATTTTGTGTTTGACTGAAGTTTGATCACCCTTTGGGGTTTCTTCGCTATTTTTCATTCACTTGTCTCTTGTGTGTGTCATCAAGAGATTGGTTGGCTTTTTTTGAGTGCATAAAAGGTATCTTTTAACACCTATTTATGTCACATTAATTATCAATCCGAGAGAAACTTTTTATCTCAGGAGTGTACTCTGTCTGAGGCATCAATTTACTAAGAGTAATGCTATGAAGATGTAGTACAGAATCTTAAATACAAGAGTAAACAAATGCCTGTAAAGAAATGTAATTATAGTAACATAAATGGAAATTCTCTGAAACCTAATTAAACCAATCTGAAAAACATCGATCAGGGATACAGTAGCAATAACTCATTCCCTTAGAAATTGATGCAATATAACCAATCTCGGAACTTGGAAGTAATAAAAAGTGTCGTCTACAGTTGGTGATCTTAAAGCAATCGAAATGAAAGCAAACTCAATCTTTGTGCTGATGAAAATAACTGAAAGGAACAAAATCTAGAAAGAAACAGTAGCTTGTAATTCCTATGCATACCAATTGTAACTCATCTATTTGCTAATCTAAAGCTATGAATCAAAAGTAAAAAATAAGCAGAAATGGAACAGCAATATGAACAACAATTCTAATTCTAACGCAATCAGGAAACTAATCTCAATACTCCAATCCTGTCGACAGCTAAGACTATGAAACAATTCATTGGAATGAATCATAAATCAATGGAACAACAATGCTTTATAAAATATAGCAATATGAATAAGATAGTAAATATGATCCTTGCTAAGATAGAATAGCAGTGTAATTCATTACCGTATATATCAAATCTAAATTCAATCAAACAACAATAAAATAACTCTGTAATAATAATAAATCTAAATGAAATTATCACACAATAGAAATAAAAGAATAGAAATACAAACAGCGGATTGATCCACCAGGGTCGGGCCCTCAACCGCTGGTGAAACGTCGTTGGGCTACTGCAGAGCTTCAGAAATGTAATGCGAATGCCTCTTTGTATTAATCAAACATGAATAGCTTTGACATCAGTTGCTATTTTCTCAAGAGAGTCAAGGAATTACAGTGTTACAAAGGGAATTCAATAATCATCCATTTTTTTTCAATACATAATACATGCTCTCCTTTTATAATTAGAAGGAAGAGAAATTAAATAGCAAATATGATCTCCCATAACAATATTGGATTGTTCCCAACAACTTGATCAAACAGAAAATACATTTCCAACAATCTTTCAACAAGAGCAAGGTGAATTTGGCTTTGTAGCTGAGATTTGGAGGATAGTCGCAACAACAAATCTGAGAAAATATTTCTCAAAGAACCCAATGTTTCTCTCAATACAAGCCGAATTTGGGCAAACCATTCTAAAATAAAGTTAACTGGGCACGTTCTGGACAAAACCCATGTTCCGGATTTTCCAGATTCTTCTTCATTTTCCCATAATATTAACCGCAAAAATGTCACTACTTATTCCAGCGAATTTCTGAGTTGGAATATTTGATGATGATTTGGAGATCAAATCTTCAATCTAGCAAATATCTTGGAGGCTAAAATGGTGAGTGATATTACAAAATATATTAATAAACCATCATTGATAAAATTATGCATAATAATCATCAATTTATTAAAAATAAAGGAGAAGAAATAATATTCATCCATAAGAACATAAATCATTATAAAATGGATTTATATGGTAAATTATAATAAATGACATGATAAAGAAGAGCAAAAATGGATGAAATAAGTATTAAAAAGTGGTCGTATTCACGGCCCAATATACCCCCAAACTGAATATATTGCATGTCCTCATGCAATCTAGAACTGAATATATTGTATATTCTCATGCAACCCAAAGACAAAACCCATGTGTTAACCAAGCAAAGAAATTTTTTCATCCCGACTCATGAAATGGATGGAACAAGTGATTTTTTTCTCAAATAATGAATATTCAATTTTAGCAATCTTCATGAACGCATAAATTTTTTTATAGTTGACATTCAACTATATGTCTATGAAGTTGCAGAAAAATGCGACATAAGTAACAACTAACTTCATCGTTGGGAAAAATACTGAGAGGGGGGGGGGGGTATTGAATCAGTATTTAGAGCTAACTGAAAACTTTTTACCTTTTCTTTTTCTTAAAACCATACGCTACTTTACTGAACCCCACTAGCGTATACACGCAGATATCCTTAAGAAAACTTGCATATGTCCAGAGACCTAATTACGCATTTAATTATTTACTTAGATCATTGCATCATTCATTCATCATATGTTTAGTAAGCAGTAAGCATGTGCAGTAGTAACAGAATAAACCATCACACACATGAACACCAATATTTAAGGTGGAAACCCAATTCGGGAGAAAACAATCGCTATTGTCATCTCTGTCTTCAATATTTATTATAAAGAAAACTTCTTACAATTTTGTACTGGTGCAGACTCATACCAGCACGCAAGAACCCACCTGCAGAAGGCTGCAACCTTCTCTCGTTCTCCATCCACTACCGGAAGGGAGCTCCAACCCCCTCACTGAAGGCTTTGAACCTCAGCACCACCATGGACCAGGTTTCATCAATTTTCATACTGGATCCAACAGCTTCCACACACCATACCTTGTAGGCCACTTTTCATCAAATTTTCAGACTGGACCCACTCCATACATCAAAGTGAAACTTATAACTCCGTAAATTCATTCATTGAATCATCAATGAATCAACCAACAACTTGATCTTCAATCAACATAATCAGCAGCATATTCAACATTCAACCAACCCAAATCTGTATGAATCAAATCAGATCAGACATTTCATTCCACACACTTCAGCAAAACCCTAGATTCCATACATGTTTTTACTTCACTGAACCTGCATATATACCCACTTTCACAGAGAGAAACCTGTGTATACACACTTTCGCTGAGATGAACATGCATATAGATCTATAAATTTTCAGAACTATGCAACTCTTTAGAACTATGCAACTCTATAGATCTATAACTCAGATTTCACCCTTTACGTCAGAAAAGATTCGTCAGATCACAGATCTAAACATTTCATAAACAGATCTAGAAAATACATAGTCATTTCAGATCTAGTGATCCCTCTTCATCATTTTCTTCATAGGTACATTATTAATTTAGATCAATCAATAAACTGTTACCCATTCCATGCAGAAATACTTCAGAGTGAAGTATTCATTAAAACCCAGACTTTAGAATAGATATGCAGATACAAATTCAACCTTGAACAGACATTGATTCAAATAGAATATGCTACTTTGCTTTTCTGAAGCTGCGTACATACGCGCCTTATTGCACATCAACCCGCATATACTTCTATGTATTTTATTCTTCAAAAATCCTAACTACCATACGCTCTTTTCATGAAGCGAACCTCCGTATATACACACTTTTGTTGAAATCCACTAGCATATGGATATGAAAAGGATAAACTTTGCAGAATAGACCAGATCTATAAACTTACCCAGATTTATTAAATTTCTTCATAAGACTTGCACAAGGTCTTCATCATTTCTTTTACAGATCATCCTAGAGATTCATCATTTCTAGATCTATAGATCTTGAACCTTCATCATATCCATAGGTGCATCATAGATTCAGATCTATCAGAGTTCAATCATGCAGATATCTCTTAAAGAGATTTATTTATTAACAACTCTTACGCATGCACTCTCTTTCACTATGGTCTTCTTCTCCTTATATAGATTTAGCCTTTTTCAATACCATGAGTCAAAACCACTCAATCGCTGATGTTGTTCCTGGACGGGATCAAATAGATAGTCCAGTGCTCAATACAGTGGGCCAATACCATGGTAATGTCCCCTGGTTTTATAAATTTAGAGCGCAAATAGGCATACGCTGTTTGGTACATACTTTTCTGCGTACATACACTACTTTGCCTTTACAAACCCGCGTATGCTTTGTGACATATCTGATTCATCATTACTCTGGCACTTACTGGAATTTCTTTCTTTGTTACTTTTGAAATGCTCTGTAGATACATCATATTTACATCATTAACAAATAGGTTGCTATCCAAATACAACTCATCAAGTCAATTTCCATGAAGGACAACTTCATCAAGTAGGTTGCCATCAAGGACAACACATTGCATCATATTGCCAACAATCTCCCCCTTTGGAATTGATGGAAACCATGATAGTGTTTGATACTGACATCACCATTATTCAAACACCATAATACATAATACTCTCCCCATTTGGAATCAAGGGCAAATGGCGGATCAAAACCAACACAAGGTTTTTCTTCCCTTGTATAAGGATGAGCTCTGTAGATCTTATGTGCACTGAAGGTATCATGCTCCCCCTGAGTTCACGCTGAATATTCAAACATATTTTTCAATGAAGTACATGATTCTATGACCTTTCCTATCACCAAGGACTCATGCTTACATCAATGATCCAACCAAGTGGATTTACATATGTGACTCAAGTACCCAACCAAGTGGGTTTACAGATTTGAAGTAAGTCTTTGCATGACTGAATATTACAATGTTTACATCATGGGTCTCAAAATGACCTTTTTCATCAAATAAATGACTTATATAATCAAGATAAAATATTCTCAAGCATGAGATCAGACTACAACAAATAATTAGAATGCCAACAATGCATCCTTTCCACATGACCAATGCTCCCCCTTAGTCTCTGCACCCTGAACATTTTCAACAGCAAATCATCAAGGCATCTTCATCAGAAGCTTTAGAGAATGAAATGGAAATATGAGAGATTCCAAGATCCCCAACAACACTGCAGCTGTGCTGAAGAATGCTGAACCAGAAAAATTTTGTCAGAAAATACCCATACACGGTTTTCTGTGTATAAACTTGCGTATATACGCGTCTGTCCTTTAGGAAATCCACGTATCCAATTTAATCTTCTGTATTTAAGTAGATCTGATCTTCTACATGGCAGAGACTACTCCCAGCTTCTGTCTGAGATATTTGAATGCTTCCCTGGGTAAAGGTTTGGTACATATATTAGCAACTTGTTCTTTGGAGGGAACATACTTCAACTTCACCTTTTGTTCAAGCACTTGTTCATGTAAGAAGTGATACTTGATGGGAATGTGCTTGGTCTTAGAATGCATAATAGGATTCTTTGAGATACTGATGGCACTTGTATTATCACACATAATGGAGATAGGAGGAGAACATTTGATTTCAATTTCTTGTAGGGTTTGCATCATCCAGAGAAGTTGAGTGCAATATGATGGAGCAGCCACATATTTTGGTTCTACTGTAGATAAGGCAATAAATCTTTGCTTCTTGCTTAACCAAGATACTAATCGGGGCCCCATATAGAATGCACCACCACTAGTGCTTTTTCGATCATCAACATTTCCAGCCCAATCTGCATCAATGTAAGCATGAAGAGGGAGATCAACATTATTTGGATACCATAGTCCAAAGTATTGAGTTCCTTGTAGATATTTGAATATTATTTTGACAGCCTGAATGTGAGACTCTTTTGGATTAGCTTGGAATCATCCAACAATCCCAACTGCATGCATAATGTCTGGTCTAGTCCCAGTGAGATAAAGTAGACTTCCTATCATAGATCTGTATTCAGGTTGATTCACTGTGGGGGAATCATCATTAGAATTGAGATTGCATCCGGTTATCATTGGTGTACTTAGAGGCTTGAAATCTTCCATGCCATACTTCTTTAGGATTTGCTTAATATATTTTTCTTGTGATAAGAATATCCCATCTATTTCTTGTTGTACTTGTAAGCCAAGAAAGAATGTTAGTTGCCCAAGTAAAGACATTTCAAATTCTTGCTGCATAGCAGAAGCAAATTTTTGACTCATAGATTCTTCATTACTTCCAAAAATGATGTCATCAACATATACAACCACAATCAATAGTTTATCTTTTTCAGTTTTTGTGTATAAGTTGCTATCAGCAAACCCCTTTGAAAATCCTTATTGATGAAGATATTTGTCAAGACGATAATACCATGCCCTTGGAGCTTGTTTGAGACCATATAGAGCCTTTTTAAGTCTACAAACAATTTTTTCATCATTTCCCAAAATGAATCCTTTTGGTTTCTCTATATAAACTTCTTCTTCTAAATCACCAATGAGAAAAATAGATTTAACATCCATTTGATAAACTTTGATTTGTTGGAAGCTTGAAAAAGCAAGAAACATTTTTATGGCTTCAATTCTAGCTACAGGAGCAAAAGTTTCTTCAAAGTCTATACCTTCTTGTTGAGCATACCCCTTGTAAACAAGTCTAGCTTTATTTCTTATAACATCCCCATTCTCATTTAACTTGTTTTTGAATATCCATTTAGTTCCAATGACATTTTTGTCATGAGGTCTTTGTACTAAGTCCCAAGTGTGATTCTTTTCAATTTGATCAAGCTCTTCATTCATGGCTTGAATCCAACATTCATCTTTGCTAGCTTGATTGACATCATGTGGTTCAATAGCGGATAGAAATGCCAGATAGCTAGAATATCCCACAAGAGTCCTTCTTGTTTGTACACCTGATCCCTTTTCTCCAAAAATTTGAGATTTTGGATAATTCTTTTGAACATATCTGGATGGAGCTTTTTCAGATAAATCATCTTCCGGTTCTTATTGGGTTCACTGTCTATATCATTTCTATTTGATGTATAAGGATATATGTCACCATATTCTTCATCTGTTGTTTGTTTTTCTTCTTTTGGAGCTGTAGGAGACTCATCAATAACAACATCAATACATTTTACAATCTTTCGATGTCTTTTATTGTAACATTTATATGCTCTACTCCTAGAGGAGTAACCAGGAAGTATTCCTTCATCTGCTCTAGGTTCAAACTTGCCAAATTTTTTATCATTATTTTTGATAAAGCATTTTCTTCCAAAAACTCTAAAATGCTTCATAGTGGGAGGATTACCATACCAGAGTTCATATGGAGTTTTATCACTATTTACACGAACATGTGCCTTGTTAAGAATATTTACCATTGTATGTGCTGCTTCTCCCCAAAATGTGTCAGGTGTTCCGAAATCATCAAGCATAGCTCTAGCCAGTTGTTGAATTATTCTATTCATTCTTTCTGCTACGCCATTTTTTTGTGTAGTGCCAGCTACAGTAAACTATCTTTTTATGCCATGTTGTTCACAAAATTCAAGGAATTCATCTGATGTATATTCTCCTCCTCGTCAGATCTAAGACACTTGATTTTTAGATCTATATCATTTTCAACCAGTGCTTTGAAGATCTGAAATTTCTCAAATGATTCATCTTTGTGTTTAATCAACCCAATCCAACACATTCTAGAGAAATCATCAATAAATAAGATATACTATTGTTCACCACGTGGCGACTTTTTCCTCATAGGTCCACATATGTCAGTATGAATGAGTAAAAGAGGCCTACCTGATGATCCTTCGTTGGCATTAAATTATACTCTGGTTTTCTTACTGAATTGGAAATATTTGCATATGATACTTTCAGGCAGAGTAATATTGGGAAGATCACGAACAGCTTTAAGTCTACTATATTTGTTGATTTGAGAGAAGCTCACATGCCCCAACCTTCTATGCCATAGCCAGTTTTCTGAAGATTTACTCAAGTAACATTGTTCTTTGTATTTCTTCAATACATACAGGTTGTTTGGAGTTCTTTTTCCTTATATGATTGTTTTACCTATATCGAGATCACGTACCACACATTCTTTTGAACTAAATACCACTTCAGTTCCTTGATCACACATTTGACTTACACTTACTAGGTTATGCTTTAATCCATCCACATACATGACATTATTAGCTTTCACCTTTTCTTTTAGAAAAACAGACCCTTTTCCCTTAATGATAGCAGGAGTATCATTTCCAAATGTAACATTCTTTTCTTTTTCTAGAGCACTATATGCAAGAAGTTTGTTTTTGTCACCCTCATGTGTTTTGAGCATCCACTATCACTGTACCATTGATTTTCTTCACCTTCGCAAATAAAGCTATGCCGTAATTTTCAACCTGGACTCCTCTAATTCCTTCCTTGTCCACACTTCTGGAGCCAAGAAATGCTTTAAGGACTGCTCCGTATCCAGATCTTCATGGTCAATTTTATAAATAAGCACATTCAAATAATGAAGAGAGAAAGGTATATAGACATTCTTTTGTTCCATCATCCTTTCTTTCTTTGCTTTCTTGTCATGATGGTTTTATATGCAACACATTGAATAGCTTGATGACCAAAATTGTGACATGAGAAACATTGCCCATTGAAGAAGAAATTTCTGCGATCATGAAATCTTCTACTTGAATTTACCTGTTGATTGGTGTTTCTTTGAAAGGTATTCCTGTTAGTGTTCTTTTAATTGAGATGCTCATGCTTTACCTGAAAAGATTCTTTATTCCCTTGCTGAGTGGCAGAATGTTGTATACTGGCTGTAGCTGATTTTAGATAATTTGGTGCTGAAGCCTAAGAAGATTCTCCGATATATCCAAGACCTGTCTTTATAAGAGGAGAACGTTGTACCTTGATAATATCATCTAAGGTTTCATATCCTTTAGCAAATCCAAGATTCAAAGTCTTTACTTTCTCAATTTCTTTTCTTAGACTTACTATTTCACATTCTAATTTCTCATTATGTTTCTCCTTTTCTTCAAGCTAGTTTTTCAGAGTTTCTATGGATATTTTACTTTCTTCTAAGCATATTTTGATTTGATTGATTTCATCAAGAAAATCATTTTCTTCTAAAGCATCCATAAAAGTATCATTTTCTTCTCTAGACTCTTTTTCAAATGACATGAGAAGTCTAAGATCTTGTTCACATTCTTCCTCACTATCTGATAACCCATCATTGTCTTCATGAGTATAGTAACTTTTTCTAGTGCTAAACTGATTCTTATTCCTTCTTGCTACTTCCTTCCCTTTTTCAGGTGTTTCTTTATGAGGGCACTTAGCAGCATAATGACCAACTCTTCCACAAGAAAAACATTTGAAAGGAAGCTTACCTATGAACCGTCCTATGACAAGTTGGAGTTTCTTTACAAAATTTACCTCATCTTCTTTTGAGATATACCCTAATCCTTCTATCTCTTCTACTTCTTTCCCTTTTGTAGAAGCTCTAAAGATGGCTTCTTTTACTTCAGATGGTCCTCCTCTTCTCATTTCACATGTAGTTAGTATGCCATGAAGTTGCACAATAGTAAGATTTTGAAGATCCTGCTTTTCTTCACGAGCAGAAAATTTTGACTCAAATTTTGCCGTTAGTGATATTAAAACTTTCTCAACCAAAGTAGATTTGGTTATTTTTTCTCCTAGATTTCTCATAAGATTTACAATATCATCAAGACGTAAAAAGAATTGGCAATGCTCTCCTCATTATGCATTTTTAGATTCTCATATTGAATTCTGAGAGTTTGGATTTTAGCACTTTTTACCTTTGCATCACCTTCATAACTTAGAATGATTTTGTACCATATTGCCTTTGCTGTATCCAGCTGCATGACTTTGACAAATTCTGATTCAGTTAGACTTCCCAATAGAACATTAATGTCTTTGCATTTGTTTCATAATTCTTTCTTTCCGTTGGATCTGTTGGTACCGCGGTTGGATATTGATATCCTCCTTCAACAACAGCCCATACATCTGCTCCTAGAGACTGAAGATAGGATCTCATCCTTTTTTTCCAGAAGATTAAATTGTTTCTGTTGAAGAGAGGAGGCCTGATAGCTATTGTTCCATCTTGATTGTTTATATTGTTTGATCTTCCTTCTAGTGGATAAGATTTTTCAGAAGGACCTTCTCTGATACCAATTTTTGGGAAAAATACTGAGAGGGGGAGTGAATCAGTATTTAGAGCTAACTGAAAAATGTGTACCTTTTCTTTTTCTTAAAACCATACAGTACTTTACTGAACCCAACTAGCGTATACACGTGGATATCCTTAAGAAAACTTGTGTATGTCCAGAGACCTAATTATGCATTTAATTATTTACTTAGATCATTGCATCATTCATTCATCATATGTTTAGTAAGTAGTAAGCATGTGCAGTAATAAAAGAATAAACCATCACACACATGAACACCAGTATTTAGGGTGGAAACCCAATTCGGGAGAAAACCACTGTTGTTGTCATCTTTGTCTTCAATATTTATTATAAAGAAAACTTTTTACAATTTTGCACTGGTGCAGACTCATACTAGCACGCAGGCACCCACCTGCAGAAGGCTGCAACCTTTTCTCGTTCCTCAGCCACTACTGGAAGGGAGCTCCAACCCCCTCACTGAAGGCTTCGACCCTCAGCACCACCATGGACTAGGTTTCATCAATTTTCATACTAGATCCAACAGCTTCCAAACACCATACCTTGTAGGCCACTTTTCATCAGATTTTCAGACTAGACCCACTCCATATATCAAACTGAAACTTATAACTCCATAAATTAATTCATTGAATCATCAACCAACAACTTGATCCTCAATCAACATAATCAATAGCATATTCAACATTCAACCAACCCAGATCTGTATGAATCAAATCAGATTAGACATTTCATTCCACACAATTCAGCAAAACCCTAGATTCCATATGCATTTTTACTTCACTGAACCTACATATATACATGGTTTCACAGAGACAAACCTACGTATACGTGCTTTTGCTAAGATGAACATGTGTATAGATCTATAAATTTTTAGAACTATGCAGCTCTTCATAACAGATAACTCAGATTTCACCCTTTACTTTAGCAAATATTCGTCAAATCACAGATCTAAACATTCCATAAACAGATCTAGAAAATACATAGTCATTTCAGATCTTGTGATCCCTCTTCATAAATTTCTTCATAGGAACATTATTAATTCAAATCAATCAATAAAACGTTACCCATTCCATGCAGCAATACTTTAGAGTGAAGTATTCATTAAAACCCAGACTTTAGAATAGATATGCAGATACAAACTCAACCCTGAACAAACATTGATTCAAATAGAATACGCTACTTTTCTTTACTAAAGCTGTGCACATACGCGCTTTCTTGCACATCAACCCGCGTATAGTTATGTGTATTTTATTCTTCAAAGATCTTAACTTCCATACGCTCTTTTCATGAAGCGAACCCGCGTATATACACGCTTTTGTTGAAACCAACTAGCATATAGATCTGAAAATGATAAACTTTGTAGAATAGACCAGATCTATAAACTTACCCATATTTATTCAATTTCTTCATCAGACTTACGCAAGGTCTTCATCATTTATTTTGCAGATCATCCTAGAGATTCATAATTTCTAGATCTAAAGATCTTGAACCTTCATCATATCCATAGGTGCATCATAGATTCAGATCTATCAGAGTTCAACCATGCGGATATCTCTTAAAGAGATTTATTTATTAACAACCCTTACACATGCACTCTCTTGCACTATTATCTTCTTCTCCTTATATAGATTTAGCCTTTGTCAATACCATGAGTCAAAACCACTCAACCGCTGATGGTATTCCTGGACGAGATCAAATAGATAGTCCAGTGCTCAATACAGTGGGCCAATACCATGGTAATGTCCCCTGGTTTTATAAATTTAGAGCGCAAATAGGCATACACTGCTTGGTACGTACTTTTCCACGCACATACGCTAATTTTCCTTTACAAACCCACGTATGCTTTGTGACATATCTGATTCATCATTACTAAAATTTCTTTCTTTGTTACTTTTGAGCTGCTCTGTAGATACATCAGATTTACATCATTAACAAATAGGTTTCCATCCAAAGACAACTCATCAAGTCAGTTTCCATCAAGGACAGCTTCATCAAGTAGGTTGCCATCAAGGACAACTCATTGCATCATATTGCCAACATTCATTAACCATTTTCTCAAAAATCATATTGTTTTGATGCACGGATCATGAGATATAAAAAAAATGGTTGTAGGTGACAGTGCATAATTTTCGAAGTTTTATGAACTAATTTAGCGTGAAATTATCAGGGTTTGTGTATTTTAATGATACCTCTTTGCTATCCAAAAATCACAAGAATTTAATTCGTATTTTTAAAAATATATGCAAATCAATTTCTGCACTGTATAAAAATGAAATTGTATGCTTTAAACGAGAAAGAAAGTAGAAAACATCCATCATGTGTAGCAATTCTCCCCCCCAAACTGAAGAATTAGCATTTCCTCATGCAATGCTAGAAAACAAAGAGAGGTGGTTGCTAAAATCTGTTGAAATCGATGCTTGGTGTAAAACAACATGGAATAAGGGAAGTGTTTAGATTGAATAAGAATATCCATGGATGATAAAGAATATTACTGACATGGTCACAAGAAAGAAATGAAAGATGAGACGTGTCTTAAAAAAATGGGAAGTGATAAAGATGTGGAATGAATGATTATAAATAATGCTCAATGGATTTTAATGAAATTCTCCTAAATTCATAATAAATTAGAAAATTATGCTATTTTACCTCAAGTGCTACCTCCAAAAAAATGGAATGACATGTAGGGACTGGCATTTTTTGAAG
The DNA here is from genome assembly GCA_034641835.2 of Pinus albicaulis. Classification (NCBI taxonomy): domain Eukaryota; kingdom Viridiplantae; phylum Streptophyta; class Pinopsida; order Pinales; family Pinaceae; genus Pinus; species Pinus albicaulis. The sequence continues at coordinate 27,885,284 of CM076572.1, read as the reverse complement.
CTGATGTAGGTTGAGCAAATACTGAAAGTGATGCAAAAGGTGGAAGCCATGCAAGCACATCATGTCTAAAGAATTGTGCCCGTTCACGAACCTTCACTATTAATTGCAATAGTGTGGTCATGCTGCTAATAGAATTCTCCCCCATACCTGTTGTTCTCCTGTAAACAAATCACAATTCTGTATGCAATTTTATTGAATCCAAAGTTTTAATTTGGAATTAAAACAGATAAGATGCATGCAAAAAAGTTCAAGTATAAAAAATTATGTAAAAATGCAGTATCAATATTGTGGCAAATCAACAAAATAGAAGAGCAGTGTATTGCACAGCAATTGTACAGCATGGAAAGGCATACATAGTTATGATATGATCAAAAAATTATCGCATTACTGAAATCAATGCATATTTTGAAATCGTGAATAGATATGGAAATGTTTATGTAATGATTCGAAAATAAAGGAAAATGACAGCTGTTGTGAAAAAAGTACTTATGCGATCACTATCCACATAAACCATTATGATCGATTTATAAATAAATTTCATGCATAAGAGGTTCCAAAAAAATGTTTTAAGAGAAAACTCTCATTTGATATTAGATAAATATATAAGAAAAGGGTTTATCATTACTATTGATTTGTGAAAAATATGACTCCAATACCATCAGCAGAGCTCTGTTGCCCATAAGTGTCCATAACCTTTAAAAAGTTTCTTTTTCACCCTTGGAAACATTATCCTTTATTTATGCTTAGGGAAGTGTTGTGTGATTTCATGATGGAGGCCATTGTGCTAGCTTGGGAACTAGATGAATCACAATGCCATTCACCAGGAAGGAGGGAAAAGTGGGCAGGCCAGCTCGTGATGAGACCTCCTATTGCAAGGACTTTTTATTTTTCTGAGTTGTCCATTGGATCATATCCCTGGTGTGGTGGCCATAATGGGAATTACACTTCACTGCTCCCTTATGATCATGGTAGGCTGGCTCTTGATGAGACTCCCTATCGCCCGTCTGCCATATCATAGAATTTTTAGTAATTATATAGAGATTTTTCTTTTTCTTTTTCTTTACATATAACACTTCCCTATTTATATATAAAAGGTGGCTCAACACTCCTTAAGAGTAGGGATGGTGGAAGAAGTCTGAACATCTCAATAGAGAAAATATGCCCTTATTCTTATTCAATGAAATAAAATTCAAAGAGATTTATGAGAATTTAGGGAAGAACCAACATGAAAATGATAATCGATCATATTAATTTTAGTGAAAATAAACACAACAAAGTGATATAGATGGTTGTGTCCTTTGCTTTTTCTTATCACTACAAAAAAATTTCTTAAAGATGACAATTTCTCTTGATTTTCTTATTTAAGTAACCTCTAATTTGTGTATCCTGGCATGAATTGTATGTTTGTCTTTCAAAGAGTCATGAAAAATTCACAAAAAGTCCTAGAAATATTGTTGAAAAACAAGAAAAATGCATTCAAAAAGTGTTGTTCCTTGGGAAAGGAACAACAAAAACAATTTACGAAAATGTTGTTCCTCTGGAAAGGAACAGCAAGAACATTTGGTGTTGTTCCTTTTGAAAGGAACAGCAAAACTGTTGTTCCTTTTAAAAGGAACATAAAAAACGAGCCGTGTTGTTCCTTTTAAGAGGAACAGCAAAAACAAGCAGCAAAAATGTTGTTCTATTTTAAAGGAACAACAAAACTAATAAGTGAAAATGTTGTTCCTTTTGGAAGGAACAACAAAAATAAACACATTGTTTTTTAGGAGGAACGACTACTATTCCTTAAGAGGAACAACAACTGTTCCTTAAAAAGAACAACAAACAGATATAAGCACACAAAGATGCTGTAGGGAACATCAAAGGAAAAAAAAATAGAGGAAAGAAAAAATCCAATGTGCAATCCATTGTCAAGAAAATCCAGTCAAATAGAAAGGAAAATCTATGTACATGTTTCAAGAAAAAGTAATTTTTTACAAAATTGGTGCTGCCAAAGAATTGCCTTCTACAACTGAAACTTGCATGGTGGGGTCCTTATTGTTCAATTTTGAATGGAGAAGAAGCTACAATTTGAAGGGATCAATACCTGAAGCACAAAAAAATAAAATAAATAAAAAAAGAGACAATGCTTTATTAAGTTACAGTAGCTATGATATTATTTCCTAAGGGAATATCAATCTGTTAATGGAAAAAAAATGATCTTTTTGAAAAATGTTTTGGCAGCAGTGGCATGAATCTTCAAATAGAAACCAATTCTTCATTTCTTATGTTATGAATCTATTAGGCAATGAACTGGATGAAATTTCCTTGTTTCACTAAAATTTCTTTCAAAAATTGCTTGTCCATAAATTGACCTTCTTTATTCTCCTAAGACCTGCAAAAAACGAGTGTCTACCTGCAATAAAACATTAAATCATGGATAAAGAGAGGTGCGCGGGCTCCTCTAATCTGATAATTATGCAAAAAAACTAAGTATTTACTCTGTAGAACAAGTCCACGGAAAAATAAAACAAATTATATTTGCTACCTGCTGGAGAGCAGTGGTCGACGATACTAACCAGAAGTGTTTTAATCATACCTTCTTTGTTTTTTGTCTGATTTGAGTCATTCCAAAGCCAAATGAGAGATAATTCAAAGTTTTATCTCCAATAGGAATAGGTTTTAAAAATTCAATGCTATGATATGTCAAATTTTCTTAGAACAACTTGCATAATAGAGTCATTTTCGATTTTCCAGCTTAGACCAACAGTTGATATTTCAAGCATAAATTTTTCGTTTGATGGCGGATTGAACTGATTCAAATTGGAGATTAAAGTATATTATTTTTTTATCTCCAATATAAATAGTTTTTTAATATAAGAGGAATTGATGGGTCAACTATGTTAAGGAACAACCGAGAAAACATAGTTTTAAGAGTGCTGATTTATGATAGGCAGTCAGTATTTTGGTCATAAATTCCTCATACGATTTCAAAATTGAGTGATTCAAATTGAGTTGTAAAATATATTAATAGATAAATCTACCATAGAATTTTTTTTTAAAAATATAGTCATTTAGGCTTCCAAAACCTGACTGTCCCAACTCTATTCTTGAGCTACCCATTAGACACCTTGTCGATGTTTTGGTTCTAAATTTTTCGTTTCAAATCCAAATTGAGTGATTCAAATTGGGTTGAAAATTAGAAATAAAATGATACTTAGTATTGAAACAGGTTTTAAAAATATTCACTTTTGGGCCCCCAAAACATGCCTGTCCCAACTGTGTTTTCAGAAATTTCATCAAGCCCGCAAGCCAAAAAAATGTGATATTCAAACAATTTTTCCATATTGATGATAAAAATGAATATAAGTGTTTGTAGAATTTCTATTTGAAATATAATTCATCTACATACACAAATAAATTAGAATATTTATCATCAATTTTGATTTCACAGCGTGTTGCAACAAAGAAACAACTATTTTTACAAAAATAAAAAATGTGTTTGTTTTATTTCCTTATTTCTTTTATTTTTATACACTAGCCTACTCTGAATTGGAAAATTAATATTATTATGTATAAGAGTATTTCCACTGTAACCATTTTCAAAATAAGGCTTCAATTATGTACATACCCAAATTTGAAAAATGCATGTTAATAAAAATTAGGGTATGAGAAGCCAACTTCCCTTGAAAATATGGTGCCAAAAATTGTTGAAGAATGGAGTGATGTAGCAAACAAATGATGGAGTTAAACCAATCTTCAATATATCCTTTACTTCATTGATTTCCCATAACCATTGTATCATGAAGTTCTTGAGCTTTTAAAATGGTTTGTTGATGCAGGCTAGAAGAGACCTCATTTTCTTTCATAACTTCTACAATTTTTGGATTTGGTACATTCTGAATCTCAGTATAAGTTTTCTCCAATGGTGCATGTGAGATAGAATGGGTGGGAAGGGTGGCTGAATTTTTCAGTTCAACACTATAAGCATGTTGTACTGGTTTATTATGGTAAGGGTGTGTAATGAGTTGAGCAGGAGATTGTGTAGGGAATGGAGCCTCTTGATGATGTAGTTGATTGTGTTGAGTGGATGATTTTGATGGGAAAGCAAGATATTGTGGAAGAGCTGGAAGATGTGTTTGTGCTACAAGATGAGGGGGAGTATTCATGCAATCATAAGATGAACCATGCCAAACTTGTAGACAAGATTGGTGGTGGTTATATTGAGATTGGAATGGCTACCCTAACATATAAGTATTCCATAATGGATTATGCAAGTAAGAGAATGGAGGGGAAGTGTTTTGAACCATACCTGTTGGCCTTGTTGCAGCTTCCCCATCTCTTTGATATGCCACTTCCAAATTACATAAGGAAGAACAGCTATCTATGGGATGCTCCTTTCGGTTGTGAGGGCAAAACACTTCATCAATTTTTTTATTTTTCTGAACCTGCAAAACATTCAATTGTGAATTGAGAGAGCTAATAAGATCATATTTAAAATTTTCAAATAAAACCTTGATTTCAACTCTTATGTCTCTTGTTCTTGTAGTAAATTTGGAAAAGAAAGAAAAAAATTCTTTAGAATTCTTACCAGCCTTGGAAATTCCTCTTGAATACCTTATGCACAATTCACAAAAATTATCATATAATAACTCAAAAACATCACCTTTTCCTATCAGATTTAAGAGTTCTAAAAATTCATCTTTGATTCCTTTAAGAAGGAGTGTTTTCAAGATCCCTTTTTCCAAATGCTTATGGTTTGATTTTTGAAGGTTATATCGAAATCGCTCTACATAGTCCTCCAAGCTTCCATCTTCCCCTTGTATCATACTGAAAATATCTTCATTGGATTTACAGTAGTCTTGGTACTTCTTCAAGAATATGTTCTTCATGTCCTCCCATGTTTGGATGCAGTTCCCACCTAGGCTTATAAACCATCGGAGAGCTACTCCTTTTAGAGTAAGAAGAAACACTTTCAATATTTCATCATTAGTACAATAATCATATCCTCTAAAAAATATTTCAAACTCAAATAAGAATGTATCTGGATCTTCATTTGTCAAACCATGAAAATTTGGTAGAGACAATGGGGGAATTATGTGCATTTGTGTCACTCCTCCTAGATCCTTGATAGGGAATTCGAAAGTTGCAATGTGAGTCATTTCTTACCATAATAGAAGTTGTTCTTCATGTGTTTCTTTGAGGATCCTCCTTAAAATGTTCCTGTCAATTGGTTAGTGAAATGGGTGGTGCTTACATCACCACTCGAGTGGAATTACAAGATTTTTTTTTTCAAAAAGTCTACTTCAAAAATTCAAAAGAACGCAAGCATTCATTCCTACTTTAAGCTTTCGCTCAATTCTGCTGTGAAGCGGGCCAGTGAACAAGTGTGTTTCTTGCTCGATGTGTAGGTTCTTACCTTCCATCCTTAATACCCAATTCTTCCCAAGCAGAAAAAATTAAATATGCATCACTCTTTCTAAATTGCATACACTCTCCCCGCCAACGGCGCCAAAATGTCGAGGTATAAAAGGTATATTTTTAACACCTATTTATCTCACATTAATTATCAATCTGGGAGCGACTTTTTATTTCAAGAGTGTACTCTGTCTGAGGCAGCAATTTATCCAAGAGTAATGCCTTGCAATATGTAGTACAGTGTTCTAAATACAAGAGTAAATGGATGCTTGGAAAATAAATCTAATTACAACAACATAAACTCAAATGCTCTGAAACCTTAATTAAACCAATATGCAAAACATCAATCAGGGATACAGTAGTAATAACTCCTTCCCTTAGAAATCGATGCAAGATAACCAATCTGGGAACTTGGAAGCAATAACTAGTGTCCTCTACAGTTGGTGATCTTAAAGCAATCGAAATGAAAACAAACTCAATCTTCGTGCTGATGAAAATAACTAAAAGGAACAAAATCTGGAAAGGAACAACAACTTTTAATTCCTATGCATACCAATTGTAACTCATCTATTTGCTAATATGAATCTATGAATCAGAGATAAACAATAAACAGAGATGAAACAGAAATATGAACAACAATTCTAATTCTAATGCAATCAGGCAGCTAATCTCAATACTCCAATCCTGTCGATAGCCAAGACTATGCAACAGTTCATTGGAATGAATCATAAATCAATGGAATAGCAACGCTTTATAAAATATAGCAAGATGAATAAGATAGTAAATACGATCCTTGCTAAGATAGAATAGTAGTGCAATTCATTAACGTATACATCAAATCTGAATTCAATCCAATAGAAATCAAATAACTATGTAATCTAAATGCAATTATCACACAATAGAAATAAAAGAATAGAAATACAAACAACGGATCGTTCCACCAGGGTTAGGCCCTCAACCGCAGGTGAAACGCCGCTGGGATACTGCAAAGCTTAAGAAATGGAACGAGAATGCATCTTTGTATTAATCAAACATGAACATCTTTTACATCAGTTTCTCTTTACTCACAAGAGTCAAAAAATTACAGTGTTACAAAGGGAATTCAATAATCATCCATTGTCTTCTAATACATAATACATGCTCTCCTTTTATAATCAAAAGGAAGAGAAATTAAATAGCAATTTTGATCTCCCATAACAATATTGGATTGTTCCCAACAACTTGATCAACTAGAAAATACATTTCCAACAATATTTCAATAAGATCAAGGCGAATTTGGCTTTGCAGCTGAGATTTGGAGGACGGTCGCAACAACAAATCTAAGAAAATATTGCTCCAAGAACCCAGTGTTTCTCTTAATACAGGCCGAATTTGGGCAAATTGTTCTTTAATAAAGTTAATTGGGCCCGTTCTGGACAAAATCTATGTTCCGGATTTTCTCAATTCTTCTTCATTTGCCCAGAATCTTAACCGCAAAACTGTCACTTCTTATTATAGCGAATTTCTGAGTTGGAATATTTGATGATGATTTGGAGATCAAATCATCAATCTGGCAAATATCTTGGAGGCTAAAATGGTGAGTGATATTACAAAACATATTAATAAACCATCATTGATAAAATTATGCATAATAATCATCAATTTATTAAAAATAAAAGAGAAGAAATAATATTCATCCATAAGAACATAAATCATTATAAAATGGATTTATATGATAAATTATAATAAATGACATGATAAATAAGAGTAAAAATGGATGAAATAAGTATTAAAAAGTGGTCGTATTCACGACCCAACAGCTTTGTCTTCAGGCTCTGTGGTAGTAATTTGAAATACTATTTCATATTGCCTTTTTCTTGTGTTTGCAAAGTTTTTCTCATTTGCATTGAATCATTTTTTCACTTCAAAATCACCTTTGATTTATTTTCAAGAATAGATCACAATTGTTTGATTTTCAAGCTTGAGAGTGTGCGTTTTTTTGTTTTCCATTCGAAAGAGAGAAAGTGAAAGGAAATTTTTTGTTTTACTTCTTACTCCATTTTGTTAGATTTGTGTTGATTGGTTCATTAATTGAATTATTTTTCATTTAAAAATATAAAGTAAAACTAAAATTATGTTTGGTGCATCTTAGGGAAGAAAGAAATGATTCCATTTTTAGTAACATTGCATTGGGGATAATGAAAGTGAATGCATTTTAGAGTTTCATTTTGAGTAATTTTGAGCTACCTAGGTGGCCTCATTGCTTATTGCATTGCTTTTCTATTGTGTTCTTGTTTGAACTTTATCCTTCATTAGTTTAGAGTTCATTGAAATGAAATGAACTCTTGTTTTTTTCATTTAGCTGCATTTTAGGGATTCAATTGAAATCACTTTCACCATGAAATTGAAACATAATCAAATATAAACTTTAAAATTTATTCAAGTACCCTTAAGGAGCATTTGGAAATAACACAAACATGTACAGGTCTAGGCTGGAGACATGTTTCAGCATTGTTGAGAATAGTAGTTGTCACTAATAGCCTATGTTGCATCTCAAAGGTGATATTGTGCCCCACATATGGAATTGTATAGGACTATGTTCCACATATAAAAAGTATAAGGGGATACTCTCATCAAAAAGTTACACAATAGAAAGAACTACTACAGAGTGAGCTCCCACGTACTATCGAGTATATTTTGAGAGACCCCACTAGGTTGCAAACCTGCATAGGTAACTGAATCTTTCACCTTGTAGGCATAATACACTAAACATAAGATTCAAGGAGATAGGGTTTCATACATTAATTCCTTGGTAATATCATTTTCCAATGTGTATATAGAATTTTATGGATACCTCGTAATCATTTATGCATAGATTTACCCTTTTTAATTTTTATTTTTTTAATTCTAAAATTTACCTACATGTGCAATACTCTTGGCCTTATCTTGCCTAGTTAATTATAAACCTTAATTTCTCTAAAAGTGATTCACCTTTTGCTTCGTTCATCTTTTCTGAAAGGTTATCGTGGTTGAATATTCAAACTCACCTCACTCCTCCTCCAAAGGATCTTAAGGATCCCCTCCCGAGATTCCAAAATTTCTACCTGGGCCTCTTCAAGCTCAAGGTGTTGAACTAGGAATTTTGATAAGTGTTCAACAAATCATGTCTCAAGAATCACTTGGTGACTCGCCTTGGTCATCATCTGAGGATCTTCAGAAGAAAATACATGAACCTTATCCACAGTTTACGATATTTCATCCAAATTCACTCTACGATCCATTCGTTGTATCTCCTCAGTGTCCGTATAGTCCTTTTGATGGTCCCAATGTACCTTTTGGTTCTTCTCCTATAGCGTTTCGTACTATTTCTTTTCAAGTGTTTCCACCATCCATGCCATCGAATTTCGATGATATTCCATTTCTCAGTACTCCTCATAGTATTCCTCTGAAAACTTTTGTGACCCATATCTGGGAAGTTGACATCTGGTCTATGTTCCCTTGAGAAGGTTTTCCGTATGTTTCCACTCCTCATGACATACGAAGTGGGATAGGTATGCCCTCTAGTCAAGTCATGTCTATGCTTCCACCTAGGTATACCTATCTTGAAAACCTTGTTTCGATGACTTCTACGACCACATATCTATTTCATAACCCCATTTGGTCAACGATCATTTCCCCATCATCTTGCCCATTTGTTTCAGATGTGGCTGCCATTTCACAACCTGCTGCTCAACATACAGTTTCTGTAGGTCAAATTATTGTTTCACTCAGATCATCTACTCCTGTGTCGCTATCCACTATAACTGGAATCCTACCTTTGAGTGGACCATCTATGTTTTTTTCTGTGCCTAGGGGAAATACCAGAAAATGCCTCAGGGTCAATTTTGAGAACCCCAGCAAGGAGCTTATATCCAGTGGGGGCCCTATCAGTAGCCCCAACATGGTGATTATATTCATCATGGGCCTTATCAACTGCCCCAACAAAGGCCCTACAATTAGCAACAACTGTAAAAAGGTACCTATCAGCAATCCTAGCCACAACAAGGTCCCTATCAACAATATGTACCTTATCAACAATAGTGGGGACAATTTGGGAAGTATGGTCAGAATCAACCCATATGCGAGAAAATTCCTTACTAGGAAGGTTGGAAACCATAGATGGGTAACTTCCAGACACCCTTTTCTCCTCATCACCCTCCATTTCCATTCCTGGATATGTTGGAATTTTTAGATGTGTCTAAATTGAAAAATTACCCCATCCAACACTTGTTGCATTAGCCTCTAGTTCCAACTAAAATTCCTAGATATTGTCTAAATTTTTAAGGAAAATCTAGGGAAGACCCCCAAGCCCATGTAATGAAATATCATTTATGGTTCCATTCCAATTCTTGGGTAGATGATTTGATTTGTCTACATATTTTACAGCACACTTTGACGAGTTATGCTACCAAGTGGTACGTTGAGCTTCCTCATTGTGTCTTCTACGATTTCAATACTTTGGATATGTCCTTCCTCACCCATTTGTAGTTGCCTATATAGCATGAGACTCACACCCATCTCTTGAAATCCTTGAAGTAGTAAAATGCTAATCATATCATGGAACACATTCATGAATGGAGGCACAAGCATCACTTTATTAAATTTGAGTTCCACGAAATTTTTTTGACTCAGTGGTTCACAAAATATTTCATCCCTAAAATCGCAAATATCTCACCATGGGAGGCTGTGTTAAGGAAGAGGACGTTATCACCCATGCTCAGTATCTATATTTTCTCTATTCCCAATCTGTAACTCTATATGATATTTTACCTGATGCACGAGGGACTTCAACAGACCCTTTATAATCCAAATCTACTCATACACCTCATGTTGATGGAATCATTGGTATAATGGCCCATAATGCTAATAGTACACTGAAGAATTCTTCGAATTTTAAGTCTACTTCTTCCACTGAACCCTCCATGCCTTCAAATTATTTGAAGAATACTGATAAAACCTCTGAGTTTTAATGTTGTTCAATGTACCACAATAGACAAATCCTCGAAAGGTAAAAATAATTGGAAAGGTAAAGCCAAATCCAACACCCCCAAATAATATTTCCCTGATTTTTTTCACCAATGATGCTACGAAGAATAAGCCTAAGTATCCTTGAATGATATTTTATGAGTATCATTACACGAAGGATTGTCCTTGGCATGCCAAAGTCTCTCGTATTCACAAAGGTGCACTTGGAACACCAGTTGTCTTGAAAGAACATTTTCCATCTCAGTAGATTCAAATGATAGATCAAACCCATTATTTTACATCTAGAAGCTCCCAATTCTTTATGGCTAGAACAAAATCTATTTATGATGCTACCGATTGAAAGAGTACTTTGATCCTTCAAAATCTATCGTGGAAAAGTGTGCTTCGAATATTTCATCCTCTCACACTCCTATTTCTGGTCCTCCCCACATTGAGAGACATACTATCGAATCCATCGTCCAACTACCTCCCAAGGGTGTTCTTCGGAATTAATCTTATAATAAAAATGCGCGAGCTTCCCAACACTATAACATCATAGAGTATTTAGCCCAAGAACCTTCGACGATGTCGATCATGGAAGTCCTTTAGTCGTGCACATCACAATGGAAGGAACTATTATATGCTATTGAAAGGATTGATCCAGCGGATTCAAATGTTATTACTTTGAATCTCAAGAATCATGTTCCTCATCTCCCATCGCAAGTCGATTTCCTTATCCAAGTCATTACGATGGATAAAACCATTCATCGGACTATTTTTGATCAAGTTGCTTCCACCTGCATCATGTCTGTTGTGTGTTGGAAAGTTAGCATCTCTTCTCCATTAAGTTAGTCTCCTAACACTTTAGAAGCTTTCGATTGTAGAGGATCTTGGTTGTATGGTATTCCAAAATCCTTTCAAATTTTGTTGGAGGGTAAAATGGTGAACCTGGAGCTAGAGGTGGTACATTCCAACCTCAATTACAACATTTGCTTGGATGTAGTTGGACTCATGTCATGATTTGAATGGTCTCTACCCTTCTCCGCATTCTCCATTTTCCTCATCAGGAGAAGATAGTCACTGTTGATTAAATTTCTCTATTTTCCCGAGATTCTTTAACTGGAAATGTCTCGTACATTGGGGATACCTCTACGCCTTACGAGGTTGTTGACCTGGTCTTTTCAAAGACTCGTCCCTGATGGGAATTTTTCCACTCCCACCTCCTAATGTCGCTTTGTTAATATGATATAATCTGGTTAGGATCTATGGATTATTCATAGTCCCCGCCAGCATTACATTTTTGGTGACGTTATTCCCCTCAACCCTACAGAACAAATGTATGAACCCATTCTTCTCTCTTATGGGGTTACTTCTAAAGCCAATAATACCCTAGTTTCGTCTCTGGAAACGTATTCATAGTCTCCCTAGTCTAGTTCTTCAAATTCATATGATCCCTTGAATGAGATATTTCCCACTTACAAGAGTATCATGGAATTTATGTCTCTCAAAGAAACCCCTTGGGATGATGTTGATCATCATTCCTCGTTTCTCCCAAACTGTAGTGAAATTTCTACTTGTCTAGAAACTTGTGTTTCATAGGAATTGACTGGCCCACTTCAGTATCCCATTTTGGTTCATGAAAAGTTTTTCGAATGACACATGGGTAGCATATTTACTTCGATTATTATCAACATCTATGTTAAACTAGGGGTTTTCAAATATGTCCATATCGGTACATCTTGTTCTCCCGATGAGGTGAAGGTTTATACAGCTGTCTTTAAATAATTTAGCGATGTCTTTGCATGGCCTAATGAAAAAATTCTTGGCATTGACACTAGTATTCTAGTGCAATAAATTTATACATATTCAGGCTCAAAGCCTATTCATCAATTGCTTCATCCTGTGCACCCAAGGAAGGTCATTTCCATTAAGGAAAAAGTCAAAAAAATCCCCAAGGATGGTTTTCTCTATACTATACCATTGACAGATTAGGTCTCGAATATTGTTCCTGTTACCTAAAATCAAGGGAAAATTCGAGTTTGTATCGACTACCATGATATAAATCAAGATTATTCTAAAGATAAATACACCACTCATTTTATAGATCAAATTATTGAGAAAAATTTCGAGAGTGAGATGTTCTCTTTTATGGATGGTTTTCTCACTATAACTAGATCAATATTCTTCCTGCAAATCAACATAAGACCTCCTTTATCTATCCTTGAGGAAACTTTACCTATAATAAGCTCCCTTTTGGATTCAAAAATTCCAAGCCTACCTTCCAAAGGGTTATGTACTATGCTTTTCATGATATTAAGAAAATAGATCAACCATATATAGATGACCTTCTAGCTCATTCTATGAAACCTCAAGATCACCCGAAACATCTTCGAGATATCTTCCTTCATTTCCAACCCCATTATATACGGTTGAATCTTCATAAATGTGTATTTTGAATTGAATTAGGTCAGCTCTTAGGTTTCATGGTCTCTAAAGAAGGCACCCAGATTGATCCTCTCAAAGTTGAGGGAATCGTCAACCTTCCTTACCCATTTGTTGAAAAATGGAGTCCTATTCATTTGGGATGATATTGCTCAGAATTATTTCGATGCTTTGAAGAAAACCCTTTTCATTGCTCCCTTATTGCATCCTCTCTATTATGATAGCGATTATTTCCTCTATCTAGCCACTGCAGAAAAAACTATTAGTATGGGGCTGGTTCAGGATGATGATGATGATGGTCATGAACATGCTTTTTACTACTTTAGTTAAAATATCATTGATGTGGAGAATCGTTATGCTCACGTAGGAAAACTAGCATTAGCTCTTATTCATGTTGTTCAGTGCTTTTGAAATTATATTCTCCTCTAAAATATCGTTGTGATTTCCCAATGTAACCCCATAACTTACATTCTTACTCGTCAATTACTAGGGGGAAAATACTCCAAATGGATTTCCATTCTACAAGATTTTTACTTAGAGTTTGCTATGGCTAAGACCTAGAAATCACTCGTCCTTGTTGACTTAACCTGTGATCTTCCACTTGTAGTTGATCCTACCCCTTTCGATAAGTTGATTCCCAATGAATCACTATTTCTTATTAATACTCTTGATCTGTGGTATGGAGACGTAATTGTTTACTTGTAGACCGAAATGTTTTGACCAAACCTATCTCACTCTTAGAGTTGAAGGATTCGTTACCAATCCAAACCCTATTACATCATTAGATATACTTTGTATCACACTGGTGTTCATTTCATCCTTCATCTATGATTAACTCTTGAGGAAGTTGAGAAGGACCTTAATGATGGCCACTTTGGGGCCTGTGGTGGTCATATGTCTAGTTATGCTACAACTCAGAAAATCCTTAGAGTGAATTATTTTTGGCCATCAATTTTTAAACATTGTATTCTTTTCATCCAAAAATGTCATGATTTCCAAATCTATTGTCAGAAATAACGTGCCCCACCTGCTCCCTTGCACCTAGTTGTGACCATCGTGCCATTTGAAAAATGGGGCATCAATTTCATGAACTGAAACCCTCACTTTAATGGTGGGCATGGTTATATTATTGTCGCTATCAATTATTTTACAAAATAGGTTGAGGAGATGCCTACATATGATAATGAAGATCTAAATGCAGCACAATTTCTTTTTAATCGTGTCATAGCTCAGTTCGTTGTCACGAAATCCATTGTCACTTACCATGGCTCTCACTTTCAAAATCATATGATGATAAAACTTACTACTCAGTTGGGGATACGCCATGATAGCTCCACTCCATATTAAAGCCCCAAGCCAATGGCAAAGTCGAAGCCATCAAATTTTTTTTGGTAAGGATACTTCAATGAACAATTCGGAGACATAAAAGAGATTGGAACCTCATGTTATTCTCAACTATGTGGGCCTATCAGACCTCTGCTAAGAATTCTACCAGATTCACATCATTTCAATTTTTGTATGGTATGGAAGTTGCACTCAATATTGAGTGTGAAATCCCTTCTTTGAAGCTAGCTATCGAATTACTTCCTAGTACTTTTCCAGAAGAGGAACGCCTGCTTTACCTCAAGCATCTCGATGAGACTCAACAAATTTTTTCTTCAATCGTTGAAGCTCAAAAGAAATGAGTTAAATTTTAGTATGATAAGTGTGTCCATCCTCATGTTTCCTCTAATTTCAGTATGATAAGTGTTTCCATCCTCATGTTTCCTCCGAATGTGACTTGGTTGTGCTTTATGGTCAATCCCATTACAAATTACGAGTCGGGAAACTCAATCCAATGTGGCATGGACCCTACATCGTTCAACATGTATTAGAGAAAGGCACCTATGAGCTAGTCGATTATGAAGGTAACTAGTTGTCTAAGCTGTATAACAGGATATATCTCAAGAAGTATTATGCCTGATTGCAAGAACAATAATTTGTACATTATTGTGTGATTCATTAGTGTCCTTTTGGATTTTTGGTGTGATTGTTTTATTTGCAGACATGTTTCCTCAGCTTACCTCATGTTCAACTTGGTTTGAATATTTCATTAAACCATTATGTTTTTTTTTATGATGGTTATTTCCATAGAACATGGAACTTATCTTACGCAGAATGGGAATTTTTTTCCCCTGATGGTGAGTTGGTTAATAAACAAGGAATTTTTCTAGATCAAGCAACTAATAATATTGTTGAAGATAGTGCGATCATCGAGATATTATCATATGCAATTGCTCTTGGCATTAGAGACTTGATTGTCAATATAGACTCGTAAATCATTGTGTTACAATTAAATTTTCATTATTTTGTAAGAAACCCTTAGATTTTGCACATGTATTCACATGCTCGATTACTGGAAATAATTTTTTATTATATTACATATCAGCACAGTCCATGAAATTTAAATACATTAACAGATGCATTGGAAAATTATGTAATAGGTTGACATTTGAATCATATATAAAAAACCAAACACATTGTAATATTCCCAATTAGGCCAAGGTAATGGGAATATACAATTTTGTCTCAATATTTTGTTTCATGAATAAAAATGTAAAGGAGGATTAATAAAACTCCTAATCAAAAAAATAAACTAATGCCACATGTGAAGATGGACAAATCTGGGCTATTTACATAAGCACACTTAGGTGTGAAAGAGATTGGAGCACTTGACCAAGTCAACCGGGACCAAATCAACAACGCTATCTAGATACAGTGAATCTTGTGGAGGTACAACACAGTTTTAGTTGGAGGCTTCTCATGTGAATGCAACTAAATCATTGAGATGGTTTAGGGTTTGACAAGACTTTCATCCTATAAGAGGAAGAGGATGACAACAGAAGAAATTTGTTGATTGTCTATATTCTCTGCATATATTGTCTATTCAAACATATATCATTCTCTATTGTTTAGCTAAGGATAGTGCTGCTTAGCACCTGGGTGTTTCTGTGCAGGAATCCCACCTCTTCCATTGAGGAATTATTGGGAGATTCTTGCTGATTTCATCCACTATCAGGAATTTTTCCAAGATCATCTTCCAA
Organism: Pinus albicaulis; assembly: GCA_034641835.2. Taxonomy (NCBI): domain Eukaryota; kingdom Viridiplantae; phylum Streptophyta; class Pinopsida; order Pinales; family Pinaceae; genus Pinus; species Pinus albicaulis. The sequence continues at coordinate 27,869,379 of CM076572.1, read as the reverse complement.
CTACAACACATATCCTGTTGAGGGTTTGGTTTTCCTTGCAAGCTACAACAAGTGGAGGGTAGATCTACTCAGATCTAGGCCATTTCAAGGCCTCTTTTCACTGGAAAAGTTTTCTATCCCATGGGAAATGGATTTCTAAACCTTTGGAGCTGATATTTCAGATCTTGGCATCAGGCCAACTCAGTGCTTTAGCCTACAGTGTAGTTTCCCTTCCAGGACTGCGTTATTTGCAAGAAGGAAGTTGCAGGGTGTTTTGACCCACTTTTTGAGGAGAGATATTTGGTACTGGGGCTTTGCCCTTCACTATGGTGATCCATGGATTAGCTTGATGATCCATGTTCTGTACAAATTGATCTTCTTCTATTGTAAACATCTTCAGAAATTTTTGAATACTATTGTAGATCTGCTACTTTAATCTTAGATCTACTCTATGTATTGCAAGAATTGATTAAAACCCTAAGGGGATCTTGTAAAGAATCCTTTCTAGTTTATAGATCCGAAATGGATCTGAGATTTTGTACATATATTTACTCTAGATCTGGAGTGTAATACACATCTACTGTAGCTCTTATAAAGAACGTTTTCAAGCTATTTTGTAGTCAATACATGTGTTGCAACCCTCTTTTCTGAGGAGTTTCTTCTATTTTGTCTTCTACATTCTATTGTATACTGTAAGGGCATCATTATGGATCTGATTTATTGCTCTATATATAAATTTTTATCATTATTATTGGTCTCCTGCTCATGCTCTCAAAACTGCATTATTTCTGAAGCAGTTTGTTGCACATAGCCACAGCCCTTCTCTTTGGGTTTTTTCTAGTTATACTAAGTGGTAGGAGGTCTATTTACCTCACATATTTTGATTTGTTTTTTCTCTCCTTTTAGATATAGACACTAGATCCATTGATCTAAGGGATCAAGGAGCTTCAAACTCATTTCAGTGCATAGATTTCTAAGGAGTGCGTTATTTCAGCAGGCTTTGCTGTGCATTCCCATTTTGGGATATTACAGTTGTATCAAAGCTCCTTTCTTGGCATAGCCTATGCTTTCATTGAAGATCCAAATCCAATATGAACTCATAAGAAGATGAGCCTCTTACCGAGAGATAAAAGAGGTATCAAAATAGAAGCCAAAAGAAATTTGATTACACCAATGATGATCAAGACAAGGGTAAAGCCCTTGAAACTAGAAGTGATAAAGGAGGAGAATGGTTTGCAAGAACTCTTTTGGTAGCCATGCAAGATCTTGCTAGAGATATAAAAGATATGAGACTAGACAGGCTCAAGGAGTTTCCTAGGAGGTTTCATCTTGGAGAAAGCTCTGGCATGTCTCACCACTGGAATGATCAACGAGTGAACCAGCCACAAGCTCCACAATGCTCTATTATTCCTACTTTCTTAGCTATGGAGAATGAAGGACCTCATGAGCAAGTATAACTTGAAGAATATTTTCAAGAGTATGAGTCCCAGAATCATAGATTCAAGGACCACTTGATTTTTCAAGAGTTTTTTCACCTCAAGGAAAAGAGAATACCAAGGCATCATATAGAGATGTTGGATTCACGCAGAATTATGATTGACATCACTCAATGGGAAGATTCGTTTTACCCAAGTTTGATGTGTTATCCACTAGTTCTGCCAAAGCATGGGTAGAAAAGCTAGATATCTATTTTCAGTTGAACAAAGTCCTTGAGATGGAAGCTATCAAGTTTGCAGTGCTACACCTTGAAGGTGAAGTACACAACTGGTGGTTCCACAGATTGTCTACATTGGGCCATGCCAATGTGACTACCTATTTGGAATTTACTAGAAGACTGGTGGAGAGGTTTGATAGAAAGGATCCAGAAGCACCTTTCATGAGCCAAGTAAAGTTGAAGCAGTCAGGTAATGCAGAATATTATATCTCTGAGTTTCTGAGATTATCTGTTATGGTCCCTAATCTGTCTACAACAAGGAGGGTGTACATGTTCATCGATGGCTTGGATAAACCTTTGCATGGGTTGGTTAAATCTACTAATCCCATTACATTGCATGATGCCATTGAGAGGACTAGAGTCCTTCAAGATGCCTTGCAAAAAGCAAAGGAAACCTTTTAGAACAAGCCCTCTTACCTTTCTAAAGGGAAGGAAGAGAAATCTACTCCTTCCAAGGAGAGCTCATTCAGGAAGCCTCTTGATATTGATGTTTGGAGGGAGATATGGAAGAGGAGGTTATGTTTCACTTGCCAAGAATCATGGGAACCTAGACATAGATGTGTTGCTGGGAAATCAAACTACATAGAAGTCTTCTCAGATGTTGAGGAGGAAGAAGAAGATGATGAACCAAGGAGAGGTCACATCGATGAAAATTTTGAGGGAGATCCATCACCATTGGGAGATGGGAGTGGATATTTTGCTCCTATTGGAGGAACTCTTACATTTTTTAGGGGAGTACGTAAGTACTTGACCCTAAAATTTCATGGTTCAATCATGAATCAGAGGGTATATGTTCTTATTGACAGTGGGGCCACCCACAACTTTATTGATGCTCATCTTCTGTAAAGCAGGGCCATACCCACTGATACCTTTGAGGTATTTTCTGTTGTGGTCCCAGGAAATAGAGAAATGCAATGCATGCATTATTTCCCATCACTTTCAGTCACCATGGGATCCTACACTTTGGTGGATGACTTCTTTGTAGTTGACATACTAGACACCAATGTTATTTTGGGTGTTCAATGGTTGATTACATTGGGGAAAGTCACCATTGATTGGGAGGATTTTCAAATGGAATGGGTGGACAAGAAGAGTGGTACACCTCAAATGATTAAAGGCATGTATTCTTACCCCTCACCTAGCACTTTCACATAGAAAACAAATATGGATTTCCGCAGTGGAAGCAAGGGCCTCACTGTCCCTTCTCTCCTGTTCATGAGATTCTTGCAAGGGACACTCTCATCTAGTGGAAAACCACTAGGGAGGCCACCAGATTAAGTTTTAGTGGAAGATATCTCACTACTTGATGCTCTAAAATCAAATCTAGGAGGGAAGGGAGCATTAGGAGACATAGCTACAGTGCTGGAAGGCTTGAGCAAGCACCAGAAGGAGGGATATTTTTCTCTCTCATCATTCTCACCATCATTCATTTTTTATTCTGCATTGTTGGAGGAGGATCAAGGAAGGTATTTTCTTCCTGCTTGTACCTTTGGCATAAGAAATTTCGAATAAGGGATCAGCAACATGGCAAGAAATTGTATTGATGCATCATCAACGCTCTCCTTGTTGGGGAATGTAGATCTATATCGAAAATCCCAGTTGTTGGTAGATTATTCCAAGGATATCTACACTTGTATGATGCTCGATGACCAGGTGCATGAAGAGGTCTATCTAGTCCATGAGTGAGTCATCTATCATCATGATAGGATCTTCTTACCAAGATCCTCCAAGCTCAAGCATAGGATGCTACAAAGGGCCCTTAAGGAGTTGTTTTTTAGCCCAACCTATTCTATGAAGATATACAACACTATCATGAGATGTTTTGAATGGGAAGGCTTTGGAGGAGGGCTACATCAAAATTTTCTAAAATGCAAGAGCTATGTGGAGTTAGGGCAACCAAAGTACTCTATGCAAGAGTCATTTTAGTTATTTCTACCTTCTCTTGAAAGGGAGGAAATTTTTTGCACCATTCCATGTATAGAAGAAACGTTGATGGTGAAAAATCTGATCATGTGATGCAAGCTTAATTTTCTAATTTGATGCATTATTTCACCATATTTTTGGAGGCCATGACTCCTAAGAGGAGTGTTGTGTCATTTAAATATCATGGAAAACATTTGGCCATTGCAATTTCTGAACTTGGCCACTCCCCTACTATGGAAAGGGAGATTCGTTTTCATGATGGGTGCTTCCCAAAGGCACCAAACATATCTCACATCTTTAGGCATGATGAGATAACTTGTGTAGAAAGTGATGGGAATACCACTTACAATACCTTGATCTGATGCAGGCAGGACATGCACTGAGCTGGCACCCTATGTGGGACTTTGACTCACCTCCTCATGCTCAAATTTCTGTTTGTATGTATGTCACTATGCTTCCATATTTGGATGATATAGTTGTACTTTTCATGGGATTGTATGGAGAGAGGATGGGATGTTTGTATGTACCACATGGGATGGAAACTCTCTATGCATCCTATGCTACATGCTTCAGAGAGAGTATTGGACCAACCATGTTTGTTTCTGTTGAGTTCTTGACTCCTTGTGGGATGTATTTTTTACATCTCATGATGATTTTGCAGGAACAGTTCATGGAGGCTTGGATTGGTGAACACTTGGCTCATGATGAAATCTTGATATTTGATGGTGTCACCAATGAAGAAGGAGAAGTGTTGCAGCACTCATCCTATCAATTTCTTGAGGACAAGCAACATTTTGGAGGGGAGGACTGTAATATTCCTAATTAGCCCAAGCTAATGGGAACATATAATTTTTTCTCAATATTTTGTTTCATGAATAAAAACGCAAAGGAGGATCAATGAAACTCCTAATCAGCAAAATAAAATCAATGCCACATGTGAACATGGAAAAATATGGGCTATTTACAAAGCACACTTAGGTGTGGAAGAGATTGGAGCACTTGACCAAGTCAACCAAGACCCAATCAACATCGTTGTCCAGATACAATGAATCTTCTAGAGGTACAACACAATTTTAGTTGGAGGCTTCTCATGTGAATGCAGCTAAATCATTGAGATGGTTTAGGGTTTGACAAGAATTTCATCCTATAAGAGGAAGAGGAGGAAAACAAAAGAAGGTTTTTGATTGTGTATATTCTCTGCATATATTGTCTGTTCAGACATGTATCATTCTCTGTTGTTTAGCTGAGGATAGTGTTGCTTAGCACCTAGGTGTTCTTGCGTGGGAATCCCACCTCTTCCATTGAGGAATTATTGGGAGAGTATTGCTAATCTCATCCACTATCAGGAATTTGGCCAAGCTCATCTTCCAAATACAATGCAAATCCTGTTTAGATTTTTGTTGTCCTTGCAAGCTACAACAAGTGGAGGGTAGATCTGCTGTGATCTAGGCCATTTCAGGGCCTCTTTTCACTGGGAAAGTCTTTTATCCCATGGGCAAGAGAGTTTTGAACCTTTGGAGGTGATATTTCAGATCTTGGCATCAGGCCAACTCAGTGCTTCAACCTACAACGCATTTTCCCTTCCAGGACTGCTTTATTTGCAAGAAGGAAGTTGCATGGTGTTTTGACCCACTTTTTGAGAAGAGATCTCTGGTGCTAGGGCTTTGCTCTTCACTATGGTGATCTATGGATTATCTTGTTGATCCATGTTCTGTACATATATGATCTACTTCTATTGTAAACATCTTTATAAATTTCTGAATAGTATTGCAGATCCGCTACTTTAATCTCAGATCTACTCTTTGTATTGCGTGATTTGATCAAAACCCTAAGGGGATCTTGTAAAGGAGACTTTCTAGTGTATAGATCTGAAATGGATATGATATTTTCTACACATCTCTGCTCTATATCTGGAGTGTAATATACAGCTGTTGTAGCTCTTATAAATAACACTGTCAAGCTATTTTGCAGTTAATACATGTGGTGTAGCCCTCTTTTCTGAGGAGTTTCTTCTATTTCTTCCTCTACATTCTATTGTGTACTGTAAGGGCATCATTATGGATATGATTTATTGCTGTATATATTAAATTTGATCCTTCTTATTGGTCTCCTATTCATTCTCTCAAAACAACGTTATTTCTGAAGGTTTGTTGCACATAGCTACAGTCGTTCTCTTTGGGTGTTTTCCAGCTATACTAGGTGGTGGGAGGTCTATTTACCTCACCTAGTTTGACTTGTATTTTCTCTCCTTCTAGATCTAGACACTAGATCCACCGATCTAATGGATCCAGGAGCTGCAAACTCATTTCAGTGCACAAATTTATGAGTGCGCTATTTCAATAGGCTTTGTTGTGCATTCCCATTTTGGGATATTACACACATAATAAGAGTACTTAGTGAAAGGAGAAACATGCATATGTATATATATCTATTGAGTCTGTAAAATATTGTTACATCAAAATATCAAAAAATATGTGGTTCGTGACATAATGGCTCCACAATCCTACATCAGTGCAAAAAAGTAAAACTAATGGAAGCTATCCACCCACATGGTTGTCATGATAGAAATTCACAACCAGATAACTCAGAATAGTAATTGGTGAATTATACCTAAGACTTCTATGTGTTTCCTTTCAAAGCGTAGTGGTATTTCATCAAAATTTGCGTACTCTCGAATGCCTCTGGTCAGGCCCGCTAGGTTGCACTCAAGTTCTCGATTGTGTCTACTCCCTCCTCATAAGGAGCATCCTCGATTTGTATCACTACCCTCATCAAAATTGGGGACATCCTTGCCAGACTCTATTGTACAACATCTGCAAGATAATCATAAATTTAAATCTGAGAATACATAACTAAAAACATAAAAAAATAAAAATTCCAAAATATGAGTTTTAACCTTCATCGGACCACTATGCACCTAAAAGAAGGGGAAAATCTAGATATCCTCATAAATATGTGCCAGTATATGCGTATTCATCCACTACGATCAACTGAAGGCATAGCCAATAAATTTTTTTTGTTAATAAATGAATCTGCTGGCCACCTCCATAGCGAGGCATCATATCACACCATCTAATCAGCCTCAAGTCTCTCGGGGTTGGATCATACACCTTGATCCATTTGTCCTAAAACAATGACACTTGCTCCTATAAGAAAGTGCCCAATATAGATCCATAGAAAAAAAAATTCAGTCGTCTGGTGTTGCACTTTTTAATTTTTCTTTTCGTGTTAGCCAACAATCCCTCACACAAGTTGAACACAGTGGGAGCAAGATAATATATAGCGTATTGAAACTGAGACTTTGTTTCCTCATAAAATTTTTGGGCCCTAGCTACACACGCCATTGTGTGCAAATCATCTGCAAAGGTAGATTAGTGATAGTTTTGATATTTAGCTTTCCATTTGAAGTCTTCTTAGCACCAAGAAAATGTCTCCCAATGAGAATACTTGTGCTCTTATCTCCAGTACAAGCTCCATGGAGGTTTATTCTCTCTCCTCTCCTAGACAACCCAGTTATGAAATATATGTATGGTATATATATTTCAAGCTCTTTCTCCCCAATGATGAAAATTTGATGATCGACATCCCATATTCCAATGATATATTCTAGTATCTGAAGTTGAGATCTGAATCCTAAGGTTTGAAAGAATTTGAGTAAATTATAGTTTCTAAGGGCATTGATATAATGCATATCATGGAGAGATTTATGATATTATACCTCATGACCTCTTTCTTTCCATTCAATAACCATTTCTTTTTAACATACCTGCAAAACATCCATAAATGATATTTTAGAAGTTTTAAGTTGATCAAAACTAGAAATAAATCATTAAGAATGGAGAAATTTTATTTTTTAAATTATTCTATATGCTCAGCGCATCTATTAGAATTACAATCGCACTGATAGCATGATGGACTAAATACTATGGGTGATTTTAGTGGATCTAATAGGTCAAACTCATGTTGATCACCCTTGACATAAAGTTTTGAGATTCTCCCCTTAACACCAAAATTTCCTTAAAAAATGAATTAAAAATGAAATGGAAATAATGAGAAGAGACAGAGCTCTTACCGACAACTAACAGATTGCTGAATGGTGTCTTGGATCGACTGTAATGCTTATTTGAAGATTGGAGGAAAATGGGGTAATATGTGATTCTCCAATTTACCCAAAGGGAAATGGTAAAAATGATTTTTCTTTTTGACTATTTATAAGTTTTAAAGATATTTTTTCAATTATTTTATTATTTTTCTCAATATTATTTATCTGTGGTTCTGTTTGTGTCACAATACGATCTTTTTTAATGGTGACAATAATCATTTTTTACCGATGCAACGAGTTTTATTTTATCTCCTTTTCGGACTCATTAAAGATAAATGAAAAACGATCCCCTTGGAGTCATCTTTAAGCTCTGTTATAACTCTTGAATATTGAAAATATCTCTGAGTACTTGTCATTTTGAACTCGTTAAATTAAATGAATTGACATGGTATCACTATACGCTTACCCCTTTTCGGGATGATATTGACTATTTACAAAAAAATAATACCTTGATTGAATATGGTCAAGAGGTTTTCTCTGATTTTTCTACCTTTTCGGATTCGAGGGACGAATTATGAAAATGGACCTGATAGATTTTTCTGTCTCATCTCCTTTTCAAACTCTCTAAACATGAAAAAATACTGAGTTACTATTCCATTGGACTCATAAAACTTAAATGGCGAAATACTTGTCGCCATGACAAGATCAAGTTACTCCTTCCTACATCTTGTTAAAAAATTACTAGGATGAATTCATTCGAAGAATGAAATTTTATGCTAAGCATAACATCTACTCTTAATTCTTGTTGTAAAAAATTAAGGGTTACTCGTTAGTAATAATGGAGAAAAATTAAAGTGAAACTTCCTATGTGTTATGAGGCAGCATGTTTCTCTTGAACATGATACTCGTATGCATTTCGTGTCAGGTTGGGGATATGCTTCATTTGTAACATGCCTTTTACGGTTTTTGAAATCCATTTTCCTCTCATATGATAATTATATAACATAACCATGACCCTTGATCCCATTTTTGAGTCTAATTTTTCCACACTCCGAATTCATGTCGTCGATATGTTCAAGAGAAATCCTTATTGTAAAATTCAAACATCCTCTGCTTATTTGACGCGCTTTGCAATAGTCTTGAATCACTCCTATCACCTTGAGAATTCCATTTTTTTGTGTCGATGACATGGAAATCATTAAATCCCTCCTTTGATGGATCACTTATTATCGACTACAGTTCATTATCTACGAAGAAGATTTACAAACAACATTTTAGTACCTTGGAGCCTGCATGCCTCAATGGAAAGTTCTTTGCATTTGACGGTAGGTTCACATCACTGGCCTTCGCTCGGATAATTTTACAGGTGTTTAACTTCACCTCATTCATTCACACTTGTATATTGTGATGTAGTACCTTGAGTTCCATCGTAATCATTGGCGATTTTTCTCCTGCCTTTAAACGGTTTACATCACTGACCAGTAATCAGGTGGTTTCTACCATATTCTATTTCAAAACATCTATTCATAGGGTTATATTCATATAGTGGGTAGATTGAGATAGAGACAAAGACCCTACATCACATATGTTATTATCCACGCTATGTGGAGTTAATAAGTATTCATTATTATACACATGATCCTTTCATACAAATGGTTTTGACCATATCATGGATCCACTTTCGTGATCTCTTTCAGATGAATGGTTGCGACCATGCCATGGCTCCATGTGTTATTTGAGGCCTATTCAGATATATGTTATTAGGCATGTTTCTATTAGAGATGTCACATATTGTATGTTCTTGATTTGGTAGGTCTCGTGGTAGTATTCTAAGTCCTTGCCTAGGTTCGTAAATCATTTCACCCATCACTCCATGTTCTGCCTGCATGCTTTAGGTGGAATTTATTACATAGTAATTTGTCACCCTTCATACTTCCTGTCCCTGATGCTTAATTTATATAATATGACTATTGTGCAGTATATCCACCATGAAAATACATCATGGTGTCCCTTGAAGAGTAAAATAAGGCTTCCTTGAATATTTTCTGGATAAATGTAGCTCAAAACCTAAATTTATGGGTCAGTGATATTTTCCAGTTGTCTACTCGTACGGATGGCAGGTTGCCACAATTTGACCTAGCACTGCCACCATGCTTTTTTCTAGGAAAAACCATGTCGAATCCTTTCTCGTAGTGTTTCCTCAAATGTATAAGAAGCTTCGTGCAGTAGAATCTTCCAAAACAATGAGTTTGATATGGTTTAGTGGAGATATCATCGAGCTCTCTCATTTTGAGATCTTAAGCTTTTCGTTAGAGAATTTTTTGTTGAAAAGTGGGCCTTCCACCTTCTTTTATGGATCCCTACCTCCATCTACCAACCTATAAATTTAATTCCATCCTTCCACTACCGGTTCATCTTACCTAATCGTTAATCCTTTGGATCGCTATACTATTATTATGCTCAATTTTCCATTTGGGAGAAGGATTGCTTGAAGAGACTTGGTTTGTACTTTGAAATAACCAAAGTAAGGCCTCCAACATCAAGGTGATAGTTGTATGCTTCCTCTTTCTATAATTCATAATACAACTGATGTTTCCCTTTCCATATGTGTCTAGATATCTATGCAATTAGCTTAATTCTTTGTGATATGTTAGGTAGTTTGTAATCGATGTATGTTATGTATCTTTTCATGTTTCTTATTGTGGTATCATGACCTCTTATAGGTATTTGAACATCATATGTTGCGAGTATCGAGCCTAAAGGATCGTGGAATCAAGGTCTTCATCGAAGTACTAGAAGATAACATTAGGAAGAGGTAGATTCTTCTTCTTCTTCTTCCGCTTTGAACACAATCTAGCAAATGGTTCATTGATTAGTTTGGTTCACTACTGTTAGGTCCCTATATTACTAGATTATTCCCTTATTGTTATTAATGTATCCCTGTTATTGTTATTGTCATACCCCTGTAGCCCAAATATTGTTATTATTGTGCCCTTACATTGTTATTGTTAGGTAGGATAGGACTATATTGTGGACCCATGTACTCCAATATATAGAAGGAGCTTTTGGTCATTTGTATCATCCAAGAATTATTCATTTATGTAATCTATTGGAGGCTTCCCACTCGAAGTGGATGATTTCTAAAGCGTTGATCTATCTTTTCTTCCATTTTCGGTGCTGGTTTCATAACATTTAGAGCTTTACTAAAGTTGTGATAGAAATACACTAAAGGTCATAAGTTTGTTGAGAAGAATTATTTTACATATATTGTCAAGAGGAAGAATAAAATGAACAATAATCTTCAAAAGAAATAAGTTCAACCATATCGTGTAATGCATTGGCAATAATTACCACTCCTCAAACCCTCAAGATAGAAGGACATATCAAGAAGTAAAAGGTAATAGTGTTGATTGATTCTGGTAGTACCCATAATTTTATTCATTGTAAGGTAGCCAAGGAATTGAATTGTTTCCTATACCCAACACCAAAACGTCAAGTGATAGTTCCAAATGGAGGAATTGTAAATTTCTCTGGAAAATGCCATAATATCAAGCTAACCATGGGGGAGCATGTATTGAATACTCCAATGCTTTCCATTCCTATGGGAGGTGCTGATGTTGTACTGGGAGTACAATACTTACAATCTTTGGGGACAGTAGCTTTTAATTTTCAAGAACTTTTCTTGAAATATTTTTCAGAAAGGAAGAAAGTGAAATTAGGAAAGCCAGGAAAGATAGTAAGCTCTAATGTCATGAAAAATATTATGAAGAAATAACAATTAGGCAGAATTGCACAATTATGCTCACTAGAAGTTCCAACATCAAAATCATCTATTTATGCAAATCTCCAAAAAGTATTGGACAATAATTCCAAGGTGTTTGAAACTCCCAAAGGACTCCCACCTATTTGTGATCATGATCATGCTATTCATCTAATTCCAGAAAGTGTTCCTCCAAACATCAGGACTTATAGATATCCTTATGTCCAAAAGAGAGAAATTGAACATATGCTTGCAGAAATGTTAGAGGCTGGTATAATTCAACATATTCAAAGTTATATCTCTACTGCAGTAGTATTGGTGCATAATAAGGATGTATCATGGCACATGTGTCTAGATTATAGGGAGCTCAATAAGCTCACCATTAAAGATAAATTTCTAATTCCTGTGATTGATGAATTATTGGATGAATTACATGGAGAAATTTATTTCACCATGTTAGATCTTCATTCAGGATATCACCAAATTAGAATAAAGACTGAAGATATTCCAAAAACAACATTTCAAACTCATGAGGGTCATTATGAATTTTTGGTCATTCCTTTTGGCCTTACCAATGCATCTTCTACAGTTCAAGGGTTGATGAAATCCGTTTTCAAACCCACCCTTAGAAATTTTGTTTTAGTATTTTTTGATGATATACGAATCTACAACAGATCTAGGAAGGATCATGTTGAACATGTTGACAGGGTGCTCAAACTATTGCAGGAGAAACAATTATATGCAAAAACATCCAAATGTTTATTTGGAGTACAAGAGGTGGAATATCTGGGTCATATTATATCTCACTAGGGTGTTAAGGTAGATCCTAACAAAATTAAATCCATTAATGAATGGAAATCCCCACAACCATAAAGAAGTTGCGAGGATTTCTTGGGTTAATAGGGTATTATCGCAATTTTTTTAAGAAATATGGGAGAATAGCAGCACCTCTAACAACATTATTGAATGAAGATGCATTTTCATGGACTCATGAAGCAACTAAGGCCTTTGAACATCTTAAGAGGAAATGTGCCTAACACTGGTCTTAGCTACGTCATAATTCTCAAAAAGATTTATTATGGAATGTGATGCCTCAGGAAATGGAATTGGTGCTATTTTAATGCAAGAAGGAAGACCCATTGCTTTTGAAATTCGTCTAATCAAGGAAAATTATTTACAGAAAGCTATTTATGAGAAGGAAATGTTAGCAATACTACATGCGCTAAAGAAATGGCGACCTTGCCTAATGGGAAGACACTTCAAGGGAAAAACTGATCATGATAAATAATGAAGAGGTGGAAGCATTTCTTCGTGCCATTTTTATTATCCAACCAGATTGGATAATCGAAGTAAGGAATGAATGGAAGAAGGACGAAGAAGTGTGGACACTCATTCAAAAGTTGGAACAAGATCATAGTAGATCTAATACATTTAGTTGGAAAAATGATTTAGTTGGAAAAATGATACATTTAGTACAAGATCGCTTATATCTTTGTAAGAATTCCCAACTAAAACAAAATATTCTTTTGGAATTGCACACTTCCCCTTTAGGAGGGCAGTTAGGATTTTTAAAAACTTACCGCCGGGTGAAGAAAGATTTTTTTTGCGATGGTCTTAAATATGATATTCAAAAGTTTGTGGTGGAATGTTTGGTTCTTAAGCAAAATAAAGTTGATACAATTAATACCCCAGGTCTTCTACAACCTTTATTAATTCCAAGTCAACATTGGGAGGGGATTTCAATGGATTTTATCAAAGGTTTACCTAAGTCCAAAGGAAAGAGTGTCATCATGTTGGTAGTTGATAGACCTACAAAGTATGCACACTTTTGTGCATTATTTCCTCCATTTAAAGCAATGACAATTTCTATTACATTTATGGACACAAGTCAAAAGTTACATGGAAACCCAAAGGTTATTGTGAGTGACAGAGATCCCATTTTTACTGGAAATTTTTGAACGGAGTTATTTTCTTGTTTGGGTACTCAATTAACTCATAGCTCATATTATCACCCTCAATTTGATGATCAAAATGAGATAGTGAATAAATTTTTGGAATGATATCTTCGTTGTTTTGTATCTGATAAACAAACACAATGGGTCAAGAGGTTACCTCTCGATGAATGGTGATATAACACTTCCTTCCATACTACGGCAAAAATGACCCCATTTATGGCACTTTATGGATATCATCCACTGTCCATCACATCATATTTAAGAGAAAATTCTAACATTCAAGAAATGGAATATCACATTGAGGATCAAAAATAAGTTCTCCAACTCTTGAAGGATAACCTAAATTTGGCACAAAATCAAATGAAACAACAGGCAGATCAACATAGCAGCGAGATAAGTTTTGATGTAGGAGATTGGGTAATTTTACAGCTACAACCATACAAACAAATGTCCCTCAAGCAAGATAAGAAGGATAATAAATTATTGCCAAAGTACTATGTTCCTTACAAGGTGTTGCAAAATATTGGTACTATGGCATACAAATTGGACCTTCTTGCTTCTTTGCGGGTGCATCCAATTTTCGATGTTTCATGCTTAAAGAAGGTTATAGGTGAAAATATTCTAGTTCAAACAATATTGCCAGAACTTGACAAGGAAGGAAAATTCATATTCGAACCTGAAGCAGTTAGGGAAACAAGAACTTGACAGCTATGAAATCGATCAATTTCAGAGTATCTCATCAAGTGGAAGAACTTACCCACTGAAGATTCTACATGGGAGGATGAGAATTTTATACAAAGGCACCTAGAGCTACTCAACCATTGAGGAAAACACTTTTTTGAAGGATATGGGCATGTTAGGTCCCTATATTACTATTTTAGTCCCTTATTGTTATTAATGTGGCCCCCTTATTGTTATTGTTGTACCCCTGTAACCCCAATATTGTTATTATTGTGCCCTTACATTGTTATTGTTAGGTTGGCTAAGATTATATTTTGGGCCCATATACTCCTATATATAGAAGGAGGTTTTGGTAATTTGTATCATCCAAGAATTATTCATTTATGTAATGTATTGTTGGTTTCCCCCTCAAAGTGGCTAATTTCTCAGGTGTTGATCTCTATTTTCTTATATTTTTGGAGTTGGTTTCATAACAATTGCTATACCCCCTCTAGGGCTAGAGAGACAGCCTCAGTCCACATATGGTATTATCTTTACAACACTAAAAATAATAATAAGGGACTACAATAGTATTATAGGTACCGAACATGCAGGAACAGATTCGTTCTACTACAAGAATGCAAATATTCGGGTGAAGGAATAAGAGATTTTCATACATGAAGAAGAATTAAGAATATTATGGAATATCATTTCCTTTTTGTTTTCTCAAGCATTGGAATTGAACCACAGGGACATAATTTTTCTATTTGGATTACTTTTGAATTTTTATTGCAAAGCATGATTTATTTCTTTATGAAAATATTTGGTTAATTTTTTTCTGGAATGGATCAAGTTCCTAAAGTGCCATGGTGTCATTTTCCTAAAATGTTTTCCTTGTAATTTGTTCACTCTTGGTTTTGCACGATTAAGTTAGTGAATTAAAGTTAGGATTTTCAGAAGATAAGGCCAAAATATTTAGAAATTATTGTTATAGGCATTGAATCTTACATAACCCTGTTTTGACAAATTAAGTGCTGAAGGAGTTCAATCAAATTGTAATTATGACAGTCAACATCTTGGTGTCATTGTCGGGGAGGTGTTGAAATAATTCTGGTAAAGCTTTTGATTTTTCTACAATAGGCATAAGTCTGCTTTTATTTTTTTCAGTGTAGTGTGCTTCTATTGTTTGAAGGAATATCGTTGGAATTATTTTGCATTTTGTTGAGACATTTTTTCCTTACTGCAACATTGAATCGGGTTTGTTTCAACAAATTTTTTTCATTTTTTGGTTGATTTGTGTTGGGTTTGTTTGTCTAGACCCAGGTTTGACTCATATTTTGCACCAAAAAAACCATAGGTATGGCCCATTTCATTAATGGATTATAAGCAGATAAAAGTCTCACTCGAAGTGGCTATAGGTCATTGCAGAACCATGTTTCTACAACCTTGAGAGACTGGGCAAGGTGGATTTACTTCGCCTTTCTATAGTTAACCAATCTTAAAACACATATATTACTATTGCACATTTATAGCTTACTTAATTTCTTTGCATCATTTAGATAAACATAAACATATTGAAACATAAAACAGACTGCGCTATAACCATAACTTCACATGAATAGATAATAAGAAAATAGAACACATAAACACAAAGACAACTTCAAAACATACTCTTCTTTATTATGATAAGTCTCTTTGGTACATTCACTTATGTTAGTTGTGCACATAACTGTAGGTGGTCTGCACAGAAAGCTATAGACTCTTCAAGGCCTCTGTGCATACAACTATGGAGCCTTCCCTTAGGCCCAAAAATATACCAAAACAAATATCTTAAGTTCTTGTGTTCATCAACTATTCCATCGATCTATATCTTTGACACAACCTTTCATTTATTTATATATCATTTACATCATACAAAACCATGGTCCACATACCATCGGCGGACAAAATTAATGGACTAAAACTTGTAACCCGTTACAAAATGAAGGGCTTCGACCCACCAGAATCCCTTAGACACCATGCTAGATCTATCATCGTAGTATGACACCTCTGCGCCTCAATATGAAGATTCTTTGGAAAAGCTATACCAAGTTTTGTTGCACCCAACAGGACCCAAACAATCACATGTGACTCTTCCCGAGTCACTTAGCTGGTATGCCCTGAGTCTTCGCTACTATGTTGTTGTAGGCCTTGTTGTAGGGTTGAAGCATATCTACAATCCTCTTCTCTTCTTGGAACACTTCTTTGAGTAGCTTATCTCTTGTCGGGTTCATTTTCTTTTTTAAAATGTATTTCTTCTGATGTCACATTTTTTTTAGCTTTCCATCTACCACATGGAAAATTTGAATCGCCTCATCCCACCATGGCTAAGTTCTCTTTTTTATCAGTTTCCCTTTACTCCACATATCTTCGATGTGGCTCAAAATATTATTTATTTTTGTGATCCGAGCGAGCCTCCAAATCCTTCTTCTTCATCTTTAACTCATCATCAATTGGCTGAATGTTTGGATCCTCCTGCAACAAGGTCCAAATTTCTAAGGTAACATCCAACAATTTTGTACACTCAGCCACTGAGTTTGCAATGCCTTTCAATATGGTTTGGAGGTTTGCTTCCCTCTACTCTCTGACTGGTGGTGGCGTGTCTAGATGCAGCCTCATTTGCAGCTCAGAAATATGGACCTCATATTCAAACTTCATATTTTCAAATTTTTCCTTTTACTTCTTAATTGCGAGAGCGAGATTTGAAACCTTTGTTGTTGGTGGTTCCTCTTCGGGGACGTAAAAATCTAGAACTTCACTACCAGTATTTTCGATGGATTCTTTCAGCTGTTGTTCTTGCTAATGCACCTCATCTCTTTCCTTTAGCAACAAATCAAGTTCCTCCATCATAGTTCTTTCTTTTTGCACGTGTATGTTTGACTATAAGATACATTGTTAATTCCGCTTCAATTCTTCTACGATCTCTTGGTGAATTTCATGCAGTGTTTTAGTGGGAAGCATGACAATGTTCATGCTGATAATTTCCCATCCTTTGGTGCACTGCCTATCTTCTGTGGCGTCAAACTACAATGCTCCTCCGGGTACCTACAAAGTTCTTAAGCCAAATTGGGTCTCCAGTCGGCGATTTGGTTGTGTCAATTGAATTTTTTGCATTAGCTAGTTGGCTAGCTACTCCTATTGTCACGCTATTTTTTCCAGCACCTTGAGTTCTTGCATGCCTTCCTGCACTTCCTTCAATATTTATTTATATTAATACTTTACTATGTTCCATGTGTCTTTGATGATTTATTTTACCTTGTCTCTGATTTTGTCAGTGTCCACTTCAGTGAGGATCATGGGCTCTACGAACATGGATTGATTTGACTTGTGCTTCCTCCAAAAAATGGGGAATCGACAAACTTGAAATCACAAGGAGTTTCATGGCTACCCTGATATGTATTTGTGCCTTCAGTTGCTTCCACATCCTTCTCTGTGTCTTGCTATGTATCTTTCCATGTCGTTGTGTCTTTTCCATTGGTCATCGGATGCTACACAATGTCTGTCTTTGCATCTCTACTTCCTCCAACATGTGGAGTCATCCATTAAACCAACCATTTCTTTATGACATCCAAGAGGTCATCCTCTATGACCAAATATGGAAAAACATTTCATTCCTTCATTGGATCCATTTTGGCTCTAATGCATACTCTGTCAAAATAGGCCTTAAAATCTACAATGTTCTGATACTCTTCAAGGAAAGTGGGTGAAAGGCTAGGACTCTGATTCACCACCATGTGTAGATTCATCTCCTTTAATACCCAAAAATTCTTGTTTTCCATTCTGCATGCTGGCTTCTTGGAAAAATAGAGCGAGGCATACCTTGCAGCTTCGTACACATCCAAATCAACTATGGAAAACTATGACTCTATTGGTTCCTTACACACCAATAAGGAAATATTCTCAAATTTCTTCTTAGACATACAACCATATAATCTATTCTCACTTAGGTGCAAATTCTCAATTTGAATTCTTAGGAAGCAAAGCATCAAAAGATGGAGAGCAACCTTGCTTTTATAATGAATTTGAACTTTTCACCTCATGATGATCTGAAAATTTGGCTCATTTAATGTAGATATGGCATTATATTCGACCAGTTTTTCATAATAAATATGTTTCCCCCTCTCCTTTTAATGAAAAATTTCCTTTCACGTCAACATTTTCCTTCCAATGGTCATATTTTTGGCTAGCTTTGACGACCCTTCCCTTGTTTTGCAGTAATTTATCCCTTGTCATAATTTCTTTGGACTTCAATATACTCTTGAATATTGCATACTGTGCTTCCTTTGGCATGTTTATTTGGACTGTTGGCAATTTGATGCAGAGTGTTGTCCTTGATGGCAACCCACTTGATGAAGATGATGGTAGCCTACCTGATGAATTTGTCCTTGATGCTTGATGAGTTTATTAATGATGTCAATCTGATGTTCTACAAGCAGCTTAGAAGCACCAGAGAAAGAAATATCAGTAAGGGCCATAACAATTATGAAAAGTGTGTGTCACAAAGAATACACAGGTTTGTTTAGGATAAGTTGTGTATGCACGCAGAAAAGTACATGCCATGTCGCGTATGCCTAATTGTGCTCTAAATTTGTGTATTGGCCCATTGTATTGAGCGCTGGATTGTCTATTTGATCCCTTCGAGGAATACCATCGGAAGTAATGTGGTTTTGGCTCATGGTATTGTCAAAGGCTAAATCTATTTAAGGAGAATACATTCATTGTGCAAAGAGTGTGCAAGTGTCTGAGCTTTAATGAATACTTCACTCTGAAGTATATCTGTATGGAATGGGTAACTGTTTAATGATTGATCTAAATTAATAGTGCACCCATGAAGAAAATGATCAAGAGGGATCTCTAGATCTGAAATGTCTATGTTTCTTCTAGATCTGATGATGGAATGTTTAGATCTATGAACTGGCGAATCTTTGCTGAAGTGAAGGATGAATTCTGAGTTGTTTATCTGATCTGAAGAACTGTACAATCCTAAAAAGTTACAAATCTATGCGCGGGTTCTCTTCATAAAAGGCACGTATATACGCAGTATCGATGAATGAAAAGCGCGTATGAGCAGTTAGGGTTTGCACAGAGGTATACGTGGGTTGGTAAACATGAAAGCGCGTATACACGCTACTTCAGTGAATAAAAGTAGCGTATGATATTTGAATCATTAAATGGTCTGGGCCGAGGTTACATCTGCATATCTATTCTGAAGTCTGGGTTATCTCTGATATTCTGGTTATAGTGGTCTCACTGTTCTGTTTGAAGCTATGGGCATAGTACGGTGGTTAATAAGTGAAGGGTCGTGTTGAAGCTGTTTGATCCACTTTGAAAATTGATGAAACATGGTCTGCAGTGGTGCTGAGGGTTGAAGCTTTCAGTAAGGGGGTAGTAGCTCCCTTCCAGTGATAACTATTAAACGAGAGAAGGGGTAGTGGCTCCCTTCCAGGAGAGGCTGGTAAATGAGAGCAGGGGGTTGTAGCTCCCTTCCAGGAGAGGCTAGTAAACGAGAGAAGGTTGTAGCCTTCTGCAGGTGGGTGCCTACGTCATGGTATGAGTTTGCGCCAGTACATGGCTGTAAGATTTTTTCTTTATATAATAAATATTGAAGACTGAGACGACGGCAACGGTGGTTTTCTCCCGAATTGGGTTTCCACCTTAAATCCTGGTGTTCATGTGTGTTGATGATGTGTGATGATTTATTCTATTCTTAGTGCACATGTTTACTACTTACTTAACATCTGATGAATGAATGAAGCAATGATCTAAATTAAGAATTAAGTGCATAATTATATCTCTGTGCATACACTAGTTTCCTTCTGGTTATCCGCGTGTATACACGAGTTTTGTTCAGTAAAGTAGCATATGGGTATAAAATCAAGAAAAGTAAATAGTTTTCTGTCTGCACTAATACTAATGCACCCCCCCCCCCCCCTCTCAGTATTTTTCCCAACAATTGGTATCAGAACAGGTCCTTCTGGAAAAGCTTAACCGCTAGAAGGAAGATCAAGCAAGATGAGAAATCAAGATGGAACAACATCTATCAAGCCTCTTCTCTTTAACAGAAGTAATTTAATCTTCTAGAAAATAAGGATGAAATCCTATCTTCAGTCTATGGGAGCAGATATATGGGCCATTGTTGAACAAGGATATCAATATCCAGCTACTATACCAACAGATCCAACTGAAAAGAAGGATTATGAATCAAATGCAAAAGCGGTCAATGCTCTAATCGAAAGTATAAATAAATTAGAATTTGTCAACGTCATGTAGCTGAATACATCAAAGGAAATATGGGACAAAATCATTCTGAGCTATGAAGGTGATGCAAAGGTAAAAAGTGAAAAACTTCAAACTCTCAGAATTGAATATGAAAATTTAAAGATGCATAGTGATGAGAGTATTGCCAGTTTATTTTTACTTCTTGATGATGTTGTAAATCGTATGAGAAATCTGGGAGAAACAATAACCGAATCTACTTTGGTTGAGGAAATTTTAAGATCACTAACGATGAAATTTGAGTCAAAAGTCTCTGCTCTTGAAGAAAAACAGGATCTTCAAACTCTTACTGTGGTGCAACTTCATGGCATACTAACTGCATATGAAATGAGGAGAGGAGGACCATTTGAAGTCAAAGAATTTGTTCTTAAAGCTTCTACAAAAGGGAAAGAAGTTCAAGAAGCAGAAGGATCAGGATATATCTCAGAAGAGGATGAGGCAAAATTTGTTAAGAAACTCCAACTTGGCACACGACGATTTAGAGGTAAGCTTCCTTTCAAATGTTTTGATTGTGGAAGAGTTGGTCATTATGCTGCAAAGTGTCCTTATAAAGAAACATCTGCTAAAGGGAAGGAAGTAGCAAGAAGGAATAAGAACCGATCTAGCACTAAGAAAAGTTACTATACTCTTGAAGACAGTGATGGGTTATCTGATAGTGAGGAAGAATGTGAATAAGATCTTAGACTTCTCATGGCATTTGAATATAGAGAAGAAAAGGATTCTTTTTTGGATGCTCTATAGGAAAATGATTTTCTTTAATAAAACAATCAACTCAAAATAAGCCTAGAAGAAAAGAACATAATAATAGAGACTCTGGAAAATCAGCTTGAAGAAAAAGAAAAACGCATTGAGAAATTAGAATGTGAAGTAGTAAGCCTAAGAAAAGATCATGTGAAAGTAAAGAATCTCAATCTTAGATTTGCTAAAGGATCAGAAACATTAGATGAGATTATCAAGGTACAACATTCTCCTCTTATAAAGAAAGGTCTTGGATATACCGGAGAATCTTCTCAGGCTTCAGCACCAAATTATCTAAAAGCAACTACAATTGGTTTACTACATTCAGCCACTCAGCAAGAGAATAAAGAATCTTTACAGGTAAATCATGATCATCTCAATTCAAGGAACACTAACAGGAATACCTTTCAAAGAAGCTCCAACCAACAGGTAAATTCAAATAGAAGATTTCATGATCGCAGAAATTTCTACTTCAATGGACAATGTTTCTCATGTCACAATTTTGGTCATAAATTTGTTCAATGTGTTGCATATAAAACCATCATGACAAGAGAAGAAAGAAAGAAAAGGATGGATATTGAACCAAAGAATAATACCTATAACAACTTTTCTCCTCTTCAAAATGAAGTTGAATGTGCTTATTGCAATAACTTTGGCCATGAATAATCTGAATGCAGGAGCAAAGTCCAACCAAAAGAACATGTTCCTTCAAGCTCCAAAGTGTGAAAAAAGAAGGAAATACAGGTTGAAAATTGTGGCATAGCTTTATTTATAGAAGGTGAAGAAAATCAGTGGTATATTGATAGCGGATGCTCAAAACATATGACAGGTGACAAAAACAAACTTCTTGCATATAATGCTCTACAAAAAGAAAAGAATGTTACATTTGGAAATGATACACCTGCTGTCATTAAGGGAAAAGGGTATGTTTTCCTAAAAGAAAAGGTGAAAGCTAATAATGTCATGTATGTGGATGGATTAAGACATAGCCTGTTAAGTGTAAGTCAAATGTGTGATCAAGGAACTGAAGTTGTCTTTAGTTCAAAAGAATGTGTGGTACATGATCTTGATACAGGTAAAACAATTACAAAAGGAAAAAGAACTCTGAGCAACCTTTATGTACTGAAGAACTACAAAGATCAATGCTACTTGAGAAAATCTTCAGGAAATTGGCTATTGCATAGAAGGTTGGGGCATCTGAGCTTCTCTCAAATCAACAAATCAAGCAGACTTAAAGTTATTCATGGTCTTCCCAATATTACTCTACTCGAAAGTATCATATGTAAATCTTGCCAATTCGGTAAACAGACTAGAGTACAATTTAATGCCAAGGAAGGATCATCAAGTAGGCCTCTTGAACTCATTCATACTGACATATGTGGACCTATGAGGAAAAATTCACCACGTGGTGAACAATACTATATCTTATTTATTGATGATTTCTATAGAATGTGTTGGATTAGGTTGCTTAAACACAAAGATGAAGCATCTGAGAAATTTCAAATCTTCAAAGCACTGGTTGAAAATGAATTAGATCTAAAAATAAAGTGTCTTAGATCTGATCAAGGAGGAGAATATACATCAGATGAATTCCTTGAATTCTGTGAACAACATGACATAAAAAGACAATTTTCTGTAGCAGGCACTCCACAACAAAATGGTGTAGCAGAAAGAATGAATAGAACAGTTCAACAAATGGCTAGAGCTATGCTTGATGATTCCGGAACACCAGACACTTTTTGGGGAGAAGTAGAACACACAGCAGCAAATATTCTTAACAAGGCACATATTCGAGTAAACAATGATAAAACTCCGTATGAACTCTGGTATGGTAATCCTCCCACTATGAAGCATTTTAGTGTTTTTGGAAGCAGATGCTTTATCAAAAACAATGATGAAAAACTTGGTAAGTTTGAACCTAGAGAAGATGAGGGAATATTTCTTGGTTACTCCTCTACGAGTAAAGCATATAAATGCTACAATAAAAGACTTCGAAATATTTTTGAATGTATTGATGTTGTTATTTATGATTCTCCTGCAGCTCCAAAAGGAAAAAAACAAACAACAGATGAAGAAGATGATGACGTATATCACTCTACATCAAATAGAAATGATATAGACAGTGGATCCAATGAATAACCCGAAGATGATTTATCTGAAAAAGCTCCATCCAGATATGTTCAAAAGAATCATCTAGAATCTCAAATTTTGGGAGACAAGGGATCAGGTGTACAAACAAGAAGGACTATTGTGGGATCTTCTAGCTATTTGGAATTTCTATCCACTATTGAACCACACAATGGCAATCAAGCTAGCAAAGGTGAATGTTGGATTCAAGCCATGAATGAAGAGCTTGATCAAATTGAAAAGAATCACACTTGGGAATTAGTACCAAGACCACATGATAAAAATGTCATTGGAATGAAATGGATATTCAAAAACAAGTTAAATGAGAATGGGGATGTTATAAGAAACAAAGCTAGACTTGTTTGCAAAGGGTATACTCAACAAGAAGGTATAGAATTTGAAGAAACTTTTGCTCCTGTGGCTAGACTTGAAGCCATAAGAATGTTTCTTGCCTTTTCAAGCTTCCAACAAATCAAAGTTTATCAAAAGGATGTTAATTCTGCATTTCTCAATGGTGATCTAGAAGAAGAAGTTTATATAGAACAACCAGAAGGATTCATTTTTGGAAATGATGAAAATCTTGTTTTTAGACTTAAAAAGGCTCTATATGGTCTCAAACAAGCTCCAAGGGCATGGTATTATCGTCTTGACAAATATCTTCATCAACAAGGATTCTCAAAGGGGTCTGCTGATAGAAACTTATAAAAAAAAATTGAAAATGATAAACTATTGAATGTGATTGTATATGTTAATGATATCATTTTTGGAAGTAATGAGGAATCTATGAGTCAGAAATTTGCTTCTGTCATGCAGCAAGAATTTGAAATGTCCTTACTTGGGGAACTAACATTCTTTCTTGGCTTGCAAGTACATCAAAATACAGAAGGTATATTCTTATCACAAGAAAAATATCTTAATAAAATTCTGAAGAAGTATGCGATGGAAGAATACAAACCTGTAAGTACACCAATGATAACCAGATGTAATCTCAGTTCTCATGATGATTCTCCCACGCTGAATCAACCAGAATACATATCGATGATAGGAAGTCTACTTTATCTCACTGGGACTAGACCGGACATTATGCATGCAGTTGGGATTGTTGGACGATTCCAAGCTAATCCAAAAGAGTCTCACCTTCACGCTATCAAAAGAATATTCAAATATCTACAAGGAAGTCAAGATTTTGGACTATGGTATCCAAAGAATGATGATCTTACTCTTCATGCTTACACTGATGCATATTGGGCCGGAAATGTTGATGATCGGAAAAGAACTAGTGGTGGTGCATTCTATATGGGGCCCCGGTTAGTATCTTCGTTCAGCAAGAAGAAAAATTCTATTGCCTTATCTAAAGCAGAAGTAGAATATGTGGCTACCGCATCTTGTTGCACTCAACTCCTTTGGATGATGCAAACCTTACAAGATTTTCAAATCAAATGTACACCTCCTATCTCAATTATGTGTGATAATACAAGTGCCATCAGTATCTCAAAGAATCCTGGTATGCATTCGAAGACCAAGCACATTCCCATCAAGTATCACTTCTTACGTGAACAAGTGCTTGAACAAAAGGTGAAGTTGGAGTATGTTCCCTCCAAAGAACAAGTTGCTGATATATTTACCAAACCTCTGCCCAGGGAAGCATTTGAATACCTTAGACAGAAGCCGGGTGTTGTCTCTGCCTCTCAGAAGATCAGATCTGATTAAATTTAGAAGATTAAATTGGATACGCGGGTTTCCTGAAATACAGTCGCATATATACGCGAGTTTATACACTAAAAGCCGTGTATGGTTGATTGCTGACAATTGTTGTGGGTCAACATTTTTCAGCACAAGTTGTGGTGCTGTATGGTATCTCTGGTGATGTTTCAGCTCTCATATTTCTGTTTCACTCTCTGATATTTGATGAATATTCCTTGATTATCTGCTGATTTAAAGTGTTCAGGTTGCACAAGCTAAGGGTGAGATGAAGGAATAAACTGACTCAAGAACAGATCTACGGTTTCAGGGGGAGCATTAGCTTTGCTGAGTATTATGCATTGTTGGCATTATGATGATTCTGAAATATGATCTCTCTCTTGAGGTCTTCTTAGTTTTGGTTATAAAAGTCATATTTGTATTTTGATGAAAAGGTCATGTTGAGACCTATGATGTAAACTTGTAATATTCAGTCATGTAAAGGACTTGTTCAATTTCTGTAAATCCACTTGGTTGGATAGTTGAGTCAAAATGTGCAAACCCACTTGGTTGGGTACTTGAATCTCATATGTAAATCCACTTGGTTGGATCATTGATGTAAGTATGATTCCTTGGTGATAGGAAAGGTCATAGAGTCATGTACTTCATTGAAAAATATGTTTGAGGATTCAGCATGAATTTAGGGGGAGCATGGTAACCTCAGTACATTAGATCTACAGAGCTCTTCTATCAGATCTACCCTTTGCCCTTGATTTCAAAGGGGGAGAGTAACATGGTGTTTGAATAGGGGAAGAATATCATGGTTACAATCAATGTATCTGTCTGTTTTGACTATCAAACCCCATCATGGTTGCATGGTTGCCATCAAGTCCAAAGGGGCAGATTGTTGGCAATTTGATGCAGAGTGTTGTCCTTGATGACAACCCACTTGATGAAGATGATGGTAGCCTACTTGATGAATTTGTCCTTGATGCTTGATGAGTTTATTAATGATGTAAATCTGATGTTCTACAAGCAGCTCAGAAGTACCAGAGAAATAAATATCAGTAAGGGCCAGAACAATGATGAAAATTGTGTGTCACAAAGAATACACGGGTTTGTTTAGGATAAGTTACGTATACACGCGGAAAAGTACGTGCCAAGTCGCGTATGCCTAATTGCGCTCTAAATTTGTGTATTGGCCCATTGTATTAAGCACTAGATTGTCTATTTGATCCCCTCTAGGAATACCATCGAAAGTAATGTGGTTTTGGCTCATGGTATTGTCAAAGGCTAAATCTATTTAAGGAGAAGAAATTCATTGTGCAAAGAGTGTGCAAGTGTCTGAGCTTTAATGAATACTTCACTCTGAAGTATATCTGTATGGAACGGGTAACTGTTTAATGATTGATTTGAATTAATAGTGCACCCATGAAGAAAATGATCAAGAGGGATCTCTAGATCTGAAATGTATATGTTTCTTCTAGATCTGATGATGGAATGTTTAGATCTATGAACTGGCGAATCTTTGCTGAAGTGAAGGATGAATTCTGAGTTGTTTATCTGATCTGAAGAACTGCACAGTCCTGAAAATTTACAAATCTATACGTGGGTTCTCTTCATAAAAGGCACGTATATACGCAGTATCGATGAATGAAAAGCGCGTATGAGCAGTTAGGGCTTGCACAGAGGTATATGCGGGTTGGTAAACATGAAAGTGCGTATACACTCTACTTCAGTCAATAAAAGTAGCATATGATATTTGAATCATTGAATGGTCTGGGCTAAGGTTACATCTTCATATCTATTCTAAAGTCTAGGTTATCTCTAATATTCTGGTTATAGTGGTCTCACTGTTCTGTTTGAAGCTATGGGCATAGTAT
The DNA here is from genome assembly GCA_034641835.2 of Pinus albicaulis. Taxonomy (NCBI): domain Eukaryota; kingdom Viridiplantae; phylum Streptophyta; class Pinopsida; order Pinales; family Pinaceae; genus Pinus; species Pinus albicaulis. The sequence continues at coordinate 27,842,603 of CM076572.1, read as the reverse complement.
GGTGGTTGATAAGTGAAGGGTCATGTTGAAGTTGTTTGATCCAGTTTGAAAATTGATGAAACATGGTCTGCAGTGGTGCTGAGGGTTGAAGCTTTCAGTAAGGGGGTAGTAGCTCCCTTCCAGTGATAACTAGTAAATGAGAGCAGGGGGTAGTGGCTCCCTTCCAGGAGAGCCTGGTAAACGAGAGCAGGGGGTTGTAGCTCCCTTCCAGGAGAGGCTGGTAAACGAGAGAAGGTTGTAGCCTTCTGCAGGTGGGTGCTTGCGTGTTGGTATGAGTCTGCGCCAGTACATGGTTGTAAGATGTTTTCTTTATATAATAAATATTGAAGAGTGAGACGATGACAGCGGTGGTTTTCTCCCGAATTGGGTTTCCACCTTAAATCCTGGTGTTCATGTGTTTTGATGATGTGTGATGATTTATTCTTTTCTTACTGCACCTGTTTATCGCTTACATAACATCTGATGAATGAATAAAGAAATGATCTAAGTTAAGAATTAAGTGCATAATTAGATCTCTGTGCATACGCTAGTTTCCTTCTGGTTATCCGCGTGTATATGCGAGTTTTGTTCAGTAAAGTAGTGTATGGGTATAAAAGAAAGAAAAAGTAAATATTTTGTTGTCTGCACTAATACTGATTCACCCCCCCCCCCCCTCTCAGTATTTTTCCCAACAATTGGTATCAGAGCAGGTCCTTCTGGAAAAGCTTAACCGCTAGAAGGAAGATCAAGCAAGATGAGAAATCAAGATGGAACATCATCTATCAAGCCTTCGCTCTTTAACAGAAGAAATATAATCTTCTAGAAAATAAGGATGAGATCCTATCTTCAGTCTATGGGAGCAGATATATGGGCCATTTTTGAACAAGGATATCAATATCTAGTTGGTATACCAACAGATCCAACTCAAAAAAAGGATTATGAATCAAATGCAAAAGCGGTCAATGCTCTAACCGGAAGTCTAACTGAATCAAAATTTTCAAAGTCATGCAGCTGAATACAGCAAAGGAAATATGGGACAAAATCATTCTAAGCTATGAAGGTGATGTAAAGGTAAAAAGTGAAAAACTTCAAACTCTCAGAATTGAATATGAAAATTTAAAGATGGATAGTGATGAGAGTATTGCCAGTTTATTTTTACGTCTTGATGATGTTGTAAACAGTATGAGAAATCTGGGAGAAACAATAACCGAATCTACTTTGGTTGAGAAAATTTTAAGATCACTACTGGCGAAATTTGAGTCAAAAGTCTCTGCTCTTGAAGAAAAACAGGATCTTCAAACTCTTACTATGGTGCAACTTCATGGCATACTGACTGCATATGAAATGAGGAGAGGAGGACCATCTGAAGTCAAAGAAGTTGTTTTAAAGCTTCTACAAAAGGGAAAGAAGTTCAAGAAGCAGAAGGATCAGGATATATCTCAGAAGAGGATGAGGCAAATTTTGTTAAGAAACTCCAACTTGCCACAAGACGATTTAGATGTAAGCTTCCTTTCAAATGTTTTGATTATGGAATATTTGGTCATTATGTTTCAAAGTTTCCTTATAAAGAAACATCTGCTAAAGGGAAGGAAGTAGCAAGAAGGAATAAGAACCGATCTAGCACTAAGAAAAGTTACTATACTCATGAAGACAGTGATGGGTTATCTGATAGTGATGAAGAATGTGAACAAGATCTTAGAATTCTCATGGCATTTAAATCTAGAGAAGAAAAGGATTCTTTTGTGGATGCTCTATAGGACAATGATTTTCTTGAAGAAAACAATCAACTCAAAATAAGCCTAGAAGAAAAGAACATAATCATAGAGACTTTGGAAAATCAGCTTGAAGAAAAAGAAAAACGCATTGAGAAATTAGAATGTGAAGTAGTAAATCTAAGAAAAGATCATGAGAAAGTAAATACTCTCAATATTAGATTTGCTAAAGGATCAGAAACCTTAGATGAGATTATCAAGGTACAATGTTCTCCTCTTATAAAGACAGGTCTTGGATATACCGGATAATCTTCTCAGGCTTCAGCACCAAATTATCTAAAAGCAGCTACAGCTGGTTTACTACATTCAGCCACTCAGCAAGGGAATAAAGAATCTTTACAGGTAAAGCATGATCATCTCAATTCAAGGAACACTAACAGGAATACCTTTCAAAGAAGCTCCAACCAACAAGTAAATTCAAATAGAATATTTCATGATCGTAGAAATTTCTACTTCAATGGACAATGTTTCTCATGTCACAATTTTGGTCATAAATTTGTTCAATGTGTTGCATATAAAACCATCATGACAAGAGAAACGAGAAAGAAAATGATGCATATTGAGCCAAATAAGAATACCTATAACAACTTTTCTCCTCTTCAAAATGAAGTTGAATGTGCTTATTGCAATAACTTTGGCCATGAAGAATCTGAATGCAGGAGCAAAGTCCAGCCAAAAGAACATGTTCCTTCAAGATCCAAAGTGTGGAAAAAGAAGGAAATACAAGTTGAAAATTGTGGCATAGCTTTATTTGTAGAAGGTGAAGAAAATCAGTGGTATACTGATAGTGGGTGCTCAAAACATATGACAAGTGACAAAAACAAACTTCTTGCATATAAGGCTCTAGAAAAAAAAAGAATGTTACATTTGGAAATGATACACCTGATGTCATTAAGGGAAAAGGGTCTGTTTTCCTAAAAGAAAAGGTGAAAGCTAATAATGTCATGTATGTGGATGGATTAAGACATAACCTGTTAAGTGTAAGTCAAATGTGTGATCAAGGAACTGAAGTTGTCTTTTGTTCAAAAGAATGTGTGGTACGTGATCTTGATACAGGTAAAACAATTATAAAAGGAAAAATAACTCTAACCAAGCTGTATTTATTGAAGAGATGCAAAGATCAATGCTACTTGAGAAAATATTCAAAAAATTGGCTATGGTATAGAAGGTTGGGGCATCTGAGCTTCTCTCAAATCAACAAATCAAGCAGACTTAAAGCTGTTCGTGGTCTTCCCAATATTACTCTACCCGAAAGTATCATATGTAAATCTTGCCAATTTGGTAAACAGACCAGAGTACAATTTAATGCCAAGGAAGGATCATCAAGTAGGCCTCTTGACCTCATTCATACTGACATATGTGGACCTATGAGGAAAAATTCACCACGTGGTGAACAATACTATATCTTATTTATTGATGATTTCTCTAGAATGTGTTGGATTGGGTTTCTTAAACACAAAGATGAAGCATTTGAGAAATTTCAGATCTTCAAAGCATTGGTTGAAAATGAATTAGATCTAGAAATCAAGTGTCTTAGATCTGATCAAGGAGGAGAATATACATCAGATGAATTCTTTGAATTCTGTGAACAACATGGCATAAAAAGATAGTTTTCTGTAGTAGGCACTCCACAACAAAATGGCGTAGCAGAAAGAATGAATAGAACAGTTCAACAAATGGCTAGAGCTATGCTTGATGATTCTGGAACACCAGACACTTTTTGGGGAGAAGCAGCACACACAGCAGCAAATATTCTTAACAAGGAACATATTCGAGTAAATAGTGATAAAATTTCGTATGAACTTTGGTATGGTAATCCTCCCACTGTGAAGCATTTTAGAGTTTTGGAAGCAGATGCTTTATCAAAAACAATGATGAAAAAATTGGTAAGTTTGAACCTAGAGCAAATGAGGGAATATTTCTTGGTTACTCCTTTATGAGTATAGCAAAGAGCAAAGACTTCGAAAGATTTTTGAATGTATTGATGTTGTTATTCATGAGTCTCCTGCAACTCCAAAAGAGGAAAAACAAACAACAGATGAAGACGATGATGACGTATATCCCTCTACATCAAATAGAAATGATATAGACAGTGGATCCAATGAAGAACCCAAAGATGATTTATCTGAAAAATCTCCATCCAGATATGTTCAAAATAATCATCCAGAATCTCAAATTTAGGGAGATAAGGGATCAGGTGTACAAACCAGAAGTATTCTTGTGGGATCTTTTAGCTATCTTGCATTTCTATCCACTATTGAACCACACAATGTCAATCAAGCTATCAAATATGAATGTTGGATTCAAGCCATGAATGAAGAGCTTGATCAAATTTAAAAGAATCACACTTGGGAATTAGTACCAAGACCACATGATAAAAATTTCATTGGAACTAAATGGATATTGAAAAACAAGTTAAATGAGAATGGGGATGTTATAAGAAACAAAGCTAGACTTGTTTGCAAAGGGTATACTCAACAATAAGGTATAGACTTTGAAGAAACTTTTGCTCCTGTGGCTAGACTTGAAGCCATAAGAATGTTTCTTGCCTTTTCAAGCTTCCAACAAATCAAAGTTTATCAAATGGATGTTAAGTTTGTATTTCTCAAAGGTGATCTAGAAGAAGAAGTTTATATAGAACAACCAGAAGGATTCATTTTGGGAAATGATGAAATTTTTTTTTGTAGACTTAAAAAGGCTCTATATGGTCTCAAACAAGCTCCAAGGGCATGGTATTATCATCTTGACAAATATCTTCATCAAAAAGGATTCTCAAAGGGGTCTGCTGTTAGCAACTTATACACAAAAATTGAAAATGATAAACTATTGATTGTGATTGTATATGTTCATGATATCATTTTTGGAAGTAATGAAGAATTTATGAGTCAGAAATTTGCTTCTGTAATGCAGCAAGAATTTGAAATGTCCTTACTTGGGGAACTAACATTATTTCTTGGCTTGCAAGTACATCAAACTACAGATGGTATATTCTTATCACAAGAAAAATATCTTAATCAAATTCTGAAGAAGTATGGGATGGAAGAATGCAAACCTGTAAGTACACCAATGATAACCTGATGTAATCTTAGTTCTCATGATGATTCTCCCATGGTGAATCAACTAGAATATAGATCAATGATAGGAAGTCTACATTATCTCACTGGGACTAGACCGAACATTATGCATGCAGTTGGGATTGTTGGACGATTCCAAGCTAATCCAAAAGAGTCTCACCTTCAAGATGTAAAAATAATATTCAAATATCTACAAGGAAATCAAGATTTTGGACTATGGTATCCAAAGAATGTTGATCTTACTCTTCATGCTTACACTGATGCAGATTGGGCTAGAAATGTTGAGGATCGGAAAAGCACTAGTGGTGGTGCATTCTATATGGGGCCCCAGTTAGGATCTTGGTTCAGCAATAATAAAAATTCTATTTCCTTATCTACAGTAGAAGCAGAATATGTGGCTGCCACATCTTGTTGCACTCAACTCCTTTGGATGATGCAAACCTTACAAGATTTTCAAATCAAATGTACACCTCCTATCTCAATTATGTGTGATAATACAAGTGCCATCAGTATCTCAAAGAATCCTGTTATGCATTCGAAGACCAAGCACATTCCCATCAAGTATCACTTCTTACGTGAACAAGTGCTTGAACATGTTCCCTCCAAAGAACAAGTTGCTGATATATTTAACAAACCTTTGCCTAGGGAAGCATTCGAATACCTCAGAGAGAAGTTGGGTGTTATCTCTGCCTCTCAGAAGATCAGATCTGATTAAATTCATAAGATTAAATTGGATACGCGGGTTTCCTGGAATACATTCGCGTATATACGCGAGTTTCTACACTTAAAGCCGTGTATGATTGATTGCTGACAATTGTTGTGGGTCAACATTTTTCAGCACAAGTTGTAGTGCTGTATGGTATCTGTGATGATGTTTCAGCTCTCATAGTTCTGTTTCACTCTCTTATATTTGATGAAGATGCCTTGATGATCTGCTGATAGAAAGTGTTCAGGTTGCACAAGCTAAGGGTGAGATGAAGGAATAAACTGACTCAAGAACAGATCTACGGTTTCAGGGGGAGCATTAGCTTTGCTGAGTATTATTCATTGTTGGCATTATGATGATTCTTTGGTTTTTGAAATCCATTTTCCTCTCATATGATAATTATCTAACATAACCATGACCCTTGATCCCATTTTTGAGTCTAATGTTCCCACACTCCGAATTCATGTCGTCGATATGTTCAAGAGAAATCCTTGTTGTAAAATTCAAACATCATCTGCTTATTTGCCACTCTTTGCAATAGTCTTGAATCACTCATATCACCTTGAGAATTCCATTTTTTTTTGTTGATGACATGGAAATCATTAAATCCCTCCTTTGATGGATCACTTCCTATCGTCTACAGTTCATTATCTACGAAGAAGATTTACAAACAACATTTCAGTACCTTGGAGCCTGCATGCCTCAATGGAAAGTTCTTTGCATTTGATGATAGGTTCACATCACTGGACTTCGCTCGGATAGTTTCACAGGTGTTTAACTTCACCTCCTTCATTCACACTTGTATATTCTGTAGTACCTTGATTTCCATCATAATCATTGGCGATTTCTCTCCTGCCTTTAAACGGTTTACATCACTGACCAGTAATCAGGTGGTTTCTACCATATTCTATGTCAAAACATCTATTCATAGGGTTATATTCATATAGTGGGTAGATTGAGATAGAGACAAAGACCCTACATCACATATGTTATTATCCACGCCATGTGGAGTTGATAAGTATTCATTATTATACACATGATCCTTTCATACAAATTGTTTTAACCATATCATGGATCCACTTTCGTGATCTCTTTCAGATGAATGGTTGCGACCATGCCATGGCTCCATGTGTTATTTGAGGCCTATTCAGAGATATGTTATTAGGCATGTTTCTATTAGAGATTTCACATATTGTATGTGCTTGATTTGGTAGGTCTCGTGGTAGTATTCTAAGTCCTTGCCTAGGTTTGTAAATCATTTCACCCATCACTCCATGTTCTGCCTGCATGCTTTAGGTGGAATTTATTACATAATAATTTTTCACCCTTCATACTTCCTATCCTTGATGCTTAAGTTCTATAAGATGACTATTATGCAGTATATCCACCATGAAAATACATCATGGTGTCCCTTGAAGACTAAAATAAGGCTTCCTTGAATATTTTCTGGATAAATGTAGCTCAAAACCTAAATTTATGGGTCAGTGATATTTTCCAGTTGTCTTCTCATGCTGATGGCAGGTTGCCACAATTTGACCTAGCATTGCCAGCATGCTTTTGCTAGGAAAAACCATGTTGAACCCTTTCTGGTAGTGTTTCCTCAAATGGATAAGAAGCTTCGTTCAGTAGAATCTTCCAAAACAATGAGTTGGATATGGTTTAGTGGAGATATCATCGAGCTCTCTCATTTTGATCTCTTGAGCTTATCATTAGAGAATTTTTTGTTGAAAAGTGGGCCTTCCACCTTCTTTTATGGATCCATACCTCCATCTACCAACCTATAAATTTAATTCCATCCTTCCACTACCGGTTCATCTTACCTAATCATTAATCATGTGGATCGCTATACTATTATTATGCTCAATTTTCCATTTGGGAGAAGGATTGCTTGAAGAGACTTGGTTTGTACTTTGAAATCACCAAAGTGAGGCCTCCAACATCAAGGCAATAGTTGTATGCTTCCTCTTTCTATAATTCATAATACAACTGATGTTTCCCTTTCCATATGTGTCTAGATATCTATGCAATTAGCTTAATTATTTGTGATATGTGTTGAGGAGGTAAATCCCCTCTGCGGACAGAGGTGATCCCTACTAGCCCAGCATGGGTTTAGCAACAATCATCAAATGTTACAGCACAAGTTCCTATTTATGAATAAAATACCAAAGATGGAGGCCTACCTGGAATCCAATGCTATGATCCGTAGAAGAGAGCGTTCCCGTTTCTCAGGCTCGGCAGATCACGATCCTCCCACGATCTCCGCGAATGGACACCTGCACATGAAAGAAATAACATGAATACAAGCATAAAATCCAGAATACGCAACTATATATCAGTCAGAAAGGATATAACTCATATTAACATAAGCGAAAACAGAGTGGAACCATAACCGTAATCATTCATTAATAAACAATCGAAAGAGAGTACAACCAATGTTCTGACGTCGCAGTCTCCTTCGGATGGGTCTCTAGTCGTTCATGTCTCGCAAAGCTTGCCAGGGAAAGGGAAAACCTCTCTAGAGTCTCTCGATGATAGTCTCCTTACTTGAGTCGGCCTTAAGGGAAGAAAGAGGGCTCTTACAGAACAAAGGCTCTTGGGAATTTGGAGATTCAAAGCTTAGGCACTTCAAGACTAGCTTGCAATGGAATTGAGCAAGCTTTTATAGATGGGGAAGGAGGGAGTTGGGATCCCTATTATTGTGGGATTGGCCCTATCATGAAGGAAAGTTCCATGAGAGGTGGCAAACCACTTCCCTTCCATGGAACTCCCGCAGCCAAACCTCCCAACTCAAGATAGGTAATGGTTTCTGAGTTTGTTAGTCAAATGCATCTTCTCACGTATCTTTGCTTAAAACACTCCCTAAATTGTTTGCGATCATTATGCTCGGGACAGCGCAATTGGCACGCCTTGTAGGATTTTCCCATTAAGGAGGAGGAACTGTCACAACAACAATGTAAAAGTGCTATGTTTTCTTGGTTTTTTTTCAAGGAGTCTTCTAGGCAATTGAAGCTCATGTTTAGAGGAATGCATTGATGATGATTTAAGGCAATAAAATGTTCATGTCACAAAATGGGTCCCCTACGTGTGGGACGGAATGGTAGACGCAGACAAATTCTCACTGGAAATGATGCCCTGTAAAGACATGAGGCTCGAGAGAGAGAGGGTGAAATGCTTTACGAGATATTGTTCAACTGAAGCCCTGCCGTCGGAAAACCTGCGTAGAAAAATACAACTGATATCTCAAGTACATGATGTATATGCGTTATGGGCGCAGCCATCCGAAATAGAGTACACTATAATCCGGATCCAGGGTATGGGCGTAGCCATCCAGCAAGGATCAAAATAAATAGACTCAGGTATGGTCCCAGCCATCCAATCAGTGAGTCATGTACAAAATGATAATAATCCACAATCGTAGCCTGGATTACAACAGACACAATCCAGGGTCTTGCGCTCCATCTCGACCCAAACAAAGTACAAGTTCAAGCATGCGAATATGTGAGCTGAAGTCGAACATGCAAGAACATCGTCTGATTACCATCCAATGATGAAAGTTGTTAACAGACGCGAGAGGAACCACCAATAATGACAATGGCCCTCAAGGTACTACAGGTACAATCTACGGCGTGCGAATAAATGAGTTGATGTCGAACACCCGCAGAATCACTCGATCGGAGGCCAATGATGTAAACCTCTCGTCGAATGCGACGAACCCGCCATTGAGGCATGCAGGCTCCAAGGTACCATAAGGAGTCTCTAGACCAACTTCCTGGATAATGAGTTGATGTCGACAGGAAGTGACCTTGATCGAAGGTGGGCCATAATGATTCCCACATCATCGACACGAGACAGAGGAACATGATGTTTTTTTGTGAATCGGGATCGTATGAGAAACAGAGGAAGGTTGATATTTGCAGAGGCCAACTTCTCTTGAACATATGAACGGCACGACAGTGGACTTGGCAGTATTTGACATCAACAGATCAGAGGTCATGGTGATGAGGCAGTGAACAGATGAGAGGTCAAAAGAGATTACCCAAACCCACGAGGCAAAGTGATGAAACGAGATGGAGATGTCCCCAACCCGATGAATGCAAACATAAGTGCCATGTTCAAGAGTGACATACTCCATTGTCGGATAAATCATCAGGAGACAGAGATTTTCCTCACTCATTTCTCGCCATATAACTCTAATTTATTTTTATAATAAGCTGAAGGGAAGGCATAGATGATAAATATAAGCCCGCTCTTCTGAATCGAGTAGACCTATGATTTGACCATCTAGGAAGGAGGAACTCGGAGAACGTCATTTCGACTAGATCCGATGTCATCAAGGTTTAACAAGTCTGACAAAGGAAGAACTCAGCGTCTTTTCATGTTTAGAGAGTTTGAAAAGACAGCGGAAAAGAAAACTCCACAGGTCCCTTTTCGTAAATAGTTCCCCAGATCCGAAAAGGTAGAAAACAATATCCGGGAAAACCTCCTAGTCGCGATAGGCTAGGGTATTCCTTTTTTCACCAACAATCTATCCCACTGGTGCAAAGGTAAACGTATACCGGTAGATATCGATTTGTGTCCATTTCAACATCAAAACGACACCTCAACCACATTTTCTTCATGTTGAGAGTCGATGAAACAAAGATGACTCCAAAGTGACTTTTTCGTGTATTTACGAGTCCGAAAAAAGTATAAAATACTAACTCGTTTCCATCGTTAAAAGTCCACAAACGCTGTCTACATTTGAAATACCAAGCAAGCGTAAAAACCCATTTTCAACATAACATATTAAATATTTGATAAAAATAACTTTTAAAACTCATTTTATATCAAAAAAAGTTATAAATATGCCAAAATGGTAAAAATAAAAATTACATTTACTATTTACCTTGGTAAAAAAGCGAGAGTGGTCCATTTGGAGTCAAACTACGTGGCGGTCGCGACGATCCGGTTGACCATTTGAGATTCTTGTCTACTACGAGGTGAAGGTGCTTTCCACCATGCTTTATTTCAATCCATTTTTTGATAGTTTTTCCCTTATGTATCGACCCTCTGCGCACACTCTTTCGAGATCTTAGGGTGCGCTCATTGAGCGCGGAGTATCGAACATGGACCCGCGCCAATGGGCTCTTTATGCAAAGGGCTCACGCCACGTGCTGACTGTTCACACAAAACATCCAGTGCCGGCTACGAACCTAAAATTCAGCCCAAAAATTTGAGATTTTAACTGAAATTAAAGTGAAATTTGAAAGCCTCTGGAGAGATCTAATCAGGGGTTTATGACCATGTGGATGCGGAGAAGTCAAAGCAAAATGGTGATTGAATGGGAAGAACGAGAGAATGGAGAAGAGGATGAACGGAGCCATGAAAGCAAGGCTTGCATGAATGCCCCCAGATGTGGGATGAAAGAGGTTCTTCCTTACACCTTGTCTGCAAAGCTCGGCCCAAGCTCCTCCTAGTATTTCGATCGGTATTTGGGACGAACATGAACAATTTGTTCAAGTTGCAGATCGGGGTAATGGAGCTAGAGGGTTTCGATGTGTATTTCATAATGCGATTGTCTCGCGGAGTCCGAGTCCCCCGTCTTCGAGCGGAAGTAGACCATCGGCGAGAAGATGGAGAGAAGTGATGGCACGAGTGTGCCAAGGAGCACAGATGGGATCAGAGAGAAAAAAGGTGGATGTCTACACTATCCTCGATCTAGCATTGAGGATTTGTCCCTACATACCATCACGCGGGCTGCGGAGATCGCGAGGCATTGCACGAGGCCACAAAGGCCCAACTCTTGTAGCCTCGGAATGCAGGAGTCCCTGCTGCTGTTTGTCGAGCAACAGCGGTAACAATAAACATGAAAAGACGAGCTCACAAAATGAAAAACAAGCTAAGCTAAAATAGTTTGGCTGTGGTTCCATCACCGGTATCGGGTCGTGTCTGGAACGTTTACCAATCTTCCGGGGGCCAAGGGGGCCGCAGTAGCGAATCCGAGTACCACGAGCTAAGAATGGCTCGCTCGGCGACCTAGTGCGGCGCGGGAGGCGAGAAATCGACGATGTCACGGAGGCGGCGTTCTTTAGGTGGTTACGGCGCCGGTTGATTGTTGTGGAGGAGCGGCCATATGCGGGAAGCCGACTTCATCGGAAACTGCATCTCCCCTTGCTAGAAAGGAATGAGCGGGACGAGGAGCCCAGGGTAAGACCTCATGTTTTTTTGATTTTATGTTTTATGTTTTTTCTTGTTGTCATACACATTCGTCTAACACATTTTATATATGGATGTAGAAATGTGGGACTGCGAGAGACCCGGCTAGGATGTCTCCAATCTCACGGAGGACTCGGCTCACCCCGGATCCTCGAGGAGAGGGCACGGGGAGGAGAGGAGTTGATCCACGAGATCTCGAGGGCATTGCGAGGGGATCGCGGACTATGCTCGGTGGCGAGGGCGACCGTGCGGGTGGCGTACCCGGCGTCATGCGGTGGGAGTTCCAAGTCGGATCCACCGAATCCGAGACGCTTAGTGCGTGCGGTTACATGCTATCATGAGCACCATGTGGATTAGCTCTTAGGATTATACCACACCTATTTTTGAGAGACGTATCATCTCCCTGATGTACTTAAGATGATTATGTATAGTTTTTGAATTTATGTGACACACGTATCTAAACATTTCGATATCTATATATATGAATATCTATTTACGGATGGATCTTTCTTTACATGTGATGATGATTTACAAATTGCGCAAATGTACTGTCAATACCAAATTTGCTACGCATCTCTATTAATGTGTTCAAATGTGCAGGGTATATGATGATATGTAATGTAGTAAAAATTCCTTTCCGGTAATCGAATACGCGATACGGACGTAAAATGGATGGGTTTCTTACCGAATAGTGTACGTTTCAGCTTTGTAACACTACAAGTTGCGAATCTAGATACACGAGAAATTCACGGATACCAAGAGTTTCTCGCCTCGGTTAATAATTCTAACACGGCACTATATTTCCACGATATTGTTTGCAACACATCATAGACACACTCCTTGCGAGGTTGACCAACTCACCGACGGGATCTATACGATTACCTAGGCGCCGAAAGACGATTCACAGTGCGTAGGGAGGCACCATCCACGAAACCAACAAATGGATGAATGGACATCTCACAACCCGGAAGACCCAATCAGCAAAAAGATGTTTACAAGGTACACCACACCATACATGGACACAAATGAAAAACACACATCACACTAAGAAATCACTTCGAGCATAGTAGCTTTCCACGGTACGGCCCATTTTTGGGGTACATGCAGTGAGAACTCCTTCATAATCTATAAGCTCATAAGCCCGTTTTTCAAAAGCACGTTTTACTATATAGGGCCCATGCCACATAGAGTGGAACTTACCTGGCTCCAAGCTTGTCATTTGCTTGATCGTACGGGAGGGACGAGGTCTCCTTCGATAAAGGAACAGGAGACATGATTGATCAAAAATGAGTTTTGACCCTCTTCTTTTGTGCTGATGAACCAAAGCGACCCGGACGACGGGTTTCATCTAACCGTTCCGGATATAGAAGACGTTCTTCCTCGGTAGAAGTATTAGGTAAAAGTTCCACGGCTAATTTCAACGAAGGAATCTCGCATTCAATCGAAAGAGTTGCTTCCGGACCATACACCAATTGAAATGGTGTGAACCCGATTGCACTCTTTACGGATGTTCGGTATGCGCAGTGAGAACGATTGGATATGCCAATTGGATTTTGCTGAATACCAACTATTTGTTAAACTATAGTGACCAAAACCTTGTTCGCTGTCGCCAGCAGACCATTCGCACGAGGTAATAAGGTGTTGAGCTATCGTGACGCAAGCCCAACTTTGAAGTCGGCTCCTCCATCATATAATCTCAGGAAATGAGTCTCGAGTGATCGATGACGATGGCTTGAGGGAACCCCGAACCGTGCAATAACGTGGTTGAATATAAATTGAGTAGCCGTTTCACCGTCGACGGCTAGTGTAGGCATTGCCTCGGCCCACTTGGTAAGTAGTCGACGATGACAATGATATACGCATGCCCCCAAGCCGAGTGAGAGTTACACGTCATAAAATCCATGCCCCATTTTTGCAGAAAGGCCGCAGCGGTAATAACGGGATGCACGAGGTAAAGGTGGCGTGCGCATCTTGTGCTAAAATATCATAGCACGCATGACATTTACGGATTGCGATGATACAATCTTTGAATACGGAAGGCCGCAAATAACCTACTCGCGCAGAATTTTTCGCAGGCGATGGCATGCCGGACATATGTCCACCACGGTCGCCACCTGTGGCGGTCATTTAGGACCTTTTTCAGCCTCTTCAAGAGTTAGGCATCGCTGGACACCGAATCTACTCCAATGCGGTATAAGGTATCTCTGCTCACGGTAGGGCTAGGACTGGTGCCGAAGATCCAACGGCGGTAGCTATCCAACTCGGCACGAAATGTCAAGGTGCGAAGATACACTTGTTATGTCCTCGGGTACCCGAGGGGTCCACGAGTACTGATGAGGGAAAAGCGTTTCGTCGGTATATGGTCTTCCAGTGTGAGGGGAGCGCGAGTACGTAGGGAGAGAGAATGTCGGATCCGCGAAGACCGTGATTTAGTATATCACAATCCATTTGGAGTACTTTTCTGAGGTAATTGTCTAGAAAGAATATACATCATAGGGTTGCCGATTTGAAACCTTTGCTATCGTACACAAAAGGATGTAATGGAAAAAGCGTTGTACAACATGTCTGTTTGCTAATGCCGGCTTCTTGACATGAGCATAACGTGTTTCTAGATCGAGAAGGTTAGTGACAGGATAATAAACACAACATGTTCATCATCTTCATCGTCATCCTGCACCAAGACCATGGCTATGGTGCTAAATGCGGTGGCAAGATATAAAGTGAAGTCGCGGGTACTAGTTCGGAGGACGAAGCAACGGAGGAAATTGACAAGCAACGTCTTGACTTCTCAAAGCGATTGAACGAGATTTCATCCCAATGGAAGGGAACGTTTGCTTTAATGAACGCAGTGAATCCTTTGGCCACCTCGACATAATTCGGGATGAATGCACGAAGAAAGTTCGCTTTCCCTTGCGGGCTACCTTAATTGATATAGGGGAGGAGGGTGATGGGAGATTTATGATGGCCTCAACCTTTAAAGGGTTGAGGCGGGTACTGTCTTTCGAGACTATGAATCCTAAAAAGATGGCAGAGTCGATGCGGAGGATGCATTTATGAGGATTGAGCCTAATGTTGTAGCGCACCAACGAAGAAAGATGCAGCGGAGATGCTCGGGGATGATCCTCTCCACTTAGCCGAATGGCTCGGCAAGTTGTCCGGATAAGGGCCGAACGATATACGGCGAATGTCATGCAGAAAGCGTAGGACATCGCACGGCCCGAAAGAGTGGCTCCCGAGCGTTCTTCGAAAAGCGGAAACCGAGAGCTTTTTATACGAAAGTACCCCACGGACGGATGAATGTGGTCTTGTGTTGATCCTCGGGTGCAATATTGATGCGATTATATCTGAGAAACCATCCATTAAGGTATATATCTCACTTCCCAGCACATTCGTCGATGATACGGTCTATAAAGCAGTGGGATAATGTATCCTTTGGATGGGCGCGATTGATGTCGCGATAATCTTCTGATACTCTAATCGTACCCTACTTTTTATCCACAGGGGATAATGTTAGACACCCGATGCCGTGAGGGGGATGGGATAAATAAAGCCCGCGTTCAAAATTTTTTCAACTTACTGCCTTGATGGCGGCGGCTTTCCCAGATTACTGATGCACAGCGTTGGCACACGGGTTTCACACCTGGATAGGTTGGAATCTCATGCACTACGATACTCTGGGATCAATCCACAACATTTCCTCATAGGACCATGTGAAAACATCTCGAATTCTTAAAAGCTCGGTATAGACTTGAATCTCATCGAAGAGAACAAGTCACACCCACATGAATATTCTCAGCGATCCTTGGTTTAACGGAGATGTTGATCGGGATGGTTTGATTAATGTTACTCGAGGGTTACCCTCTGAAAAAACCTCGTGCGTCAAAATGGGCGTTGTAGAAGAAGAGCATGAACCTAAGTAGCATAACGCTGAGACGATCGGTCATTTCAAGATAGGCATAAAGAAGGAGTGATGATGTCCATCATCCCAAGGGTAGCTCCTCGCAGACATATTTCAATGATAGCCTCATCCGGAAGGAAAATTCTCTTTGAAAGGATCGAGGTCGCTCCGGCTGGGCAGACGGGGGATTGAGAGTGACGTCGAGGCCATGTTTGAAAGGAGCATGTTGAGGAGTTGGAGGATCGGATACGGCAACAATTTCACGGTAGGCTGATCTCTGCTTGGTGTCAAGGCATTGATTCTCCAAACTCAAACACACATCGAGCCGACAGGGACAAGCCCTGGGGTCATCGGACACGGACATCATGTTGAATTGAGCGGTGTGCGGTGGTGGTGTGGGAAAAATACCCATGAGGACCGGGTCTCAGAGACCGGGTCCCACCTTTGTCCGAGAGGATTCGGGATTTGATCACGATGATGGCACGTGTTCCTCGGAGGTAGAGGTGAAAAATGACAGGCAATCCATCGTGACAATTTTTTCCCTCGTGAGAAACAATGAATCGAAAGACGGTGGATGGCACGCGAGCATGGCATGGAGTCGGTACATGACCAAGAAGTATTGTAGTTGAGTTTAGCGTCAACTACTTCCACTTCCATGTTGACGGGTCTTCCACCGTAATGTGATCGCTAGACTCTCGAGCAGCACCCGGGGTTTGGATTTCCAACCATCAAATGCCTCAAGGAATTGGGGGATGACGAAAGGGTCGGGAGAGTCGATGGCCTTCACAGCGGAGCGAGACATAACGGCAGGTAGATGAACCTTCATGCTCACGGCGGCCCTATGAATGTTCGGACGCGTTAGTCTCAGGCTTGAATAATAAGAGCGATTTGATGTGGAAGCCGGGGAGTGAAAGTCTCAGTCGAAGGTGAGAAGACTCGAGTCGGTGGGATCGATGCCGATGATCGTAGACGGTAAAAGCATAACAGATTTGCGGAGGACAACTTGGAAGAAATTCTCGTAGCGCGGACATGGCCCGGAGCCGACGCCGCGCCAAATCCTCAACAATGTTTAGCAATGTTGAGCGGCACGAACGCATTCGGATGTAAGGAAGATCTTCGAAGGACACCTTTAGAAGGTGGCTTCCGCAGCAGTTCGGGAGCAGGCTTCTCGATTTCCGACAAATCGGAGCGGGTAGAGGCGGTCCATGCGCAGCTACACTTCCGGGAGCACTGCGCGATTGGGTCCTGGGCTCCTTCGGCGTCGTAGCAACAAGAGATGGGTGCAACACTCTTCATCATGAGATGCACGAGACCCCAAACGGTGCGGATGGTGATGGTGCATGTGCCGACCCTGCTGGAGTGCTTTCTTTCGAGATGGGAATGGCTCTTTTAGAATAACCGAAGTCCCTTTAAGGCCCTTAAAGTTGACTAGCTTGGATCATCATGGACAGTCCTTAGTATAATGGTCCCCCTTCACAAATGAGGCAAAGGTACTTTGGTTTATGCGGGACCATCCTCGGCCACCGAGATTCTAGATTACGTACGCATCGGTTAGATTTGCCTTTGCCCTGTATTTTTCCCCCTTGGAATTTTTCTCTGTAGGCTTGGCTTGAACGACATTCACTTAAAGTGGTTTTACCGGAGAATGGAGAGGGGCGGGATTAGCGGAGCATTGTTGGAAGAATTAGACTTCTACTTCCCATTCGAATATTTCTTCGTCAGGGAGAACGGAACCAATGACACCATCCACCACGGGGGTAGGCGGAGCTTTGGGGTTGGGACCACGGGGCATCGAAGCTGAATGTCATAAAGCGTGCCGGAGCGAGAATATACGAGATCCTCCATCACACACGCTCCCCATCGCAATATCCTGAGCGATTTTATTCACGAGGAGGTCGTTTGTTGAACTAGTGAAGTGGATGTCCCCGGTCGAGTATGTGAGCTTGATCGGAGTCTCTCGATGGCGACCGCCACTCATGAATGTGATCGAGGAGAGATGTGTGAGTGGCTTTATCTGTTTCGAGAGAAGTCGGGGAGGGTGCGTCCCGGCTTCATAACGAGCGGTGGCGAGGAGTGCGTGAGGAAAGCCATGGCTGAAGAGGTGGAAATCACCAGAGAAAATGTCGCGGGATAACTCTGTGTATGCCACTGCCGCCGGCGGCTCCCGGGTTGAGGTGCGTTGGAAGAGGGCGCGGGCGAATCGAATTGTCGACCCAAGAGTTGAGACGAACACCAAAGATGATACGTCATCACATGCGCACGAGGGGTCCTCTCCGACTTTTCCCTCAAAGACTTGGGGCAATCACTGGTATCTTCGTAGGGCCCAGGAGGCGATATGGATTATGTAAACGTCGGATCATTGGTCGACTTTGGGAAAGCGTCGACATCCCAGGAGGTGGCCGAGAAATGGAAATGGCGGATTGACGGGCATGCCCGGACGGGAGATGAGAGGCCAGGTTACTGCACTCCCACGGTGGTTTGTGAGATATCCTTGCCCCCATGGGTTCTGTCTGGGATTCGACCGTAGGGGGTGTGGGTCTTATAACCGGAGGCCCGGTTGGATGCTTTGGTAGCGAGTGTGGGGCACGATAACCGAGGGTAGCCACGATTATGCGTACGGCACGGTGTACGCCGGCATTTGGTTGAGCTGGCGAGTATAGGTAAGAAAGCCTTAGGGTGGAGGAGGATAATGCTTGAGAGCCTTTGGGGTGGTTATAGTTCGGTTGAGATTGACCATGAGGATAATAACCACCACGAGGGATATAGGTAAGTACGCCTAAAAAGTGGGACCTGTGGAGCACGATACGTAGGGTGCGAGGGACATTTGTTGATTTGGGTACGACGGCATTGAATGAGTCGGCTACTGAGCGAGAGTTAATAAGAATGAGGCGGGGCCGCACGAGTGAACGGGGTTCGGCCGCGGCGGGAAGGGCTTTGCAGATGAGACGGAGTTGACACGGATGAGACGAGGTGGCGGTTCGGCGCGAGTACGACCCTAGTTGAGGATGAGCCCAGGAGTTCTACTTGGGATGGCCGGTGGCTTTCGGAGGCGGATTTCTGCCGGTGTAGCGAATGGGCCGGTTGGCTTTCGGTGGTGCAGCGCCGGAGTGCTTGCTTGAAAACCGGTTTGACCCGACGCAGATTCGCATATGATGGTCACGGGCTAATATGAAATGCTAGGAAACAACAGAGGATATCCTCGTTGCATCGGTAGAGAAAGGCCGGATTTGCCCCCCTGGGACCTTAGACTAGAGTCCGAAGTTTGATACCGGCGAGGTGAGCGAGTTGGCCGGAAGGGCGCTATAATACTATCGCCTTCTTGACCGTATGATGGCCCTTGTTGGCGGACACGCATAGCCTGTGCCATGGTGCCCACTGCGGATCATAAAGATAGCCGAGGTTGGCCGCGGATTTAGCCTGGGCCAGTGCCCTTGCGGGTTATAAGCTTTCGGTTAAAAGGTAAAACTTGAGCATAGAGGTAAGCCTCGGGAGCGAGTAGACGTAAAATCTCCCGTGCTCATCACCATGCGCAAAGCCTGGGAAAGCATACACGGGGAGTACGAGTCACGTGCATAGTGTGAGAAAGTAAGAATGGTTAGGATCTTGGGAGGATGGTCCAACCTCGGCGTTCGACTGTGCGAGGACAGCGATACTCCTGCGGAGAGATGTTCTGCGGAAGCATAGCGGTCGCTGAGATAAAGCATCTTTAGGAGTTGGCACGACCCTATGCCGGCCCGGATCTTTGTGACGACGAGAGAAGAGGAAGCCCACACGGACGGTGGGCCGGACGGGGAACGAGGAAGTAACGGACGTGCGAGGAGACACGGGGCGTAGTAGCCGGTGGCCTCGAAGTAGGAGATGACACCCCCATAGAGGGCGGCGAGAAATGATGCGACCCCAAAGATCTTCCATCCACCGCTGGTAACGAGGGACTGAGATGTTGACATGTCATCCGACTCGAGTTGTCTCCACGAAACAATCTTCGTGGGAAGAGGCGATAGTCTTCACCATACGTTGGGATTTCCTCACAGACTCACTCATGGTTGATCCTCTTTGTTAAATCACGCAAGAGACAATGAGGACCTAGGAGGAAATACGGCAGCAACAAAAGGAGAACCCGATGTAAGAGAAAGGAAATCAGTCTCTAAATCTCAATTCGAGACACGAGGTCAGAAAAGGGCCAATTGAACTCAGCTAGTCCTCCAAAGAGGGTTGCTAGCGAGAACCAGGTCCCAGATGGGAAACTCGACAATAGGTTGTTGCGGTTCAGCGAGAAGATTGGGAAGCCTGCGAAGAATCGTACGCGTAAGACTACTGTGAGACGAAACCGAAGGTTTCGCCGGCCATCTACACGACCGAGAGAAAAAGAAGAAAACACACACACGGGGGTGAAGAAGAGTCGAGAGACACATGATCGAAACGGTCAGCAAGCAATATCTAACAGAGGCGTATAATCGTGGGTGATTAATTTTTTCACACATTGAAAAATAAGACTTCAACTGTTTCATGTTTTAAGATCGAGAAACGATAAAATGTGACTCTATCTCTTTCGATTTGACACGAGCGTGAAAGGACAAGCGCTTGACGGTCTTTTCAAATTTCGGGAGTCGGAAAAGACCAAATGACGTGCTCGGGAATACTAGGCACAAAGGGTGTACCAAATAACTAGTGAGCTCCCGCAATATACACACTGGTTTTAATAATTGAAAAGAAATCAACCAAAGACTTTTCGTACGTGCGAGCAATCTCCCCGAATGTGTTCGGTGTATCACGGGTATAGGGCGACGGAGACTCGGCTTCTCATTGGATAAAGATTGAAAACCTAGAGGGTCTCCCTTTATATACGCGATGGTATGGGGGAGCACAAGTCCCGTACTAGCACCTGTCTCTAAAGCCACAGGAGAACGTACAAGCTGCTACGTTTAAAGACACGGAACACGTCCCTAGCCTGAGACCTCTACATATGTAGCGTTAGATGTCAATGTCGCTTAGGTTAAACTGAATAGATTTTAAAGTTGATCTTCAATTAAGTTTCGGTTTCGAGGCCCTAACAAATGTGTTGTTTCAAAAAACTCTAAATGCAAAGCTACATGCGATGAGACCATTTCGTTCGATGAAAACTAGCTACGGAAGATTTGAGAGTCTTTACACAAAAAAAATGATCGGAAGACAAACAATGAGATCTCTAATGCAACTAATGAAATCGAAAATTTTTTCATTCCAATCACTAATTACTAGTAAAATCGAAAAAATTCAATTTGCACTAATCAACCAAAAGCAAGAGATGTACTTTTTCAATGTTTGATAACTAGATGCACTAAACAAAATGAAAATAATCGAAAACAACTTGAGAAACGATATTGAGAGAGCAAAACAAACAAATTTCACTCAATGACACAAGCAATCGAGATCTCAAATCGACGAAAAGTCTCTCAAAACCAAGAAAAAAGACTCAAAGGCTCCAATGGACGCGTGATCTAGGCCCAAAGCAAGACCAAACGAAATTTGAATGAAAACAAGAAATCACCCAAAAATCGCAAGAAAATAGTGAACAACTACTACAAAAAGAATGCGGAGGAGCAATCGGAGAGTTGACTAGATGAACCAAACACCAAAACTCCCCGAGGAGGGCTCAATACACAAAACCACTGAGATGCCCTAGGGGCTTAAAACGTGAAATCTATAGATAAAATCAAACAACCAAAGGACGAAGGCAAATTCCCGGGTCAAACGGACCTCGACACACTTAGGTAGTCGAGAAAATCAAGAAGAAAAGCAACGAGCAGACCTAGAGAGCTCAAGCGAGAAAAACTCAAATACCCTACGGGGTGGCACGACTATAAAGGTGCAATTGGCGCCATCAAGCAATTGGCGCGGTCTATACAAAAGCAACATAGCGCCATTTGTCGACGAGACTAAAAAGTACGCCGGTCCGAGTTTCTCGACCAAAAACAAAAGAACTACTCCAGGGCAGGATCAATGTAAACTAAGCAAACCAAGAAGCAAGAAAAAAGAAAAAGAACTCAACCCCGGAGAGGCTAACCAAGCAAGGAAAATTATAAAGCAAATCAAAATGAGACAATCCAAACGAGACAGTAGGAAATGTACACCGATCCCCTGACGAGTCGCCAAATTTTTCGAGGAGGTAAATCTCTCTCTGAGATAAAGGCGATGCCT
Organism: Pinus albicaulis; assembly: GCA_034641835.2. NCBI lineage: Eukaryota > Viridiplantae > Streptophyta > Pinopsida > Pinales > Pinaceae > Pinus > Pinus albicaulis. Next base: position 27,820,802 of record CM076572.1, on the reverse strand, counting down.
ACTAGCCTAGCGAGGGTCTAGCAACAATCATCAAATGTTACGGCGCAAGTTCCTAGTTACGAATAAAAGACCAAAGATGGAGGCCTACTTGGAATCCAATGCTACGATCACGTAGAGAGCGTTCCGTTTCTCGGGCTTGAGATCACGATCCTCCCACGATCTCTGAGAGATCGGACACTGCACATGCAAGAAACACACGAATACAAGCATAAAATCCAAAATGCGCAACTATATCGATCGGAAAGGATATAACTCTTATTAACATAGCGAAAACGGAGTGGAACCATAACGTAATCATTCATTAATAAACAATCGAAAAGAGAGTACAACCAATGTTCTAACATCGCAGTCTCCTTGGGATGGGTCTCCGGTCGTTCACGTCTGCTAAGCTCGCTAGGGAAAGGGCACCTCTCTAGATTCTCTCGCGACAGTAGTCTCCTTACTTGAGTTGGCCTTAAGGAAGAAAGAGGGCTCTTACGAGCAAAGGCTCTTGGGAATTTGGACATTAAAAGCTTTAGGCACTTCAAGACTAGCTTTGCAATGGAATTAGAAAGCTTTTATAGATGGGAAGGAGGAGTTGGGATCCCTATTATTGTGGGATTAGCCCCTATCATGAAGGAAGGTTTCATGAGAGGTGTGGAAACCACTTCCCTTCCATGAAACTCCCACATGACCAAACCTCCCAACTCAAGATAGGCAATGGTTTCGAGTTTGTTGAAACACAACTTCACAGCATATTTATTTAGAAAACACTCCTTAAATTGGGCAGGCACGATTGCTTTGATGCAGGGATAGAGCACCAATTGGCATGGCCTCTTTGTAGGATTTTACCCATTGGCGCGAGTGATGAAGCGTGCCGCGCCAATTCAAAAGGGGATGTTTCCTTGGTTTTTGCAAGGAGATGTCTTTAGGGAAATTGAAGCTCATGTTTAGAGGAATGTACGTTGATGATGATTTCAGGAATGACACTGTTCGAGAGGTCATAAAAATGGGTCCTCCATTGTGCCGAGACGGGAATAGTAGGGACGGTGACAGAAATTCTTGTGTAACAATATGTTAGTAGTTTGTAATCGATGTATGTTATGTATCTTTTCATGTTTCTTATTGTGGTATCTTGACCTCTTATAGGTATTTGAACGTCATATGTTGCAGTATCGAGCCTAAATTATCGTGGAATCAAGGTCTTCATCGAAGTTAGATAACATTAGGAAGAGATGTATTCTTCTTCTTCTTCCGCTTTCAGCACACCTAGAAATGGTTCATAGATTATTACCAGTTCACTCTGTTAGGTCCCTATATTACTATATTAGTCCCTTATTGTTATTAATGTATCCCCATTATTGTTATTGTCATACCCCTGTAGCCCCAATATTGTTATTATTGTGCCCTTTACATTGGTATTGTTAGGTAGGATAGGACTATATTGTGGGCCCATGAACTCAATATATAAAAGGACTTTTGGTCATATGTATCATCCAAGAATTATTCATTTATGTAATCTATTTGAGGCTTTCCCCCTCGAAGTGGATGATTTCTAAGGTGTTGATCTATCTTTTCTTCCATTTTACGATCTCGGTTTCATAACATTTAGAGATTTACTACGGTTAGCGATAGAAAACTACACTAAAGTCATAAGTGTGTTGAGAAGAATTAGTTACATATATTGTCAAGAGGAAGAATAAAATGAACAATAATCTTCAAAATAAATGAGTTCAACCATATCGTGTAATGCATTGGCAAGAATTACCACTCCTCAAACTCTCAATATAGAAAGGCACATATCAAGAAGTAAAAGGTAATAGTAGTTTGATTGATTATCGTAGTACCCATAATTTTATTCATTGTAAAGTAGCCAAGGAATTGAATTGTTTCTATACCCAACACGAAAATTTCAAGTGATAGTTGCAAATGGAGGAATTGTAAATTTCTCTGGAAAATGCCATAATATCAAGCTAACTGCATGAGAGTATGTATTGAATAGTCCAATGTTTTCCATTCCTACGAAGTGCGATGTTGTACGGGAGTACAATGGTTACAATCTTTGGGGACGGTAGCTTTTAATTTTTCAGAGAACTTTTCTTGAAATTTTTTTTAGAAAAGGAAAGAAAGTGAAATTAGGAATGCCAGGAAAGATAATAAGCTCTGAAATGTCATGACAAATATTATGAAGAAATAACAATGAGGTAGAATTGCACAATTATTCCCACTAGAAGTTCCAACATCAAAAATCATCTATTTATGCAAATCTCCAAAAAAGTATTGGACAATAATTCCAAGGTGTTTGAAACTCCCAAAGGACTCCCACCTATTCTGTGATCATGATCATAGCTATTTAGTACGATTCCGGGAAGTGTTCCTCCAAACATCGGGACTTATAGATATCCTTATGTCCAAAAGAGAGAAGTCGAGAACATATGCTTGGAAAGAAATGTTTAAAGGGAAAGTTTTGTGTAATTCAACATATTCCAAAGTTCTATCTCACTCCCGGTAGTATTGGTGCATAAGAAGGATGTATCATGGCACATGTGTCTAGATTATAGGGAGCTCAATAAGCTCTGCCATTAATGATAAATTTCTCATTCACTGTGATTGATGAATTATTGGATGAATTACATGGAGCAATTTATTTCACCATGTTAGATCTTCATTCGGGATATCACCAAATTAGAATAAAGGCTCGAAGATATTCCAAAAACAACATTTCAAACTCATGAGGGTCATTATGAATTTTTGGTCATTCCTTTTGGCCTTACCCGATGCATCTTTCTACATTTCAAGGGTTGATGAAATCCATTTTTAAAACCTACCCTTAGAAATTTTGTTTTAGTATTTTTTGATGATATACGAATCTAGCAAACGGATCTGAGAAGGATCATGTTGAACATGTTGACAAGGTGCTCAAACTATTGCGAAACAATTATATGCAAAAACATCCATAAATGTTTATTTGGAATACAAAGATGGAATATCGGGTCATATTATATCTCACTTTTATAGGGTGTTAAAGGTAGATCCTAACAAAATTAAATCCATTAATGAATGATAAATTCCCCACAACCATAAAGCGATTCACGAGGATTTCTTGGGTTAATAGGTATTATACGTAAGTTTTTAAGAATTATGGGAGAATAGACGACCTCTAACAACATTATTGAATGAAGATGCATTTTCATGGATTCGTGAAGCAACTAAAGGCCTGCTTGAAAATCTTAAGAGGCAATGTGCCTAGCACTGGTCTTAGCTACGCCATAATTCTCAAAAATATTTATTATGGAATGTGATGCCTCGAGAAATGGAATTGGTGCTATTTTTAATGCAAGAAGGAAGACCCATTGCTTTTGAATGTCGTCAATCAAAGAAAATTGTTCTGACTATTTATGAGAAGGAAAATGTTAGCAATACTACATGCGCTAAAAGAGATGTCGACCTTGCCCTAATGGGAAGACACTTCTAGGGAAAAAGCCAGTCATGATAGTCTTATACTTTTTTTGGAAATAAAGGCTATCTCAGAAGAGATGGGTCATAAAGATGTTGAGTATGGCGTGAAATAATCTACAAAAAGGAAGCTAAATGTTTTTTACTGAGATGCACTCTCAGGAAATAATGAAGAGGTGGAAAGAATTTCTTTCGCCATGTTCTATTATCCAACTTGATTAGATAATCAGAAGTAAGGAATGAATGGAAGAAGGACGAAGAAGTGTGAACACTTTGATTCAAAAGTTGGAACAAGATCATAGTAGATCTAATACATTTTAGTTGGAAAAAATGATTTAGTTGTAAAAATGATACATTTAGTACAGATGTTTATATATTTGTAAGAATTTCAACTAAAACAAAGATTCTTTTTGGAATTGCACACTTCCCCTTTAGGAGGGCGATTAGGATTTTAAAACTTACCGCGAGGGTGAAGAAAGAATTTTTTGGGATGATCTTAAATATGATATTCAAAAAGTTTGTGGTGGAATGTTTGGATTTCTCGAGCAAAATAAAGTTGAGACAATTAATACCCCGGGTCTTCTACAACCTTTATTAATTCCAGAGTCGAATGTTGGGAGGAGATTTCAATGGATTTTATCAAAAGGTTTACGTAAGTCCAAAGGAAAGAGTGTCATCATGTTGGTAGTTGATATACTTACAAAGTATGCACACTTTCAGCATTATGTCCTCCATTTAAAGCGAAATGCAGTCTGTTACATTTATGGACACAAATCAAAAGTTACATGGAAACCCAAAGGTTGTAGTATTGATGATCCCATTTTCTTTGGAAATTGAATGGAGTTATTTTCTTGTTTGGGTACTCAATTAACTCATAGCTCATATTATCACCCTCAATTTGATGATCGAAAATGAGATAGTGAATAAATGTTTGAATGATATCTTCGTTGTTTTGTATACGATAAACAAACATAATGGGTCGAGAGGTTACCTCTCGGCTGAATGGTGATATAACACTTCCTTCCATCTTTAACGGCAAAAATGACCCCACTTTGTGGCACTTTATGGATATCATCCATAGTCATCACATCATATTTACGAGAAAATTCTAACATTCAAGAAATGGAATATCACATCGAGGATCAACGAGAAGTTCTCCAACTCTTGAAGGATAACCTCATTTGGCACAAAAATCAAATGAAACAACGAGCGGATCAACATAGCAGCGAGATAAGTTTTGATGTAGGAGATTGGGTAATTTTACGGCTACAACAATACAAACAAATGTCCCTCGAAGCAAGATAAGAAGGATAATAAATTATTGCCAAAGATACTATGTTCCTTACAAGGTGTTTGCAAAAGTATTGGGTACTATGGCATACAAATTGGAGCTTCTGCTTCTTTGTGGGTGCATCCAATTTTACAAATGTTCCATGCTTAAAGAAGGTTATAGGTGAAAATATTCTAGTTCAAACAATATTGCCGAACTTGACAGGAAGGAAAATTCATATTCGAACCTAAAGCAATCCGGAAACAAGAACTTGACAGCTATGAAATCAATCAATTTCGAGTATCTCATCAAGTGGAAGAACTTACCTTTCGAAGATTCTACATGGGAGGATGAGAATTTTATACAAAAGCACCCGAGCTACTCAACCATTGGGGAAAACACTTTTTTGACGGATAGGGGCATGTTGGGTCCCTATATTACTAGTTTAGTCTCTTATTGTTATTAATGTAGCCCCCTTATTGTTATTGTTGTGCCACTGTAACCCAATATTGTTATTATTGTAGCTCTTACATTGTTATTGTTAGGTTGGCTAAGATTATATTTTGGGCCCATATACTCCTATATATGAAGGAGGTTTTGGTCATTTGTATCATCCAAGAATTATTCATTTATGTAATGTATTGGAGGTTTCCACCTCAAAGTGGGCGATTTCTAAGGCATTGATCTCTCTTTTCTTATATTTTTAGAGTTGGTTTCATAACAATTGCTATACCCACTCTATAGGCTAGAGACGACCTCGAGTCACATATGGTATTATCTTTACAACACTAAAAATAATAATAAGGGGCTACGATAGTATTATAGGTACCGAACATGCGAGAACAAATTCATTCTACTACAAGAATGCAAATATTCGGGTGAAGGAATAAGAGATTTTCAATACATGAAGCAAAGAAATTAAGAATATTATAGAATATCATTTTCTTTGTTTGTTCTCAAGCATTGGAATTGAACCACGGGGGACATAACTTTTTCTATTTGGATTACTTTTTGAGTTTTTATTGCAAAGAGTCGATTTATTTCTTTATGAAAAATATTTGGTTAATTTTTTTCTTTCGGAATGGATCAAGTTCCCAAAGTGCCATGGTGTCATTTTCATAAAAATGTTTTCCTTGTGATTTGTTCACTCTTGGTTTTGCACGATTAAGTTAGTGAATTAAAGTTAGGATTTGTAAAAATATAAGGCTAAAATATTTAGAAATTATTGTTACTAGGCATTTAATATTACATAGCCCCGTTTTGACAAATTAAGTGCTCGAAGGGTTCAATCAAGTGTAATTATGACAATCAATCTTTTTGGTGTCATGGTACGGGAGGCGTTGAAATAATTTTTGGTAAAGCTTTTGATTTTTTCTACGATAGGCATAAGTACGCTTTTATTTTTTTCGGTGCGGTATTATATATTATTTGAAGGAATATCATTGGAATTATTTTGCATTTTGTAGAGACATTTTTTCCTTACCTGCCAACATTGAATCGGGTTTGTTTCAACGAAAAAAAATTTTCATTTTTTGGTTGATTTGTGTTGGGTTTGTTGGTCTAGACCCGGAGGTTTGACTCATAAAATTTTCACCAAAAAAACCTTAGGTATGTTCATTTCATTAAGGGATTATGACGAGATAAAAGTCTCACCCAAAGTGGCTATAGGTCATTGTGAGAACCATGTTTCTACAACCTTGAGAGGCCCAGGCAAGGTGGATTTACTTCGCCTTTCTATATTTAACCAATCTTCAAACACATATATTACTATTGACATTTATAGCTTACTTAATTTCTTTGCATCATTTAGATAAACATAAACATATTGCAACATAAAACAAACTAAGCTATAACCATAACTTCACATGAATAGATAATAAGAAAACGAACACATAAACACAAAGACACCTTCAAAAACATACTCTTATTTATTATGATCAGTCTCTTTGGTACATTCACTTATGTTAGCTGCGCGTACAATCGCAGGTGGTTTGAGCAGAAAGCTATAGACTCCTCGAGTGACCTTTGTGCATACAACTAGGGAGCCTTCCTTGGGCCCAAAAATATACAAAAACAAATATCTTAAGTGCTTGTGTTCATCAACTATTCGAGTCAATTTGTATCTTTCGACACAACCTTTCATTGATTTATATATCATTTACATCATACAAAACCATGGTACACATACACATCGACAGGACAAAAAAATGGACTAAAAATTGTAACCTGCTGAAATGAGGGAAGCTTCGCCACCAGAAGCCCTGGACACCGGTGCTAGATCGTATCATCATGTGTACGACACCCTCTTGCGCCTCAATATGAAGATTCTTTGAAAAAACTATACCAAGTTTTGTTGCACCCAGCAAGGACCCAAACAATCAGCATGTGACTCTGGCGAGTCACTTCGCTGCAATGCGCGAGATCTTTCGCCACTATGTCGCTGTAGAGCCTCTGCTGGTAGGGTTGAATCATGTCTGCGATGCCTACTTCTTCTTGGAACACTTCTTTGGTAGCTTATGTCTCTTTCGAGGTTCATTTTCTCTAGAATGTATTTCTTTGCGAGTGTCACATAGCTTTTCCATCTACCGCTCAGGAAATTTGAATCACCTCATCCCACCATGGCTAAGTTTCTCTTTTTTATCGACTTTGCCCTTTACTCCACATATATTCGATTGTGTGGCTCACACAATCATCTTTATTTTTGTGATCCGTCGAGGTGAGCCTCCAACTCCTTCTTCTCTCATCTTTAACTCATCATCAATTGTCCGAATGTTTGGATCCTCGCCGCCAACAAAGGTCGAAATTTCTGTGGTAACATCCAACACCGTGTACACGCCACCGTAGCGAGCTTTCGCAGTGCCTTTCAATGATGGGTTTTGGGAGGGTTCTCTTCCCTCCTACCTCTCTGAATGGTGGTGGCGTGGTGGATGACAGTCTCATTCGCGGCTCGGAGAAATATGGACCTCATATCTCAAAACTTCGTGTCTTCAAATTTTTCCTTTTACTTCTTAAATTGCGAGAGCGAGAGTTTGAAACACTTTGTTGTTGTTGGTTCCTCTTCGGGGACCCAAACATCTAGAACTTTCATCTATGAGAGTATTTTTCGAAGTGGATTCTTTTGTTTGTTGTTGTTGCTAATGCACCTCCATCTCTTTCCTTCAACAATAGATCAAGTTCCTCCTTCTCCACCATGTGTTCTTCTTTCTTTTGCAACGTGTATGTTTGGTACTACAAGATGCATTGTTCATTCCCCTTCAATTCTTCTGTGCATCTCTTGCGAATCTCATGCGGTGTTTCGATGTAGCATGACGGGGTTCATGTCGATAATTTTCCCATCCTTTCAGGTGCTCTGCCATATCTATCTGGCATGGCGTCCAAACTGACGATGCTCCTTTGGGTACACTTTCATAAATTCTTAAACCAAATTGGGCCCTGCATGCGCTAGTAAACACTGAGTTGTGTCGATGGTGTTACTGTGTTGGCCCAGCTGCTTCTTCTCATCGTCTCTCTATTTTTCCCAGTCCTCGACTTCTTGCCATGCCTTCTTGCAGCTTCCTTCAATATTGCTTTATATTAATCCTTTACTATGTTCCATGTAGGTCTTTGATGATTTGCTTCTACCTTGTCTACGATTTTGTCGGTGTCCGCTTCGGTGAGATCATGAACTTCTCGAACATGGATTGATTTTCCTTGTGCATCCTCCAAAAGATGCGAAATCTGACTGGATTAGGAAATCGCTAGGAGTTTCCATGGCTATCCCGAGTCTCGTATTTTGTGCCTTGTCTGCTGCCTACATCCTTCTCTCGTGTCTTGCTATGTATCTTTCCATCGTCGTTGATGCTCTTTTCCACTGGTTATCGGATGCTACAAAAATGTTTGTCTTTGCATGTTTACTTCCTCCAACATGCGAGTCATCCCAAATTCACACGCCATTTATTACATGAGCATCCGAAGGGTAACACCCTGCGCGACGGAAATATGTATAAAACATTTCCAATCTCTTCGTTGGATGCATTTTGGCTTCTAACGCATGCTACTGTCAAAGATAGGCCTTTAAATCTTGCATAATGTTCGTAATAATCTTCAAAGAAAGTAGGTGAAAGGCTACGGACTCACAGATTCACCACCATGTGTAAATGCATCTCCTTTGAATACGCAAAATTATTATTTTTCCATTCATCGCGCTGGCTTCTTGCAAAAATAAGAGCGAAAAGAGGCATACCTTGCTGTACTTTCCGTACACATCCAAATGAACTATAGAAAAACTATGACTCTATTGGTTCCTCACACATCAATAAAAGAAATTCTTCCCAAATTTCTTCTTAGACATATGCAACCATATAATCTATTCTCACTTAGAAATTTTTCACTCGCACTTTGAATTCTTAAGAAGCAAAGCGTCGAAAAGATGGAGTGCAACCTTGCTTTTTATAATGAATTTGAAACTTTCTCTCATGATGATCTCCAAAAATTTGGCTCATTTAATGTAGATGTATGGCACCATATTAGGCCAGTTTGCTCATGGCACAACATGTCTCTCTCCTTTTAGTGATGAAAATTTTCCTTTCATGTCGACATTTTCTCTTCCAACGCCATATTTTTGGCTAACTTTTATCGACTTCCCTTTTTTTGGTAGTAATTTGTCCCTTTGTCATAATTTCTTTGAAGCTCCAGCCTGCTCTTGAATATTGCGTAGTGTACTTCCTCTGGCATGTTTATTTGGACGCATGCCATACTCCAGTGGTGTAACCACGATAATTCTTTCAAAGAAAGCTCGTTCTGCGCGAAGCAGTTTGTTAGTTCAGAGCCCACTTTCAATTGCTAGTGGCACCATGAGTTCCTTTTTTTATTTTTCAACACGACATTCCATGGATAGAGTCGTCCTTGTATATCTTCATTATGCCACCGAGTCTGCCTGTCCTCGAATCAGCCCGATGCCCATCTCGACTCAAGAACTGAACCCAGTGGCCTCCCTGCATAGATGCTGCCGATGATATGTGGTGCCGACATGTGCTCTTAAAATTTCCGGGGAACCTCACCAAAATTTTCTATCAAATAACAGGACAAGATCTCCTTCCTTGAATATCTTTTGGATTGATGTGTTCGTCACATAAATATTTTTCCCTTTATTTTTTCACTTCCTTATGAAAATCACCAACAACAAACTGTTGCTTTCTTCTCGGATCAAAGCAACATCTCCATCCCTTCTTCCATAGTATCACTTCGCAGTCCGTCAGTGTCCGTGAATGTTGTGATTCTTAAAATTTGTAGCACGTTAATCCACATGAAATGGTTGAAGCTTCTTGTACACAGATTAGCGTATGAGTTTTTTTGTCCTATCACTTTGTGCCTGCTGTCATCTTCATACCAATAAAAGCTGTTGGAATGACTATATCCCAACCATTTTTGTTGGAAATGCACAATTTTGTGAGTGCATTCGCACAATCATATTGAAGTCTTTCTAGTTTTTCCCATTCTCCCGTGGACATATGTCGGTCGTCAATTTTCTGGGACTATAGACTTGGTATTTATATCAGCCACCCTCAATAATATTTTTTATGAAATGTGAACCCATGTCACTCATCGACATCTTTGGACACCCCAAATATGTGCTGAGAATATACATAAATATTGACTTTCGTGGTAGTATCTTCTTTGTAATCCTTCTACTAGGCTGACAGCCGACCCCACCTTGCACAAATAATCGGTTCAGTAGTGATTGTGTATTTCCAGCCGGTCTTCTTCCCGTAGGTTATTAGATCCAACGAAATTCAATATCCCACCCATCAGACTTCGCATGGTGCATGCGTGCATTCGATGGAAATTTCTCCATCTCTTCTACGTGGATTTTCGTGCTCTTTGAAATGCATCACTGAAAGCTTGGAAAAATTCCTTTGCATCCTTATGAACTATAGGCCACCACAACTCGACTCTAAAAATCTTCCACATAGTGGCCTTTCGACATAATGTCCTCTCGCAACCTCCTCCATGACCTTCTCGCCAAAAATACTTTTTCCTTTCATGCTCATGCAGTGTATCATTATTTGCACAATATTTTCATCTAGTCCCATTTTGTGCAAATTGTCACGCAATCGATCGAGCAAATGAATTTATTTTACCATGAAATCATTATAGGCATAAGTATAGCTGTGCGGGCACCATTCTTGTGAGAAAAGCGAATAGATTTTTGTGATTTTTACCATTTGTGACTCTATTGCAAATAATTGTGCATCCAGATAGGTTATACTCAATATGTGGTGCCCAGCATTTACCTATTTCTATCCTTCACAGACAATGACTGTGCCCATAATTCAAATGAAGCTAGCTTGTATTTACCTTTGAAAGTCACATCCTGGAATAGAAAATATGTATATATGTGTGTATGTAAATAAATAAAGATTGACAAATTGTTCTCACCTAAAATAGCTCTTATTCAAGTACCAAGCACTTCATCATGGAGTGAAAAAGTGAACATAGCTGAAGCGTGAGCACAACAAATAATTCCTAAAATTTTGTAATGCATAGTACCATGGGCCAACCCTTCTCTCTTTTGTTGTTGGAGGAATAGTTCTTTCCCCTCCTTTGATGTGTTTTCTGCTTGGAAAATATACGTGATTCAATTCTCCTTCTTCCGTAGTTTGTGCCGGTATTATACCTAACACTATGCAAGATGCATCAGCATGTACATAGAAACGTACTTTATGCCGTGCTGTAAAACTTAGAATAGGCATATTCACCACATATTATTTTTTAGTATGTCGAGGCTATTTTTGGAATTCTTCATTCGGTGAAATGTAACATTTTTTCTTTGCTGAATTTCTCCATTGGCATAAAGGCATCTATGCGTATCTCCATTATAAAACTATTATAATGGTGAGGTGTGTATCCAGAGTGTCTGTCTTGGAGATGTGCTTTCATTGTTTTAGGTGGTTCCAAGTTTTACAATAGTAGCACATTTCAGTAGGGTCCACCATGAGCCTTGTTTAAAAACAACACGCCTTTGAACAGTTATACTTTGCAAAAGGTACAAAAGATGCATTTATCCAAATTCAATGATGGCCGATACTACGTGCATGCATCCAACATTAAACTCAAGCTCTTTCAAACATGCTCTCTTCAAGAAACCAAAGATTGTCTCATTCCACTCGTAGTTAAACTCTACCCAAATATTTGTGTATATGCATCTCCTTTGAAAGTTGTGAACTCAAACTCTAGAAAAGTATGTGCAAGAGAATTCTCCAAACGCGTTAGGAATCAACGGTACTAGCAGTAACGCGCAATGTACTCATGCAAAATGTTTCTTATGCTATACTCTTCTCGAGCCAATTTTGCATTCGACAGTAACGCAAAAATCCATACAGCAGGAAAGAATAGGCCTCTTTTCCCTCGACATTGTCCAATACTTCATCTATGGATGGTGTGGGGAAGGGTGTGCAGTGCAAACATGCATCATTCGACTTTCCTAGGTCCAACATATATACGGATGCGGCCCTTTTCCTTCTTTTCTAGAACTCTCATGTCTGCAGCATTCACATGACTCTTCCGACAAGTCTCAATGATCCCTTCTTTGATCACTTTCTCTAAATTTTCTTCCTTCCCTTTATCCTCAGTATTTTTTATTTAACCTATATGGAAATTTCCTTACTAGCTTCGTGTCGGATGTTTCATATTAATCCCCACACTCCTAGGTCTCCATTTCTATAACCTTCAATCTCAGAAAAATTTCGTGGAAGATCTCATGATACTCATGCAACAACTCAAAAAACGTTGAGACAACGCATGTCTCTCATCCCAATGAATGCGCAATCACGTGTAAATTTTTGTTTTTCTTTTTAAACCCAATTCCCTGCCCTCCTATTTTTTTGTGGGTTGCATTATGTCGAAGTATTTCTCTGCAGTTTTGCTCTAGCAAATTCATGATTTCTCTTCCCGATTTGGGGACATCTGGCCGTATTGTGTGGATCCTCATCATCCTCTTCTGAATTACTCTTTCACAGACATAGCACTCTCATGTGTGTTGCCACCTATGATCCCAGTTTATTGCCACTATCGATTTAGTGCATTTTTTTCTTTGAAAACTGTATCTTTGAATTTCAAAGTTTATGGCTTCATCGATGCATCAACATTCATATCTGCAAAACCACATGAGTTGGAACTCCTCATCAGCAAATTCACGTCCGGCTGGTCATCCCATGTCACGGTCACGTCAATATACCAATTGCATGAGTATAATGTGTGATGACTTACAATGAACCGATTATGGTGTTGAATCTTCTGCCCAAAGGCGAGCTCCAGCATGAAAACATTTTCCTAGGAGAGTTGAGTCTTACCATCATATTTTATGTCAATTATGGTTTTACTTGCCACAACATGATCTTCATCGACTTCCGTGACACTCTTTTTCCAACTCCCTACATTTCTCTTTCATGGTACTTTGGAAGCCATCTCAGCGGTGTATACCTTGGGAAAAATCCAAATCTTTGGAACCTATGTTCTTCTAGTAATTTCTTTCCATGTGGAAAATAGCACTTACATATCCTAGCCCATCATAATAATGAAAATCATTCCTCCACAGCATATGAAGTGAAGTGAACTTGAGATTGCTGCACATTGTCTTGTAGAAGACTTCTCTTGCTAAATTAGCGTTTGACAATTTTCCGTGCCTCTTCATGAGGAATGCTTTAGCAAGCCTTTGAATTTTATTTTTCCCGGGTTACTCATCCATTTGTGGTAGGTGAGTCCATATTTTTCCTTAGTTGGTTATCTTTGTAGATATTGTCAATACCTATGTCGCAATCTCACATCATGGACATGTCTCCGTATACCACACTCCCTCGATGGGTCTAAAGGGACTATGACCCTCGAATCGTCCTTTTTCAAAAACCATATTCTTCTTCTTCCAACATTAGTTGTTGCATCACGATCCAATGCAAGATAACTCCAAGAAACACTAGATACGATTTCTATAATCTATAATTTAAATTACATCAAAATATGCAATAAATGCACACTCCTTCAATATCTTGCTATCACTACTAGTAACCTTTCCATAAGAATGACATTCTATTGGGCTGCCCATCCCTAGCTAAATCAAATACCATTGTAGCTCCCACCTTCCCATTCACGATTTTCAGTTTGAGGTATTATGCTCGTGCCGCGATCCTAGGTCTAGGATTACATAATCCATTGCGTGTTCCCTAACTGTTGTGTAGTTATTCTCATGTCCCTTTGTTGTTACTTTTGTTGTATATGTCGATGCAAATTATTATACATGCGATATCCTCATTAACTCCTTCTTTACCAGTTCAAGAGCATATCAACTCATGGTGTCCCTCAACAACATTATGATCTCTGCACGACTTCATGCAATTACGCAAGAATGATTTTTAATATATCTCGCACAGAAATTCTACTCAGGTGGATTACTTAATTTAGAACTATACTTCTTTGGTATTAACTTCTACGTAGGATGCACATTACGATGTCGGCTTGCAGTATCCATACAAATCATGCACTTCACCTTAATGAATTCTTCTTTTCTCGCCCAAATACTAAACCTCGGGATATTTATTGTAGCATTTCATTACCCTTTCGTGGCTTTTTCATGGGCTTCTTACTCTTTCTCTCTATTTCATCTACTCCTAAGCTCCACTCCACGAATTTACAATACCGATGCATGGTTCATCCTCCCTTGGTTCAATGGTCATCATCGAGGTCTTGCATGGGTTTTTGTCTTTTTATTTACCTTCATATTTTTCCACAAGGGATCTGAAAATTGTCCTATCACATGATCACAAGTCTTTTACACTACCTACATTTGGTGATCTAAGAAAATCCCTCGCGAATTATCATTTTTCTCCCATGGTTGTAAACGAGAGAATCTAGCCACATCCTTGACTGTGTGTCGTCTCAGCTCCGCCCTCATCCTCATGTCTTTGGAATCCTCCTGTGACCCGACATGTTGACCTTGGATACTCATGTGCACGTCCCTCAACTTGGATTATATAAGCGGCTGATGCTTTTTACTCCACTCATCAAATCATAATTGTGATAGTTCTTATCATCATGCCCCACTGATATACATACATTACAAAACAACTTCTCTAGATACCGCACGATACTTCGTGACAACTAGAAATTTCTTCCACATAGCTGTTGACTGGCACTCTAGATGTTCACACCACACACTCTGAGCATTGGATTAAATGGATTAGGTGATCCACTAGGGAGGTACTCTTTGAACACATGGAATTCTCCTTATAATGGCCTTCTTCCTTACACTTTATGCACCATATGTCAAATAGAATTTATGTCTTCAATTCCTTACCTTTCTGAATCCTACGGCTCAAATGCGGACTTGCTAGTTAGATCTAAATTTGTTTTACTCCTACATGTATATCTACAATAATGAGGCTTCCAACTTCTTATGATTTCAAAGATTAAGTCTATGTTGATATCTGTGTTGTGTCGAGTAGCCTCACATGTGGCCATAGCGTAGTTATAAAACAATCATTGTGATTTTCTTCGGGGAATGCTAAAGCTCACTTGTCCCATGAAAATTTTTAACCTTTGATTCAACTGCAAATAAAATCATTGAAAAATTTTTTTATCTCCTTTTATTTGAGTAATACACTATGACTAATATTTGCACTTCTTAAATTATGACATCGATTACTTTCTTTCTAACATCCAATGAAGCAATATGATAGGTCATAGAGTAATTTATATATTATGTCAAATTCTATTTCTTGTGTATCATTTGGACGACCTACATTATTTACATCTTCTCGGTAATTTTCTTTTCTTTCCATACTTATTGTAAGCTACAAAACCAAAATTTCTTAGGAACCTCGGTCAAGTCCTCTAAATATAGGCAAATTGATATCATTAGCCATGCTTCCTAGGCATGGTGGTAGGGGAGGGGAGCGGGGAGGGAAATCATGGGGAGGAGAATGGGGGTAAGGGGTGTAGCGGGATAGAAATCTGAGAGGTGCCTTGGTCTTTGAACTCCTAACTGCAAGCGCTTTGTAGGGGTTGCGGGGGTTCGGCGATATACTCTATATTGCTTTCAAAAATGCATGGAGTCGATACTTAATTCTTCCAAATATTAATATAATGAAATTCATAGTATGAATTTTTCACATGAGTATTTTAATCCACAAATTTGAAGGTTTATATCACTACCTCACTAACCTTGAAAAATCTTCACTTAGCTTCGATGTAAAATGTAGATGTGTCTATCACCAGACACAGGTGATAAACCCTCATAATAATATCGATCCGGAAATCAACGGCTCTTCGATGATCATGTAGTCCCACTGTGATTCGTTGTACCAATTTGGGGCTCGAAAATAGGCTTGTCATTCTTAAAACATGTATTTTCTTAGTCAACCTGAAGTAACAATTCATGTTTTTTCATTCAAAAAACTGTATGAAAATGTCATTTTATTCTGAAAAATATACGTCTACAACCATACTTGTTTCATTAATTTCATATTTCTATTTCCTTTAACTCCAAAATCGACTCTTTCGAGATCTACCTAATTTTTATTCCTTAATCTATGGATTTTACATCCATAAATCACATAAAACGAATCCCGATCCTAAAAACAAAACCATTTTTTTGGGTCATTTGAAAGTGAACCTAGGTGGGCTTGTACTTCGCAACAACAAAACCTGAACCTTTGGCCCTTTCGCTTAGCAAACACTATGATGGGCAGTCTCACCGAGGTGGATATGGGTGGTTGCATAACATGAATTTCTATAGCCTTGAGGGAATGCATGGGGTGAAAATATATGCACTATGTATTTATTCAATCTTCTAACACATATATTACTAAAAAGCATGATTAGATATTACTCAATTAATTTGCATCATTCAAATGAAAACATAAACATATTACAATGTAAAAGATATTGTGTTGTAATGATAACCTAACATAAAAAAATAGAAAGAAAACACAACACATAGAAAAAAATATGGCTTAAAAAATTCTTCTATTACATATTATGATAATTCTCTTTGGTACATTCACTTCGTACGGCACTGTACACATAGTACATGAGTAGGTGCACAAAATGTTGTAGACTCTTTAAGGCCACCATACACATAAATTTTAGACATTCCCTTGCATTTAGGAATAGACTAAAACAGAGATATCTCAAGTGATTTTATTGATGAGCTATTCCATAGATCTATATATTCAATAAAGCCTTGCATTACTTTATATAAAATTTACATCATAGGAAACCATGGTCCTATCAAAGCCTCAAAATTACTACAACATCGGGGGATAACCACAGTGGGACAATACGGGTCCTTTCACATTTTATGATAGTGGCTAAGACTAGTTTAACTAGGTCAATTACCTTTTCCCTATCACTATTTAATTATGATGTTTCCTTAAATACGATAGATAGGGATATCGGATCAATTCTTCTTAGCGCGATCGAGCGAGGGTAATATAGGCCGATTTAGGTTAAATGAACACAACTAAGATTTTGCCTCTTTGAGAAGAGGACTTAAAAGAATGTAAATTTAATCTAATTGCAAACTTATTCTATGTGCACAATAAAAAAGAAACTAATCTAAATCCTATCTCAATCGAGGTAGATGAAAATCTAACCCAACTAAGAGCAAGATAATTAAGTAATGAAAGTTAAAATATGTCTGGTTTTTAATTAATGTCAAACCAATGAAGAAATTGAATTTAGCTCACATTTGTGAGTACCAAAACATATTCTATTGAGACCATTTGGTAAAATAATAAATCAACAACACTGGGAAAATTCACAAAAACGATATTGATTATCAAAATCAATCAAGTCAATAATTAAAGCAATAATATGTGGAAGAAATTCACAACATGTATTATTTAAAAAATCGGTTTTGTAAGACGATTTACGAGCAAATCGTTACTCATAAATCGAGTTAAATCCACACCAAACGAGAGATACATAACAATTTGAGACAAATTATCCATATCAACGAAAATGCGTAAAAATGAATAAAATGGAACAACAATTTTATTAACATAAAGAGATAAATGACATTTGATACGGAAATGCCAAAAATACCGGTTAATTGAATACGCTTCTCTAATCCTGGTCTCTAACGGTACTTTACATTACTTGGTTACTTTCAAGACTGGAAGCTGCAAAAATGCAAAGCTACTTGCATCATGCACAATTCAAGACATAAAGAAAAACCCTCGAT
Organism: Pinus albicaulis; assembly: GCA_034641835.2. Lineage (NCBI taxonomy): Eukaryota > Viridiplantae > Streptophyta > Pinopsida > Pinales > Pinaceae > Pinus > Pinus albicaulis. The sequence continues at coordinate 27,802,881 of CM076572.1, read as the reverse complement.
AATGTTCGGATATGAAACTTTTCTCTCGTCCCCATCTACAACTCTAAACCCCTATTGAAATGCTTTTAGAAGTACGGAATTGCGGAGGAGAGCAGCCCCCTTATTCCACTCTTATGATACGCTATTTATAATATTTAAAGAAATTCTTGAGATGAAATTTTGTTGAAGAAAATCTATCCAATCACTTTTGTTGCTCAAAAATTCCAATCTTTTAATTTAGGGGGAATTCTCATTGATTAAGATATTTTGTTATTATCTCTTCTCTTTGTTTTCTTCTTGAAAAGAGATCAAAATAAATTAAGCGTGATTAATAAAAACAAAATATCATTTGTATTTTTAAAAACAAATTCAATCAAATTCTATTTGAATAAATAATTGAAAATAAAATATAAGCTCTCTGTTGATGCAGGATGGTTTAATGACAGGGATATTATTGACGAATGGATCTACAATTAGAGGAGGCTTGAACAAATGAAAATCACGAGAAAATAAATCGGAAAATTTGATTTTGCTTTAGAAATTCGGAGCTTGATTTCTTAACGATTTTGTTAATTAATGATAAATCTATTAGTGGGAACCTCCTGAGAAAAGGTTCTCCTTGATTTTATCTTTCAATATTGAGCCGTCACAGGCTCATTTGGGCAAAGTAAAACTCATTCTACGAGCTTCCAAAGTTGATGAGTCCAAATGTTTGGCATAAATTTGGAAATTTTGTTCTTTGGGCTAAAAATCGGAAATTTTTAATTAAAAATTTAATCTAAATTAGATTCTAATTATATAATAATTAATTCTAATTTAATTATTAACTAACTAATATATACAATTAATTTTTAATTAATTATCATCTAGTTAGAAATTAATTAAGTTACAAAAATTAATTAATATCGAATGATTTGAAAAAGTTAATTTAAATATGATTAATATTATAATTAAAATTATATTAAAATTATAATAAACGTATAATTATAATATAATTATTATAATATAAAAATATAAAAATTAATTTACAAACCATTAGAATCAATCCAAACCCAAAATCACGAAAAAGACCATTGAAATCAATCAAAACTCATTAATTCATCCATACTGGTTACAGCGGAAGGATATGGTGCCCGGTGGAGTGTGAGGTGAGGTGGCGTGAGGTGAAACAAAAACTTTATGTTAAAGAATTTTAACACATCGCATATAACGAAACCTTGAATCGGGGTTTAAATGTGCATATTCTAAAAAGTGCGATGGATCGAAGTGCGAAATTGCGATCTTGCGATCTGCGATGAATCAAAATTTGCAATTTGCGATTTGCGATGGATCTGAAATTTCGCGATCTGTGATCTGTGATGAATACGAAATTTGCGATCTGCGATGTTGCAGCGGTTAATTGCGATTTGCGATCTGCGATGGATAAAATTTGCAATATGCGATCTGTGATAGATAAAATTTGTGATCTGCCAAATCTGCGACAAATTAAATTTTAAATTTATGATCTGCGATGGATCTGAAATTTCGCGATTTACGATCTCTTGATAAGATAAAAATTTGCGATCTGCGATCTACGTAGCCGGATCAATGATGTAATATATATATATATATATTTTTTTTTAATTTTATTTTCATTTTATTTTAATGATGTTTAGTTTAGCTATAGAAATTTTCTAACTACAACCACTCTAAAAAAGAATAAAAAATAGCATTTTTAACCCAAAGCTGAAAAATGATAGTACTTCGAGGTATCATTTTTCGTGATTGACCAAATGAAAGTAAAACAAGCGTCAATGGAAGGCTTATAAAAATCGATTCAATCAAAACAAGAATCCAAAGAAAATGAAAAATTAACAAAAAACGTGGGATAATCAACTAAAATAACAATCCTAAAAGGTGTTTAGCCAAAATTTTATAAAAAGGGTCCCCATTATTTGAAGTGAACAAGTCAAAAATGGGGGGTTGTGTTTTACCACAAAAATGGTACACGGAGAATAAATAGTTATCTCTATTAGATATAGATGATTTTCCTAAAATTGAAGTAAAAATAATTAAAGAAAAGAAAATTATACTTAAAATGCTTGTTGGGTTCATTAATTTGAATAAAGCAAGAATCCATCATTTGTAATTTTCTTAAAATTCCTCATAAATTAAAATATTTCAAAACTTCTATATCAGTCCCGTAATTATTTGTAGAGATAAAGCAGGGTCTTTACACCTTAGCTTTTAAAATATACTCATTTGTCACAGTGCAGAGCCAGCATTTGCCATTGAAACATCTATAGTCTCAACGAGTTGCACTTTTAACCACCAATGATTAGAATCCCATCTCTTTAAGAATTGTTGACCTAGAGATAAATCAATTTATATTATTATTATTATTACTTTTATTTTTAAAAATAATTATAAATCTTAAAAGTCATTATGCTGTGGTTTGGTAGCCGAGATAGTTGACGATGCCATTCAACGGATGCAATTGGACGAAACAAGGTAGCTCGTGATGGACCTTGTCTTATAATTGTTTACAATCATAAGCCATTACCACAAGTTTGTTTTAGCAGAGTGTTAGTAATGTCAACCTATTTTTTCCTATGATCATGGTAAGCGAGGGCTCATGATGAGACCTCTTATCTTTTAAGTTTAAATATATCTACTGGATTATAGAAAAATAAGACTCATGGGGAAAATAATTACTCCTTAAAGAGTTAAGAATAACAATGAGTTAAAAGGTGCTTTGCTGTAAAGTGTCTTTACTTGGTTAAAAATAACTTTTCTTGACTGATAATAAAACTTTGAAAGATCTTAATAAAATATTGAAATCTCAAAATGATTACAATTTTGATGAAAAAAAAAAATTCTCCAGTTTTATGATGCTTTGTCCAACCTCTAAATTGGTAATCTCTTCCTTAAGTATGTATACCTTTATAATAAGACAAACTTTACTAAAGTTTGAAAAGAAGTTAATAGATGACTATTAACAATTTTTCTCCATGTTATCTTGACTTGTGGTTAGGTAACAAGAGGCCTTCATATAAATCATGGAAAAGTCACCAAAATCAAAGGCGAGGAATCAAGGAAAATAATTTCTTATTCTAAAATAAGAAAAAATAACGAACAAAAATAAAAATGATAAAGTGGAAAGGAGAAAATTCAAGTTTAACGGAGGAATAAACTCAAACAAGAATGTTTATAACGATGTCTCAACAATATGAAGAAAGAAATATTCGTGTAATCAATCCTTCTTATGTAGAGATTTAGAAAAATAATCCCTTGCAAGGTTGTAGTGTTTTAGGCTTTTAGATAGCAATGGCGATAAAATTCCAGCCACAAGTAGTGCTTTTTGTACGATATCAATCTTTTTTGTTTCCAAGCATCATCTTAATCATTTTCTAATAAAAGATACTTAAAGAAACATATTAAAGGTTGAGAAACTTCCTAGCGTAGTTGTTTCAATGAGGATTATCACCCAGCACGAAATTAAGCGGGAAAAGTATGGACTTTGAAAATATGATGCGGAGATTGGGAATCTTTTATGAAGAGCTGCAAAAAAAAATTATGTATCGGAACAACAAAACTTAAACTAAAGTAATGAAATGGAAATCAATGAAAGTGGGTACATGAATCTTACCAGTGTGGACAATTTCTTAGTCTTACACGAAGGTATCAATTTCTCAAACTAGTGACTTCTTATTTTAATTAACATTAAAAACTTGAAGAGTCAAACTGTCCAAATCCTAACCCAAAATGTTTATTTTATGTAAACTAAAATAGCCGGAAATTAAAATAAAAAAATGGAATGCTTAATGTTCGAGGAAAACAAATGCATCGAAATGAGAATGAAAATTTGCGGTATTGTTGTTTCTCAAAATATTATAAATCTCATATAAACTCCATGATTTCATAAATTTTCCAAGATCAAGACCACATCCAAGATAATAAAATTTAAATGTGAAGGCAGAGTCTTGGAATTTATTTTTTCGTTATGGAATTATATATTTAAAATTGAAATATGAGATATCAAAATTATTTGAATATCTTGCCAAATTTATGTTAAAACTTTATTACCATGGTGGTTATCCAAGCTCGCTTTTAAAATAACACATCACCATATTAGATGATCACATCACATGTTTCTTCACCATGCTTTAATTTAATTTGCAAGACTTCACCTTTGTTCTTTATGCCATATATTGATTAAATGTTAATGGCTCGAGCATGCATTGAAAGCTATCACATCGAAGTTACAGCGTAGGTGCCCGATATCGGCATATGACGGGGACATGTGCAATGAAATAGACGTGCATCATTAAAGATATATTATGTGGGGATCGGAGAATATTGACATTGTGTTTCACATATTGCACATTGCACATTGCGGTTAAGATTATGATGTGAGAATAATTAAAAATACGATGAGAAGCGATTGCGATGTCTGCACGATTTCTAATTGGCAATGCTAATCGGCGATCATAAGCACATGATGTAACATTTCTTGATATGCTGATATGCGATGAAGAGTGGACGCGATAAATTTATGATGAAAATTTAATAACATATCGGATAGAACATCATAACCCTTTTAAAGTTACACTCCTACCATTATTTACGATTGAATGGACGTGATATTTTACTAAACTTGATTTGAATTTCATATTGGGTCTGAAATTATGGTCATCGTAATATGGTAAAGTCGTTTATCGGAGATTGACGATTCATGATAATGGAAGTATACTTAACCACAAACCTACGATATGCGAAATACGATATGGCATATGAGTGAAGTAATACATCGAGTCTTTTTATGAACCATTTGTTATCAAAGCACTAAGAGCTACTTCCGATGAAACATTTTGCTACAAATGGTTGTGAAGTGGATGATGTGATATCGGAATGAAATGATTGACGAATGAAGCGAGTGAGAATATTGCAAACATTTTCACTAAAGTATCGAAAATATGAAAATCACGTTGAATCCTATAATAATGGCCGAAATTTCAAGCTGGGTTTTCCGATGATTGAAAAGCAAAGTTAAAAATGCTCCAAATTCTCAAAATAAAATTTCCATGAACTTTGTTGCAAATTTGAAATGGGTTTGCTGCTTACTTCAATTTTTGAAAACAAATGAAGACATAAATTAAAATAGAAAAAGGAATCAAAAAATAAACTAAAGAAAAGATAAACTAATTATAGATGAAAATGAACTTGTAAATGCATACCAGAGGAAATTATGCAACAGTTTTACCTCATGAGATCTTCAAATTATTCCTTGATTTATCAAAATTCTGTTTGTTCAAAATCATCCTAATTATTTATTCTAAATACGAGGTGAAATTAACCTAAATAAGATATGTTTGTTCATGTTCGGAAATATAAAATTTACGAAATAAATATGAAACTATGCTTCCTTTTTTGAATTGCAACAACAATTTATTACCTGCACATTCCAAATTAACAGAAAGATCTATCATTATTTATAGTGGTGTTCAATAATGCCTTTAAGTAAATGAATATGATGCGTATTTTAACATCAAATAATAAACTAAAGGTTTGAATGGGATGAAACCACTAATTGTAGAAAAATGTCAAAACGATTTGAATGTGTGTGGACACGACAAAATGGACATCCTAAAAGTCGGCTTAACAAATTTCGGGGAAGATAGTGTGAACTTCATATGATTACCACGAAAGGTTAGATTGATAATAATGATTGAGTCGAGAACAAGCTTATCATGAGCAGTCATGCATTTCATGGGATAATGAGATCATGAAGCTTTTATATCCTCAAAACCTTTATCATATAAATTTCAAAAGAAAATCTTGAAAGGAAATCCGAAATTAAGAAAAGTGGCTTTGAGAGGCGATTGATGCCAAGTGCAACCTTAATTGAATTTAATCGAGAGATTATTTAAAAATAGAGAGAGTAGAGGTATTTACGTAAAAAATTTAAAAAAGGAAAGAAAGAATTAAATTTTTTAGTTGGTAGAATTTTTTCGTTGAACATGTATGAAAATGGCTAATTGCTTTGTTTTATTTTTAATCTACAAAACTATTAAAAATAAATTAACTATATAAAACAAACTAACTAAATTAATTCTACTCCTATTCTAACCATATGTGAAAAATGACTAGGTATAGTCATATTTCCAATGTAACCATTTTCTCATTTTAATCCCTCCATGTATGTAAAATTCAAATGTTAGTAATAAAAATACAAATTTAATTGAACTAAGAAAATTAAACTTTGAAATCGAATGTACAACTATTGTTAAGAAGCTTATCTAAAATCTCCTTTCGATGAAATTTTCTTTCCAATTGAATACCAATTGGATCATAGAAATACGGATGGATTTCTTAATTAGGAAACGTTCAAAATAGGAGATAAAAGGCAGGGGATTGTGGATAGAGCTTTGGATTCAAGGCACAGAAGAAATTGTTAGTGGTATGTGTAAATGTTAAGCTATTGACATTAACTTTACTTAAGAGGAAATTTTAAAATATTTTTCAAATGAATCAAACAAAAATGGATGGAAATCTTTCAAATGAAATGGAAAATTATTAATTAAATTGGATTGGCAAAAGCGAAATTCTACTAAAAATACACATTCTCTTGTTGATATTTCCTTTGAGAAGATAAAATCTTTTGATAAAACATTAGCATTGATTTAAATTGAAATTGAAATAGATTTTGATACTTTTGATTATAATATAAAATTTCAATTTTCCAACGGGGCAATGTGTCAATTGAAATGTTTGATAGTAAAGTGCTCAATATGCCAGCGTAATGTATCAAAAATCTGAAAATTAAAATCTGAAAATAAATCTGATTTTATACAAAATAAGTGAAGAAACAAAAATAAAATGAAATCACTATTAGTACAACTAATGTTACAGCACAGTTGGGATTGCTTTGAAATAATTTCTTTTTCACAAGGATTGGCCAAAATTATGGAATTTGAGTAATTTCGAATTCCAACTTGTGAATTAGAAAGAGATTTATGATTATGAACAGGAATGAAAGCTTGATCATGATATGAATCATAAATTGGAATATTTTCTCGAATAGTGAAATCATGAAGATGATTATCTGCTTTAGAATGAGGATTAGTTGGAATAATTTCTAAATTGAAATGTTCCTCATTCTCAGATGTTATTTGAATTTTATCATGAGAATTCTCTTGAGAAAAATAGAAATCAACAGCTTCTATGTCAGAGTAATTATCATAAATGACTTCACAAAATTCTTTAGAATTCCCTTCAATCTCATCCAATATATCGAAACAAGGAGGAACAAGAATTTCATGTTCATTAATGGCAAAAGAATGATCATTAATTGCTTCTCTATCTTGATAAAAACTTAATGGTAATTCATTTAGATCAGCCTCTGTATTTTCTGAAATATCATTAACACCAAGAGGAGAAAAATTACCATCATTAAAAATATCAGGATAAAGGGAAAAATGTGAATCTGAAATAATGCATTTAAAAATGTTTCTGTTTGAGAATTCTTGTACATTATGCTCATTGTAAATTTCAGATTCTAAATCATTCCTTTGCGTACTCATGCTTTTTTGAAGAAGATTGTTTTTCTGCTCTGATTTCAGCATTTGTTCATCATGAAAAGATTCAGAAATTTGTACAGCAGTTTGCATTTTATTATTTACTTTGATTGTTGCTTGCACTTGCTGACTTGCAATCTGATTTTCTGAATTTAATGCAGAGAAACTTTCAAATTCCAATGCAGGCCTTTCTCCAAAATTGTTGTTGTTGTCTTCTTGCATTTGATTAGAAATATTTTCCAAGCTTTTTGAAACCTCTTCATCACAATTTATTTGCGCATCCAAATTGGAATTCTCATTTATGTTAGAAGGGGATGGAACAAAGCTTAAACTAATTTCATATGGATCGGAAATAGGAGGAAGAGAATAATTATGTTCAAACCAATCTAGTGATTCTTCTTTCATAGGTTCATCTTTGAAATTAAATTTTAAACAATTCAAATGAAATCGAATATTAAAATCTCTAACAGACTCATTTTCATTTCGTAGATATTCAATTTCATCACATACCTGATCATAATCACAGCGGTCAAATTTACAAACAAAAATTGTAACAAATTGATCCCAACTGTGAATTGAGGCAACCGAAAGAGTTCTACACCAGTTTCTGGCTTTTGCCGCAAATGTGAGAATAAAAATTCTGCATAAAATGCCTTCATCAATTCCTTGAAAATCATAATTTGAAACATTTTGAATAAATTGAAGGACATGATTAAAAGCAGAAGAATTTCTCTCACCATTAAACTTTACCTGAGACAAGAGTCTTACCACGTCGGGTGGAGTATTGGAAGATGCACGTCCATGGATACAACTCCAAATTGGAAGTTTAAAAGGAGCCATCGTGATTAAATAAAATGTTAAAATTGAAAAGACTCCAACAGACAACAAGTTTCAGGGCCTCCTTCTAGCGCCAAAAATGTTGAAGCCTCGAAAATCGCTACTACAACATTGGGGGATAACCACCCGGTCCGGACCTTAATACAACTCCTTTTCCATTTATGATAGTGGCTCCGACTGGTTTAACTAGGTCCAGTTACCTTTTCCCTATCGCTATTGGTTTATGATGTTTCCTTAAATACCAATAGACAGGGATATCAGATCAATTCTTCTTGTTGATCAGGCAAGAGAATGACCCTTAAGCTGATTTGGGTTCAGCCAAACCACAACTAAGATTTTTCCTCTTTGAGAAGAGGACTTAAAAGAATGTAGAAATTAATCTAAATGCAAACTTATTCTATAATGCAAGCAAAATAAACTAATCTAAATCCTATCTCAATTAGGTAGATATAAATCTATCCCAACTAAGAGCAAGATAATTAAGTAATGAGGATTAAAATATGTTTGGCTTTAAATTAATGTCAAGCTAACGAAGAAATTCAATTTAGCTCACATTTGTGAGTACCAAAACATATTCTATTGAGACCATTTGACTGAAATAATAAATCAACAACACTCCGGAAGAAAGTCACAAAAATGATATTGATTATCAAATCAATCAAGCCAATAATTAAACAATAATATGTGGAAGAAATTCACAACATATTATTATTTAAAAAATCAGTTTTGTAAGACAGATTTCTGAGGAAATCGTTACTCAGAAATCAGAGTTAAATGCATAAGAACAGAGATACATAACAATTTGAGACAAATTATCCATATCAACAGAAATGCATAAACATGAATAAAATGAAACAACAATTTTATTAACATAAAAATGAAGCTGGTATTTGATACAGAAATGCCAAAAATACCATTTAATTGAATCCGCTTCTCTGATCCTGGTCTCTAACAGTACTTTACATTACTTGAATTTCTGCTTTCAAGACTAGAGCTGCAGAAATGCAAACTCTGCCCATCATGCATAATTCAAGACATAAATAAAAACCCTCAATAATGTTCAGATCTGAAATTTTTCTCTCCTCCCCATCTACAACTCTAAGTTCCTATTACAGAAATTCTTTTAGAAGTCTGGAATTGCAGAGGAGAGCAACCCTTTTTCCATTCTGCAATCTGCTATTTATTATATTTGCAAAGGAATTCTTGAGATGAAAGTTTGTTGAAGAAAATCTGTCCAATCACTTTTATTTGCTCAAACATTCCAATATTTTAATTGCTGGAGCATTCTCATTGATTAAGATCTTTTCTTCATATCTCTTCTACTGTTTTCCTGCAAAAAGAAATCAAAATAAATTAAAATGCAATCAATAAAAACAAAATATCATTTCTGGCATTTAAAACAAATCCAATCAAATTCTATTTGAATAAATAATTGAAAATAAAATATAAGCTCTCTATTGATGCCTGGGATGGTTTAATTGGCCAAGGATATTATTGACGAATGGATCTGCAATTAGAAGAGGCTTGGACAAATGAAAATGCAGAAAATAAATGAGAAAATTTGATTTTGCTTTAGAAATTCGGAGCTTGATTTTATGCATGATTTTTGACCCAATTAATGACCAAATCTATTAGTGGAACCTCCTCAGAAATGTTCTTGTTGATTTTATCTTTCCAATGAGCCGTCCTGGGCCTCATTTGGCCAAGTAAAACTCATTCTATGAGCTTCCAAAGTTGATGAGTCAAATCTGGCATAAATCTGGAAATTCTGTTGCTGGGCTAAAAATCAGAATTTTTAATTAGAAATTTAATCCTAAATTAGATTCTAATTATCCAATAATTAATTCTAAATTAATTATTAACTAACTAATATATACAATTAATTTTAATTAATTATCATCTAATTTAGAAATTAATTAAGTTACAAAATTAAATTAATATACGAATGATTTGAAAAAGTTAATTTAAATATGATTAATATTATAATTAAAATTATATTAAAATTATAATAAACATTATAATTATAATATAAAAATATAAAAATTAATTTACAAACCATTGGAATCAATCCAAACCCAAAATTCATAAAACAAACCATTGAAATCAATCAAAACTCATTAATTCATCCATGTAAGTTTGTGGAAGGATATGGTGAGTGGAGTGTGAGGTGAGGGTGACGTGAGGTGAAACAAAAACTTCATATTAAAAAATTTTTAACACATCGCATATCGCAAGAACCTTGGATCGGGGTTTTTTAAATGTGCATGTTCTAAAAATTGCGATGGATTCTAAATTGCGAAATTGCGATCTTGCGTACGATGGATCGAAATTTGTCTACCCTTATCTCAGAACGGATCAAAATCCATTTCTGCCGATCTCCAGAGCGGATTCGAATTTGCGATCTGCGATCTGCGACGGATCCGAAATTTGCGATCTGCGATCTGCGATGAATCTGAAATTTGCGATCTGCGATCTGCGACGGATTCGAATTTGCGATTTGAGATCTGCGATGGATCTGAAATTTGCGATCTGCGATCTGCGATGAATCTGAAATTTGCGATCTGCAATCTGCGACAGATCCGATGATGTAATTTTTTTATTTTTTTTTTAACATTATTTTGGTTTTATTTTAATGATGTTTAGTTTAGCTATGAAATTTTCTAAACTACAGCCACTCTGAAAAAGAATAAAAAATAGCATTTTTAACCCAGACTAGAAAAATGATGGTACTTCAAAGAAGTACCATTTTTAAATCAGTTGACCAAATGAGGCGAAACAAGCATCAATGGGAGGCTTATAAAAAATCGATTCAATCAAAACAAGAATCCAAAGAAAATGAAAAATTAACAAAAGCGTAGGATAATCAACTAAAATAACAATCCTAAAAGGTGTTTAGCCAAAATTTTATAAAAAGGGTCCCCATTATTTGAAATGAACAAGTCAAAAATGGGGGGGTTGTGTTTTACCACAACAATGGCGACACACTGGAGAAAACCAGTTATCTCTGTTTGATATGAATGAGATTTTCCTAAAATTCAAGTAAAAATAATTAAAGAAAAGAGAATTATACTTAAAATGCTTGACTAGGTTCATTAGTCTGAATAAAAGCAAGAATCATCTAACTATAATTTTTCTTAAAATTCCTCATAAATTAAAATATTTCAAAACTTCTATATCAGTCCTTAATTAGTTGTAGAGATAAAGCAGGGGTCACTTTACAGCTTAGCTTTTAAAATATACTCATTTGTCACAGGTAGAGCCACTGTTGCCAGCAAACATCTATAGTCTCGACAGGGTTACCTTTTAACCACCAATGATTCAGAATCCCATCTCTTTAAGAATTATTGACCTAGAGATAAATCCATTTATATTATTATTATTATTATTATTACTTTTTTTTTTTCTTTTTTTAAATAATTATAAATCTTAAAAGTCATTGTCCTGGTTTGGTAGCCAGATAGTTGACAATGCCATTCACTGGTTATAATTGGACTGAACAAGCTGGCTCGTGATGAGACCCCTTGTCTTATAATTGTTTGCAATCATAAGCCATTACCCTGGTTTGTTTAGCAGTGTTGGTAATGTCGGCCTATTTTTTCCCTATGATCATGGTAAGCAGGCTCATGATGAGACCTCTTATCTTTTAAGTTTAAATATATCTCTGGATTATACTCCAGAAAAATAAGACTCTTCGGGACAGGGAGAATCATTGACTCCTTAAGAGTTAAGAATGACAATTTCAGAGTTAAAAGGTGCTTTGCTGTAAAGTGTCTTTACTTGGTTAAAAATAAATTTTCTTGACTGATAATAAAACTTTGAAAGATCTTAATAAAATATTGAAATCTCAAAATGATTACAATTTTGATGAAAATAAATTTCTCCAGATTTTATGATACTTTGTCAACTTCTCTAAATTGGTAATCTCTTCCTTAAGTATGTCTACCTTTATAATAAGAAAATCAAACTTTACTAAGAGATTTAAGAAAAAGTTAATAGATGACTATTAACAATTTTTCTCCATGTATGCTGACCATAGTTAGGTAACAAGAAGGCCTTCCATATAAATCATGGAAAAGTCACCAAAATCAAAACTGAGAATCAAAGGAAAATAATTCTTATTCTAAAATAAGAAAGAAACTAACAAACAAAAATAAAAATGAAGAAATTTAAAAGTGGAAAGGAAAATTCAAGTTTCGCAAGATAAACTCAAACAAGAATGTTTATAACAATGTCTCAACAATATGAAGAAAGAAATGATCGTGTAATCAATCCTTCTTATGTAGAGATTTAGAAAAATCATACCTTGCAGGGTTGTAGTGTTTTAGGCTTTTTGGATAGCAGTAACGATAAAATTCAGCCACAATGAAAACTTTCTGTTTGATATCAATCTTCTTGTTTCAAAGCATCATCTTAATCATTTTCTAATAAAAGGAATGCTTAAAGAAACAAACCAAAAGTTCAAAAACTTCCTGGTGTAGCTGTTTCGATAAAGATTATTGCTACTTATTGAAATTAAGCCAGGAGAAGAGTATGGACTTCGAAAATATGATCTGGCGGAGGATTGGAAGCTTTTATGAAGAGCTGCAAAACAGATTTATATATCAGAAAAACAAAACTTAAACTAAAGTAACGAAATGGAAATCAATGAAAGTGGGTACATGAATCTTACCATTGGATAATTTCTTTTGATCTTACCTGAAAGGTATCAATTTCTCCAAACTAGCTGACTTCTTATTTTAATTAACATTAAAAACTTGAAGAAGTCAAACTAACCAAAATCCTATAAGCCAAAGTCATTATTTATTTTATCTAAACTAAAGCAAGCAGTAAAATAAAAAATGGAATGCTTAATGTTCGAGGGAAAGAAAATGCATCAGAAATGAGAATGAAAATTTGCAGTAATGACTGTTTCTCAAAATATTATAAATTTCATATAAACTCCATGATTTTATAAATTTTCCAGAATCAAGACCACATCCAAGATAATAAAATTTAAATGTGAAGACAGAGAGGTCTTGAATTTCTTTTTAATTATGGAATTATATATTTAAAATTGAAATATATGAGAAGTCAAAATGATTTGAATATGTTGCAAATTTGTCATTAACAACTTTATTACCATAGTGGTTATCCAAGCTCGCTTTTAAAATAACACATCGCTGTATTGGATGATCACATCACATGTTTCTTCACCATGCTTTAATTTTAATTTGCAAGACTTCACCTTTGTTGCTATGCCATATATTGATTAAATGTTAATGGCTCAGAGGCATGCATTGAAAGCTATCACATCAGAGATTGCAATGGAAAATTGCCGATATGAAAACATGTAATGAGAACATGTGCAATGAAATGAAGCGATCACATCATTAAAGATATATTATATTGGGGATCGGGGAATATTGACATTGTGCTTCCCTTATTGCACATCGCAGATTCTGAATTGTGATGTGAGCATAATTAAAAATGCGATGAAGCGATTGCGATATCGGTGATTTCTAATTGGCAATGCTAATCGGCGATCATAAGCACATGATGTAACATTTCTTGATACGCCGATATGCGATGAAGAGTGGACCCGATAAATTTATGATGAAAATTTAATAACATATTGGATCTGAGACATCGACCCTTTTAAAGTTACGCTCTTACCATTATTTGCGATTGAATGGACGCGATATTTTATAAACTTGATTTGAATTTCATATCGGGTCCGAAATTATGTGGTCATCGCAATATGGTAAAGTCGTTTATCGGAGATTGACGATTCATGATAATGGAAGTATACTTAACTGCAAACCTCTAATATGCGAAATGCGATATGGCATATGAGTGAAGTAATACATCGAAGATATTTTATGAACCATTTGTTATCAAAACTGCTAAGAGCTACTTCCGATGAAACATTTCGCTACAAATGGTTGTGAAGTGGATGATGTGATATCGGAATGAAATGATTGACGAAGATGAGCAGGCTGAGAATATTGCAAACATTTTCACTGAAGTATCAGCAATATGAAAATCACGTTGAATCCTATAATATTGCTTGAAATTTCAATTGGGTTTTCTGATGGTTGAAAGAAAAGTTAAAAATGCTCAAATTCTCAAAATAAAATTTCCCTGAAACCTATTGCAAATTTGAAATGGGTTTTCTGCTTACTTCAAGTTTTGAAAACAAATAAAAACCTGCAATTAAAACAGAAAAAGAATCAAAAATAAACTAAAGAAAAGATAAACTAATAATAGATGAAAATGAACTTGTAAATGCATACCTGGAAGGAAATTGTCTGTAGATTTTACCTCATGAATCTTCAAATTCTTCCTTCGATTTATCAAAATTCTGACTTTGTTCAAAATCATCTCATTATTTATTCTAAATTGGAGTGAGCAATCAGCCTAAATAAGATATGTTTATTCATGTTCAGGAAATATAAAATTTACCAGAATTAAATATGAAACTATGCTTCCTTTTTGAATTGCAACAACAATTTATTACCTCTACACATTCCGAATTAACTTGAGAAAAATATGTATTGTTATAGTGACTGTTCAATAATGCCTTTAGTAAATGAATATGATGCATATTGCAGCATCAAATAATAAACTAAAGGTTTGAATGGGATAAAGCCACTAATTGTGGAAAAATGTCAAAACAGATTTGAATGTGTGCACACAGCAAAATGGACATCCTAAAGGTTGGCTTAACAAATTTCGAGGAAGATAGTATGAACTTCATATGATTACCACGAAAGGTTAGACTGACTAATAATGATTGAGTCAGAATTAAGCTTATCATAGACAGTCATACATTTCATGGGATAATGAGATCATGAAGCTTTTATATCCTCAAAACCTTTATCATATAAATTTTAAAAGAAAATCTTAGAAGGAAATCCCGAAATTAAGAAAAGTGGCTTTGAGGCGATTGATGCCAAGTGCAACCTTAATTGAATTTAATCAAGAGATTATTCAAAATAGACAGAGTAGAGGTATTGCTGTAAGAAATTTAAAAAAGGAAAGCAAGAATTAAAATTTTTTGATTGGTAGAAAATGTTTTCGTTGAACATGTATGAAAATGGCTGATTGCTTTGTTTTATTTTTAATCTACAGAACTATTAAAAATAAATTAACTATATAAAACAAACAAACTAAATTAATTCTACTCCTATTCTAACCATATACTTGAAAAATGACTAGGTATAGTCATATTTCCAATGTAACCATTTTCTCATTTTAATCCCTGCATGTATGTACAATTCAAATGTTAGTAATAAAAATACAAATCTAATTGAACTAAGAAAATTAAACCTCAAATCAAAATGTACAACTATTGTTATAAGCTTATCTAAAATCTCCTTTTCATGAAATTTTCTTTCCAATTGAATACCAATTGGATCATAGAAATCTGGATGGATTTCTATTAAGGATTGGGAAATGTTCAAAGGAAGAGATAACAGGCCAGATTGTGGATATGAGCTTTTAGATTCAAAGGCCTGGAAGAAACTGTTAGTGTTATGTGTAAATGTTAAGCTATTGACAATCTTCCATGAAGGAAAAATTTCCAAATATTTTTCAAATGAATCAAACAAAAATGGATGGAAATATTTCAAATGAAATGGAAAATTATTAATTAAATTGGATTGCTGGCAGATTTCTAAAAATACATTCTCTTGTTGATATTGTCTTTGAGAAGATAGAAGCTTTTGATAAAACATTAGCATTGATTGAAATTGAAATTGAAATAGCTTTTGATACTTTTGATTATAATATAAAACTTCAATTTTCCAACAGGGCAATGCATCAATTGAATGTTTGATAGTAAAGTGCTCAATATGCCAGCGTAATGTATCAAAAATCTGAAAAATAAAATCTGAAAATAAATCTGATTTAATACAAAATAAGTGAGGAAACAAAAATAAAATGAAATCACTATTAGTACAACTAATGTTACAACACAATTGGGATTGTTTTGAAATAATTTCTTTTTCACAAGGATTGGCCAGAATTATGGAATTTGAGTAATTTCGAATTCCAACTTGTGAATTAGAAAGAGATTTATGATTATGAACATGAATGAAAGCTTGATCATGATATGAATCATAAATTGGAATATTTTCTCGAATAGTGAAATCATGAAGATTATCTGCTTTAGAGTGAGGATTAGTTGAAATAATTTCTAAATTGAAATGTTCCTCATTCCTAGATGTTATTTGAATTTTCTTATGAGAATTCTCTTGAGAAAAATAGAAATCAACATCTTCTATGTCAGAGTAATTATCATAAATGACTTCACAAGATTCTCTAGAATTCCCTTCAATCTTATCCAATATATCCAAACACGGAGGAACAAGAATTTCATGTTCATTAATGGCAAAAGAATGATCATTAATTGCTTCTCTATCTTGATAAAAAATTAATGGTAATTCATTTAGATCAGCCTCTGTATTTTCTGAAATATCATTAACACCAAGAGGGGAAAAATTACCATCATTAAAAATATCAGGATAAAGGGAAAAATGTGAATATGAAATAATGCATTTAAAAATGTTTCTGTTTGAGAATTCTTGTACATTATGCTCATTGTAAATTTCAGATTCTAAATCATTCCTTTGCGTACTCACGCTTTTTTGAAGAAGATTGCTTTGCTGCTCTGATTTCAGCATTTGTTCATCATGAAAAGATTCAGAAATTTGTACAGCAGTTTGCATGCTATTATTTACTTTGATTGTTGCTTGCACTTGCTGATTTGCAATCTGATTTTCTGAATTTAATGCAGAGAAACTTTCAGATTCCAATGCAGGTCTTTCTCCAAAATTGTTGTTGTTGTTTTCTTGCATTTGATTAGAAATATTTTCCAAGCTTTGTGAAACCTCTTCATCACAATTTATTTGCGCATCCATATTGGAATTCTCATTTATATTGGAAGGGGATGGAACAAAACTTGAACTAATTTCATATGGATCGGGAATAGGAAGAAGAGAATAATTATGTTCAAACCAATCTAGTGATTCTTCTTTCATAGGTTGATCTTTGACATCAAATTTTAAACAATTTAAATGAAGTCGAATATTAAAATCTCTAACAGACTCATTTTCATTTCGAAGATATTCAATTTCATCACATACCTGATCATAATCATAGTGGTCAAATTTACAAACGAAAATTGTAACAAATTGATCCCAACTGTGAATTGAGGCAACCGGAAGAGTTCTACACCAGTTTCTGGCTTCTGCCGCAAATGTGAGAGTAAAAATTCTGCATAAAATGCCTTCATCAATTCCTTGAAAATCATAATTTGAAACATTTTGAATAAATTGAAGGACATGATTAAAAGCAGAAGAATGTCTCTCACCATTAAACTTTACCCGAGACAAGAGTCTTACCACTTCGGGTGGAGTATTGGAAGATGCACGTCCATGGATACAACTCCAAATTGGAAGTTTAAAAGGAGCCATCGTGATTAAATAAAATGTTAAAATTGAAAAGACTCCAACAGACAACAAGTTTTAGGCCCTCCTTCTAGCGCCAAAAATGTTGAAGCCTCGAAAATCGCTGCTACAACATTGGGGGATAACCACCTGGTCCGGACCTTAATGCAGCTCCTTTTCCGTTTATGATAGTGGCTTCGACTGGTTTAACTAGGTCTAGTTACCTTTTCCCTATCGCTATTGGTTTACGATATATCATTAACTACCAATAGACAGGGATATCAGATCAATTCTTCTTGCTGATCAGGCAAGAGAATGACCCTTAAGCTGATTTGGGTTCAGCCAAACCATAACTAAGATTTTGCCTCTTTGAGAAGAGGACTTAAAAGAATGTAAATTTAATCTAATTGCAAACTTATTCTATAATGCAAGCAAAAAGAAACTAATCTAAATCCTATCTCAATTAGGTAGATATAAATCTATCCCAACTAAGAGCAAGATAATTAAGTAATGAGGATTAAAATATGTTTGGCTTTAAATTAATGTCAAGCTAACGAAGAAATTCAATTTAGCTCACATTTGTGAGTACCAAAACATATTCTATTGAGACCATTTGACTAAAATAATAAATCAACAACACTCCGGAAGAAATTCACAAAAATGATATTGATTATCAAATCAATCAAGCCAATAATTAAACAATAATATGTGGAAGAAATTCATAACATATTATTATTTAAAAAATCAGTTTTGTAAGACAGATTTCTGAGCAAATCGTTACTCAAAAATCAGAGTTAAATCTATAAGAACAGAGATACATAACAATTTGAGACAAATTATCCATATCAACAGAAATGCATAAACATGAATAAAATGAAACAACAATTTTATTAACATAAAAATGAAACTGGTATTTGATACAGAAATGCCAAAAATACCATTTAATTGAATCTGCTTCTCTGATCCTGGTCTCTAACAGTACTTTACATTACTTGAATTTCTGCTTTCAAGACTAGAGCTGCAGAAATGCAAACTCTGCCCATCATGCATAATTCAAGATATAAAGAATAAACCCTCATTAATGTTTAGATCTGAAATTTTCTCTCCTCCCCATCTACAACTCTAAATCCCTATTACTAAAATGCTTTTAGAATTCCAGAATTGCAGAGGAGAGCAGCCCCCTTTTCCATTCTGCAATCTGCTATTTATAATATTTGCAAAGGAATTCTTGAGATGAAATTTTGTTGAAGAAAATCTATCCAATCACTTTTATTTGCTCAAAAATTTCAATTTTTTAATTGCTGGAGCATTCTCATTGATTAAGATATTTTCTTCATATCTCTTCTACTATTTTCCTGCAGAAAGAAATCAAAATAAATTAAAATGCAATTAATAAAAACAAAATATCATTTCTGGCATTTAAAACAAATCCAATCAAATTCTATTTGAATAAATAATTGAAAATAAAATATAAGCTCTCTATTGATGCCTGGGATGGTTTAATTGGCCAAGGATATTATTGACGAATGGATCTGCAATTAGAAGAGGCTTGGACAAATGAAAATGCAGAAAATAAATCAGAAAAATTGATTTTTCTTTAGAAATTCGGAGCTTGATTTTCTGCATGATTTTTGACCCAATTAATGACCAAATCTATTAGTGGAACCTCCTCAGAAATGTTCTCCTTGATTTTATCTTTCCAATGAGCCGTCCTGGGCCTCATTTGGCCAAGTAAAACTCATTCTATGAGCTTCCAAAGTTGATGAGTCAAATCTGGCATAAATCTAGAAATTCTATCACTGGGCTAAAAATCAGAATTTTTAATTAGAAATTTAATCCTAAATTAGATTCTAATTATCTAATAATTAATTCTAAATTAATTATTAACTAACTAATATATACAATTAATTTTAATTAATTATCATCTAATTTAGAAATTAATTAAGTTACAAAATTAAATTAATATACGAATGATTTGAAAAAGTTAATTTAAATATGATTAATATTATAATTCAAATTATATTAAAATTATAATAAACATTATAATTATAATATAATTATTATAATATAAAAATATAAAATTAATTTACAAACCATTGGAATCAATCCAAACCCAAAATCCATAAAACAAACCATTGAAATCAATCAAAACTCATTAATTCATCCATGTAAGTTTGTGGAAGGATATGGTGAGTGGAGTGTGAGGTGAGGGTGACGTGAGGTGAAACAAAAACTTTATATTAACAAATTTTTAACACATCACATATCGCAAGAACCTTTGATCGGGGTTTTTTAAATGTGCATGTTCTAAAAATTGCGATGGATCCGAAATTGCGAAATTGCGATCTTGCGATCTGCGATGGATCCGAAATTTGTGATTTGCGATCTGCGATGGATCCGAAATTTGGCGACCGCGATTTGCGACGGACTCCGACGAAGGCGATTTGCGATCCGCAATGGATCCACGATTTGCGATCTGCGATGAATCTGAAATTTGCGATCTGCGATCTGCGACGGATCCGATGATGTAATAATTTTTTTATTTTTTTATTTTTTTTATTTTAGTTTTATTTTAATGATGTTTAGTTTAGCTATGAAATTTTCTAAACTACAGCCACTCCGAAAAAGAATAAAAAATAGCATTTTTAACCTAGACTAGAAAAATGATGGTACTTCAAAGGAGTACCATTTTTAAACCAGTTGACCAAATGAGGCAAAACAAGCGTCAATGGGAGGCTTATAAAAAATCGATTCAATCAAAACAAGAATCCAAAGAAAATGAAAAATTAACAAAAGCGTATGATAATCAACTAAAATAACAATCCTAAAAGGTGTTTAGCCAAAATTTTATATAAAGGGTCCCCATTATTTGATGTGAACAAGTCAAAAATTGGGGGGTTGTGTTTTACCACAACAGCACACAACTTTGTCAAAATATTCACGTGTTTTATTTTTCCCAAAATACTTGTCTCTTTCAAAAAACTTCTTCTCAATTGAACCAAAGGAAATCTCCTTAAGTTTTCCACTTGCTTGCAAGGACTAAAGATAAGGGTGAGTAAGTGGGATATAATGCCTTGACATAAGTTGTGAGAGGAACATCTATTTCAACACCAGTGGATTTTATGGCATGCATAATGGATTTTAATTATGATGCTAAGGAAAGAGGGTCATCATTTTTCAACTCAATATTGAACAACTTGATCATCAGTTGAGTAACTTCAATCTCAAAGTGTGATTCATATAATTCCTTAAAATTATTTAAAGCTTCAAAAGAATTTGAAAATGGTGAAATATGATGACTCCCCTCTTTATTTACTGACGCTACAATCAAGGCATATGCCTTGATGTTATTGTTTTCCCACATGGCAATATCATTATCTAAAGCATGCTTTTCAGGTGCATTTTCTACTTCTCCTTCACAAACCCTTTTCCATAGCTCATTGAAAATAAAATTTTGTTCTATTTTCCTGAGCCACTCATGGTAGTTATCTTTTCTAGTGATAATTACTCCCATTATATATATACAAGTGAATGTAGAATAAAATTTGATTTGGACCCTGAATAACCACAAATATGAAATGTCTGTATAGTAAAATTGATATTCCTTTCATATAAAAAACCATCAAACTTATAATTCATATAATGATTTCAAAATATCAACACAAGCTCTTAAAAAAAACTCATTCATACATATATATATATATATATATAGTATTAAAGAGTTTCAAATATACAAACCATATCAAAAATTTACTTTATATGGCATTTCATTAAAAACATAACCAACACACATCCATATACGTATGGTACTTCACCGTTCATATATCCATAAGAACATAGACCATTACAAGAGATTTGATTCAGTTATATGTTATTAAATATAACCACCGAAAAAAATATTTTAATGCATTAGTCAACGAACACGTATATGCCATATCACAACCCTTCACAAATTTTTTTCATCACTTTTTAAACGCTTTAGTCATGGTTTTCGACTCTTAAATAAATTGTTTAATCACTTAATGCAGTCTCCAATGTTCAGTCCTTCAAAAAAAAATATCAATTCATAGCAGCATACATAACATTCAACACAAAGCAAAATATGTGGTATCATATATTAGTCAAGTCGTTAACGCATAGGTCCAACACATGAATTCCAGGTTTCAAACAAGCTTCATTCTAGCAAGTGAATGTCATAAATCCAGCTACTCCTTCTATGAAACTCTGTAGTACTCACACCAAACCATCCTCTCCATCAAATCCCATGACATATAAAACCAATACACAAATACCAATGCTTATCAATATATCATTCAACACAAATTGACCGACACAACATGGATGAGAAAAATGGGAGAATGAATGGTATAACGGAATGACCATGGAGTTCAACACATTTCAATGCATCACATCCAACATAGGATTTTTAATGCACATATTTTAAGAAAAAAAATACTAAATCAAAGAAGAGAGGGACAAAATATGGTATAAAATTGATAGGTGTTACAACACAAGAAAACTAATTTTCGAGTTGGCTTTGACACCATGTTAGGCTAGGAGTAACTCCAAATGATTTTTTTGTATTTCCATTAAGATAGAACATGGATATATAGAAGGAGAGGGAGACTATTGGATTTCATATCCCAATGCCTCTTTTTCTTTTAACTTCCTTTAACTCTTCTATTCACAATATTTACATAATGTTATTAATCCCAAAGATAAGGTGTCAATGGGTATTAATGAGATAAATTTAGGAAATAAGGAAGATAGCAAGGTATAGTCCACCTAATTTATATTCTAATTTTTTTTATTATTACTTATGATAATCCTAGAACTATTAGAGAGGTAGTGGATTTACCAAATGGAAAAATCTAGAAAAAGGTGGTGGTTTAAGAAATGGTAGTCTTAGACAAGAAAGAGGCTTGGGATCTAGTGGAAGTATTGGCTGGAATAAATCCCATCGGTAGAAATGGTGTTTAAAAATAATTTGAATGAATAAGCCAAAGTGTAGAAAAAAAAACTTGGTTAGTATAAAAGCCTAAAGGTCATTTCTTTGTAGAGGGAATTGACTGGTGATATTTTTTCTCATGTTGCCAAGTTAAATTGTATTAAATTTATTTTTTTGTTGTTAGTAATTTTAATTAAAAAAAATAAAATATGGATGTGAAGAGAACATTCCTACATGGGGATCTAGAAGAAGAAATATAGATGAAGCAACTAGAAGGTTTTTATTTGAAGGGGAAGAAAGAGCCAATATGATGTTGAAAATGTATGTATTTATGTTAATGAAATCAACAAAGATGTGGTATTACTAAATTGATACTGGTTATATTAGAATTGAATTATAAAGAGTGAAATAGACCACCATGTGGTGATTTCCATCTGTTCCATCTAAATTTCCAAGGACTTGTTGCTCCATGATCTGGCCCAACCGAACACCACAATAAAGAAAGTGTTAACGATACAGAGAAATAAGAAATCTCCGATCAAAAATGATAATAAATGTGGAAAACAACAAATACATCTAGTATGAAATGATATCACCCCTAATCCTCGTTGATCGATAAGGGTTTTGATTTCTGGATAACATTCTGATTCCACTCGAGTGATCCACCATGTCTGCACCCAATCTTGTATCCCTACACACAATAAGAAAAAAAATAATACACCAGATGATATTACTCAGAATATCGTTAGATAAAAACCAATAAAATAAACCATATAACATGTTGAATACAATTTCATATAGGGAAGGAACATATGTTTCCATAAATCATGAAAAATATTACAATTCTTATACCTTCATCACAAATATTCCTCTTTGAAATCCATTAGAGTTTCGCCATTGTATCTAGGAAATGAGAACGGATATCAGCATACAAGTGGCAAGGACCTCACAAGTCTTCTAAAAAATTCCAAGACAATAGCATAGACTCAATATGGCTTTCCAAAAACTAGTCTAGCCCTCTCAAATGACCCTATATAAATGGGTAGAGGAGGGGTCCCAAGAGGATTTATGTAGACGCTTAGGATGACAAGAAGTCATATAAAATTATAACTGATAAGTCTTGGATAGCTCGAATAGGTGAAAAATTGAACTAATCTTCTAGGGACTAAGGTACTCGAGAATTCATCCTCAGACACTAGCACAAAAAGGGGTAAAAAAGTCCTTGGACCCTCCCATAAGGAATTTTTGGGAACATCTTGAATGCTTTGGGTGCTCTAATATGCCTTCATCCATGCGTGCAGGAGTCAAGGTCATAAAAGTTCCCATAAATCGGTGTTAGAAGCATCTGGGATGCTGGAGACACTTCCATAGGATGTAATGGATCCATCGAGGGGTCAAACTGGGGAAAAATAGGTCCCCAAGTATTGAAGAATTCAAATAGCCATGAGGACTAAGGGTCAGTAATCTAGGGGTGTAAAACAGGATAATAACAGATACCCCCTAATTTATGAGGTCAGAAGAGAATTTAATGGTGGAAATACACTATTATAAATCTTAAAGGTCAAAACATGAGTGAGGAAGAGAATCCATGGATGTCGATAAGAATACTCTAGAGCTGAAGTCTCATGTGTGTTGATAACATCCCCAAGGTGATAATATACATGCTCGGTCATAAGAAATTATTTAACATGGCTTCAAAAACATACACTATGGATCCATGACATAAAAAGGCTAGAATATGGCCATGAAAGACATACACAGTGGATCCACATGACTCCATAAATAATGCATAGCCACTAACAAGTACAACCATGTATCTATGTCACAGTATACATTAGTAGGACTATGGACACATGACAGAGATAGAAGTGTAACAAGATAACCCTCAAAGTACATAAATGATACATAACTCCAATGCATATTGGGAAGGATACCATATAAGAGTGAGATTTCCATAACACAATGTGTTTTACATAACCCCGATAATACGAATCTACATCATTCGAATAGATGAGTTGATCTCGAGCATGGTAGAAACCTCCTGATTACCATCCAATGAGGTATACTCGTAACAAACATGCAGGAATCCACTAATGAGGAAAATGGACCCCAAGGTACCTATTAAAGTCCATAAAGTGTGAATAAATGAGTTGACGTAGAACACTATTGAACTCGACGTTCATGATCCAATGATGTATACCCACTATCGATCATGAGGAGAACTACCACTAAGGTCTACAAGCTTCAAGGTACTACCAGTTCCTAGATCAAGCTCCTGGATAATCAATTGAAGTCAACAGGAGAATATACATTGAAGGATGGCCTTAATGTATCCCCCATCAATCGATACGGAACATACGAGGATGATGTGATGTATGGAATAATTCACGAAGAAATGAATTAAACCTAACATAGGGATGGCCGACTCAAAAAATGGAAAGGAAATAGGCTACTACAGATGGCAGACACAGAATGAGACTTCCGATGAACACATAGTGGCATGACACAAAAGTGACTTGGCAACATGACTAATGAGCACTATTTGATATGATTCAATGACATAGGAGGCATCAAGGCATGCTCCATATGACTGGAAGAGTAACCATCTAAAGGAGTAAAGAGACTCATATGGATGGTACAACTCCTACGCAAGCTAAAATACAACTATGAGATATTGAAGTACACATGTTCCATGTTAAAAGGCGATGCAATTGATGCTCCCATGTTCATGATTAATGGAAATAAATGTTCCCTTCTATTTTTTTAAGTTCCTTTTTCGTAAATTTGTCCCTGAAGCCTAAAAAAGAGATAAAACTATACAAGGGTGAACCTCCTAACCATAGAGGACTAGGGTATTCATTTTCCATGACTAGTGTATAGTAGTCTGGAAAAGTGTTAAAATTATACTGGGTAGATGACACTTCAAGTATTTTAATGAGCATGAAGTAGACAATTTTACTCGAAAATATTTTCTAATTTAAGGAGTCTAAAAAGAGCTTAAAGAAAAATCCTCTTAGGGGAATGATTGGTATAGAGGATAGTAACTAGTTCTGGTAATGGTGGATCTACTCATGAAATAAACAAGACAAGAGGCTAGATAATAAGACCACTCATCATAGCAGTTCCTCTAAGAAAGGGTCAAACTCCAAGTGAAAGTGGATGATAGGCAGAGAAGATGATGACGATTGAAGAGAAAACCAAGGATCAAACTGAAATAATAGGCTAATAAAAAATGGAAATTACAAGGAGATAATAATGGAATCCTCCTAGGGTATGGTCATAAAAAAGAAAAAGAAGAAGACATGAGGATCAGATTCTAAGTCATGAAGGGTTACACGGAGGGATTTTGAAAAGAGGAATAAAAAATGACCGCATGGACACCAAATTGGAATAACGGTGCTAACTAGGGTATACCTGAGTAGGTAATCTATACCGCCAATCTATGACATGCATAGAGGAAGTGGTGAAAGTGGAAACTTGACGAGGTTAGAACTAAGGCATAAAAATGGTGTTGATGATCAAAATGTAAGATTGGAAAAAATTGCCTACCCTTATATGCCAGTAAAAGGATCATACCTCATACCCATTTTCATAAATGGGATCTTCCAAAAATAGACTCAAAATATCACTCTCCAAACCAACTGCAAAAGGTAAGCTATAAAAAGCATTATAGAGACAAAAATCCCTTCAAGCCGTACAAATTAAAAATGGAATATTCCAAAATATGCCAAAAATTATTTATAAAAGAAATTCATACCTCATTATTTTGTAATGTGACGTTGTACCTTAAACAATTCCTTGCTGTGTAAATGAATCCGTGCTCAAGACATTCAAATAACTATGTCACAGAGATATGGATCCATGTTCAATCACCTCCAGAATTTAATCATTGTATCTTCAAAATAAAATGCTATAAACGATCCACAATACTATTATTTGCTGATATAGAATGAAATGTTCAGAAGAAGAATGGAAGGAAAAATCCCAAAATAATATGCTGCTGTACATAATCTATCATCTCAAACTTTAGAAGAATGAAAAGCAAAGAACAGTTAAAATGAAGGAGCGCCTATTAAGGGTTTTAACACTTATTTACACATGAAAAAAGAGACCTGCTGCTTCGATACTTCATTTTATTCAAGGATTGAAAATACATTATGTAAACTAGGAGACGAATCAATATCAACAAATTCTAGAAGTTTGTATTTCCTTCATTAATCACTTGAAAACTCAGTACAAAGATCACTGTCTGGAGATCTGAAAACCAAAACCACCTCTCCTCCTCCTATCTTCGTTTTTATATCAGCCATCTAAAATAACTTCCTAACTGCTGTGATCAGTTTTGAAACAGATTCTTGAAAGTACTAGAATCATTTAAATTTACAAAATATTTGTTTTAATATTATATATATAATATATAATATAAAACCCAAAAATCGAATTGAAAGTTTTATAAGGGCGAATAGCGCATTTTGGGTCCCACTACTATGCATTCATATTAATAATAAAGTCACCCATGGTTTTGGAAAACCCAAAACTACCTACGGGGGGTGCTGATGGAAGCTTGTACGAAATAACCTTGAGACCCCGTAGTGCACCATAACCGTCGATCTTGTAGATGGTGGTTTCAATCAAACCATTTTACGGGGGTGCCATCTCCCATAAAATTCGTTTACTTTGAACCCCCGTAAACCGTTAGATCTGAGCTAGCTGATCCAAGACATCGATTTAACTGCAATATTGTATGCGTTTGTTCGCCTACACAACTGTGAGCCACAAAACAAATTCAGAACCACTTCTGAACCATCTCATCATTCCGCTTGCAGATCTCAGCATCTTCCAATACATCTCATCATTCTCAACTGCTTTCTCAGTAGCATCAACCGGATTTTCGTTATCTTCAGTTATCTTATCAAGCTTCAAGACATAAGCCTGTTTAAAATATGCGACCTCCAATGGTCCTTTCTTTTCACGAGAGACGGCCCGATGTCAGAATGCAGAGTCTAAGGCTGTTAATTACTTTGTTGCAAGACCAGTGATAGATTTAGTATCGCATCTTTAGCATCTCGATGTCTGCCTTTTTGTTGTTTGTTTGCATTGTGCTCTTCACTTTTAGCTTTGAGGAAAAAACTAGATTCCTTTGAATCGAATCACTGGATTCAAAATCCATCGTATGCAGATATGAAATCTCTTTTCTTTTCAGGCCTGTCAACAGTTCCCCCATGTTCTCTACGACGCCATCGAATGGTATTTGTCAGCGACCAGGTTCCCCCGAGGATCCAGAGAGTCTGCCGCATCCAATCAGTGATAGAAGCAATTCGTGCTGACCTTTCCCACGTTTCTGAGGCGCAGGAGCTCGACTCGTGATCTTTCCCTTCCTAGGGATTTTCGTCTTCTGCATCATGCATTTTCATGATTGTATTACACATTTGAAATTTCAAATGCATGATATGCGAAAACAAAACATGAAGTTCTGTATTATGTTTTGTGCCGATCTAATGATGCATTGAAGAAAAGGAAATTAAGCCTTCTTGAGAGATTGTCTCATTTGAATACCGAGCTTCATGTTCATAGTTGCAAACCTTCTGCGTAATCTGCTCTTTCAATCGAAGCTCTCCATTTGTCTGTGTATGTTTATTTGGCAGCTGTAGTGGCCATTCAACCTGTTTTTTATCGACAATTCTTGCAGCAAGACCCTCTTACCGCTATAATCAAATTTTTCATAAGCTTTATCTGGAATAATGTCCTCCTACCACTTATTAGCTTGCAGGGGCACCTCTTCCAAATCATTATTTTTGCTTTTCCAATCCACTCTGCCTTTTTTCTTATCTCCTTGAACTTGTTCCATTTCGATAATTGTTCCTCAGCAACCTTAAATTGCCCAGAGCTTCTCCCGACTTTTTGCTGAGTAAAATTGTGCTACAACATCTGGCTCCAATTGGGGACAGTACTTTGGTAGCAAAGTGCTGAGAACTTGTAGATCAGTAGCCTTTATTGGGCATGGAGTCAAGTCAGACAGAATTTTCTCTCAATCCAAAATCTCTGAAAATTTCAAAACTTCTCTTCTTCTAGGATCTTTGTTCTTGAACTGAAAATGATAAACTAGAAACACTGCAACTGTAAATGCTCAACTCCTAAGCTTATTTATGTACAACTCCTATATATATAAGCATGGTGGAACTTAATCAAGTGAAATCATCCTTCCAATGGAACCAATCCAGCATCTGCTTGTTAGATTTAATACCATCATACTGCTGAGATTTAAAAATCAAAAGAGGAATGTACCATGAAAAATTTTCATCTACAAAATTTTGTACATACCCTGGCATTGAAGCTTGTTGCTGACCGAAGAAATTTGTCATATATTCAACAATTGGATCATAGAACTCATGAGACAAAACTTTGGTTACCTTCTTTTCTTGAATGTTTTGCTGACATCTTTGAACATGGCAGCTTCTTTCATTGTTTGACCCTTCAATTAGGAACTGTGTGTTAGGAAGTTGACTGCCACTTCCTGTAGGCAGGCATTTAGGCTGAAAATATGCATCCAAGGTTTGCTCTCCATAATGCTGATGTTCTTCACTTAACATCAATTTATGACTAGAATCTTCCTCTTGCAAACATGTCTGAGAAACTGCACTATTTTCCTCACTACTCACAAAATTATTGCAATGATCTTCCATGCTTTCATAATGTGGTTCAGCTGTTGCAACTAAGTTTTGATTAGAATCGTCAAAAGAATTAAATTCTTGTTTGTCAACAATACAAGAACCTTTTGACGCTTTTTGGAAATCTTTATTTGCCTCTGAACTTACATTCTCTTGTAAATAAATTCTAATGTTTCCTTCACAAACCCTCTTATCTTTGACAAAACTTGGACTTTCTGCATTGCAGGAAAAATTTCTAGAAACCCACGCATTATCTTAGATTTCTTGCGCATGGAGAAACATCAGCTTCAGAGTAATAGGCTTTCTCTCTTTGAGATAAAAAGCCAAGGCAACAGAAAGAGCTTTCAAATAATAAACCATAGCTTCTGCCTCTGGAGGTCGAATTTCTTCTGGCATGCTGAAATAAAATTTTTGAAACCTCCTATTAAACTCAGAGATTGATTCATTGCTTTGCCTTTGGATAGAATATAATTATAAGAGGTGCTCTTCATATGACTTACTCTCGCCCTAATATGTAAGAAATACATCTTGAAGATCTTTCCAGGAATTAATTGAACCTGCTTCCAAACACTGAAACCATTGCTGAGCATCCTGTTTTAAAGAATGGCAAAACATCCTTAAAGCTACGTCTTCATAAATGATTTGAAATTTGTCCAGGAAGTATTCAAATTCCAAGATATGTGATTTAGCTGAAAGGTCCTTCTCCTTCCCGGAGAAACTTGGCAAGGACTTGAATCCTTTTGAAGGATATTGATGGAGAATAGTAGGCAGCTTCAGGGGTTTAAAGATTTCTCTGTTTTTGAACTGAGAAACAGTCAATTTATTATGTGGCAGAATATTATCATCCAAAGATGATGAATCATCACCTTTATGCCCAGACCGTGACTGATTATCTTCCGGGATTGTAATACAACAATCATCCCTCCTTTCATGTTTAGGAGATACATCTGTGTTAAGATTTATAATACAAGCTGAAGAAAAATCATCATTTTCCAATAATGAATTTACATTTTGGGCTTTATAACCGTCTGAGAAAATAAAGCAGGAAATAATCCTTTTAAGATAAAAGCGAAAATAAACCACTAAACTGACAGTAAAAAATAGAACCTCCTTTAAAAAACGGAAATTCTGATACATGTTTTTTCCATGATACTTTCTCATCTTCTTGCCAAGAAAATTCTTCATCTAATGAAACCTTCATCCGTGGAGTCACCAGGTGAATAATAAACAATCAATCTTCAAATCTGAATCTTGTTCACCATCAAAAAGAAAGGATTATGAAACCATCTGCTGCAAGGAATTTGACCTCGCATTTGGCTTTTTGAAAATGAGAATTATGTAAATAGTAAACACAGCCAAAAACTTCCTCCTCACTGAACAACCAGAGGAAGTAGAAAGAAAACCCAGGGAAATGAACTTCGCTTCTTCGTTCCCCGGTGACGGCGCCAATTAATGTTGTTCCTTAAGAAACAATTCCTTGCTGTGTAAAGGAATCCGTGCTCAAGACATTCAAATAACTATGTCACAGAGATATGGATCCATGTTCAATCACCTCCAGAATTCAATCATTGCATCCTCAAAATCAAATGCTATAAATGATCCACAATGCTATTATTTGCTGATATAGAATGAATGTTCAGAAGAAGAATGAAAGGAAAAAGCCCAAAACAATATGCTGCTGTACAGAATCTATCATCTCAGACTTTAGAAGAATGAAAAGCAAAGAACAGTTAAAATGAAGGAGCACCTATTAAGGGTTTTAACTCTTATTTACACATGCAAAAAGAGACTCCGCTCGCTTCGATACTTCAATATTATATTCAAAGACCGAAAATAAATTATGTGGACTAGGACGAATCAATATCAAAAAATGCCGAAGTTTGTATTTCCTTCATTAATCACTTGAAAACTCGCACAAAGATCGATCAAGCCAGAGATCGGAAAACCGAAACCTCCTCTCCTCCTCCTATCTCCTCGTTTTTATATCACCATCTAAAATAACTGTTAATTTCTTAGAATCGCCTTGAAAACTGATTTTGAAAGTGCTGAATCATTAAATTTATTAAAACATTTGTTTTAATATTATATATAATATATAATATAAAAACTAAAAAATCGAATTAAAAGTTTTAAAAGGACTAATATGCTATTTGGGTCCCACTACTATGCATTCGTATTAATAATAAAGTCACCCATGGTTTTGGAAAACCCAAAACTACCTACGGGGGGTGCTGATGGCAGCTTGTACGAAATAACCTCAAGACCCCGCAGTGCACTATAACCGTCGATCTTGTAGATGGTGGTTTCAATCTAGGTATTTTACCTGGAAGCATTTATTAAAATCCGTTTACTCGAGCCTCGCAAACCGTTAGATATGAGTAAAGGATCCAAGTCGTCGATTTAACTTTAATATTGTATGCGTTGGTTTGTCCATCTAACCGTGAGCCATGTGGCACATTCGGTAACTACCAACCATCTCATCATTCTGCTTGCAGATCTCATCATCTTCCAATACATCTTAGCATTCTCAACTGCTTTCTCAGTAGCATCAACCAGATTTTCGTTATCTTCAGTTATCTTATCAAGCTTCAAGACATAATCCTGTTTAAAATATGCGACCTCCAATGGTCCTTTCTTTTCATGGGAGACGGCCCGATGTCAGAATGCAGAGTCTAAGGCTGTTGATTACTTTGTTGCAAGACCAACTATAGATTCAGTATCTCATCTTTAGCATCTCGATGTCTGCCTTTTTGTTGTTTGTTTGCATTGTGCTCTTCGCCTTTAGCTTTGAGGAAAACTAGATTCCTTTGAATCCAATCACTAGATTAAAAATCCATCGTATGCGTATATGAAATATATTTTCTTCTTCGTGCTCCGTCAACAAAGGCTCTACATGTTGGCTACGATGGAACTGTCATATGTGCCGCGAACTGTGTTCCCGAGGATCCAAAGAGTCCGCCGTATCCAATCAAAGGATGTGGCCACTCCGTGCGGCCATTATTTCCCATGTTTCCGAAGTGCAAGAGCCGACTTGTGATCAGTCCCTTCCTAGGGGATTTTCCAATCCGCATCATGCATTTCATGATTGTATTACACATTTGAAATTTCAAATGCATGATATGCAAACAAAACATGAAGTTCGTATTATGTTCTCGTGCCTATCTAACATGCATTGAAGAAAAGGAAATTGGCCTTCTTGAGAGATTGTCTCATTTGAATACCGAGCTTCATGTTCATAGTTGCAAACCTTCTGCGTAATCTGCTCTTTCAATCAAAGCTCTCCATTTGTCTATGAATGTGTATTTGGCAGCTGTAGTGGCCATTCAACCTGTTTTTTATCGACAATTCTTGCAGCAAGACCCGCTTACCGCTATAATCAAATTTTTCATAAGCTTTATCTGGAATAATGTCCTCCTACCACTTATTAGCTTGCAGGGGCACCTTTTCCAAATCATTGTTTTTGCTTGTCCAAACCACTCTGCCTTTTGTCTTATCTCCTTGAACTTGTTCCATTTCGATAATTGTTCCTCAGCAACCTTAAATTGCCCAGAGCTTCTCCCGACTGCCATTAGTAAAATTAAAACAACAAGGAGCATGAGGAAAAATAAGGAGTAATCTTGCAAGGTTTGAGAGAGCGAAAGTATGAGGAGCAAAGAGGAATACATTCCAACACGTAAGTAGAAATCCTCCATCTCTATATCAAATACTTATAATATCATTCATTGTTGATTTTTTAAGAGGGTTTGATTTTTATTGAGAATATTCATGGGTCCCTAAATGGAGATATACCATATCATAATATTTCTTAGGGAACATAAAATATATATTAAATATCCTTCTAAAATTAATAATTTTTTGTTATGCTTTAATATGTTCTTAGGGAATTATCGTGGGTGCCTCTGCCACTCCCGAAATCATCCTCCCTCGTTTCGGCCTCATATGTCATCATGCCATATGAGCATAGAATGTGCTTCCATCAGGCGAGAAAGTGTGGCATCCACTCCACTCCCCATTGTTGATGGCTACCGGAAGGGAAGTGAACCTCTCCGTGGATTGGGAAGAGCCGAGTTTGCTTGACCCTGTCAACCTTTCCGCCCAGTTGTCCCTTCACCTCCCAACTCCCCGCTTCGCAATCCCTGCCCTTCATCAAAAAATCACCTCGAAATGCACATCGCCCACGATCTCACTTCGCAAAAATGGCACCATGCCTCAGGTAGAGCGCTTTCTAGCGATAGTCATCACTCCAAAGAAGGCACAGTTCTTGGAGGAACATTACTAGAAGGAGAATGAAACCATTCTTTACATGTAGCTCCTCCAATGCGCTACCGCCTGCAAAATATATTCTCGACTGTATTATGTCCACACGAACAAAGGATGGATAAGGAGGTCTCTATGCTTACAGGATTGTGAAAAGTTCAAAGACTTCGAAGAAGAATGACGACCTACCCTAAGTTCAATTTTTGGGTGCTCACCTCTAACTCCAGCTATCCTCTGGCGTTATCTAGTTTGAATTTTTTTTGGAACTTTTTGCTATTATGTTACATTTTCAGTCTCAAAACTAGATATTTTGGCTTCCCATCTTCGGCAGCTCTTAATACTCTCTACTCATGGACTGGTTTCCCCACTTGGGGCTATCCTTATTTTGTTGTTAAACTTTTGATAATTCCCTCCATAATTGGCTTGCGAATTGTGGAGGATAAGCATTGTAATGTTTTCTTGTGTATAATATAATAGAATTAGACTAAATTAGGAAAAAAATTATTTTTTCTTAAGAAGGTTTAATGATAATTGCATATTTTTGCCTAATATTATTAATTTTTGTCAAAGATTGTGAGAATATTGGGAAAATTATGAAGATTTGGAGAAGGAGATAATTTAGGGACTTTCTCCCTACTACTCGAGGATATATATAGGAAAATAAATGAACAAAATATCACAAAATTATTGAGAAATTATAGAGAGATTTTGGAACTCCAATTATTGAGAAAATCGAGGAATGTGTTCCTTGTCATTTACTACAAACTGCTAGTGTTGGGAACTAGATCCACTATTTGAGGGATTTTGGAGGGGAAAGCTTCCTTATTTAAAGGGGAATGCTTCCTAATAGTTTTTTATAAGTACCAAATCGAATTGGCCTATAGGGGCATGTTTTGTTTAGTCTTATTGTGGAGATAACTTGTTTTATGGAAGCTTCACTTTCTTTTCTTGCATGGATGTACTTGGACTGTTTCAATAATGAAGATTGTTTCCATTTTTAACTCCTAAGGCTTGGATTCTTCCATAATAATATATTTCCTCATTGTGCTTGGCCATCCCAGGAGCATCAAATCCCTCTTGTAAAATTTATTTATGTTCTTTTCACTTCTTATTCACCTGCATCTCTTATTTTTGTTTTTCATATTTCTGTATTTAGTATTGTTTATTTTCTTGTTGTAGGATTGAGTTAGATTATTTGAGCTATTTTGGAGGATTTTTATAGGTTAAAAATAATTATTCATCTTTATAATAACTTTGTAAGGTAATATTAACCATTAAGCTACTTGGAGTTGGTTACTAGTGCACGAATATAAGATTTCTGGAAATGCCTCGTAGAGAAATAGTAGTAAAGTTCTTATACTTTTTAGAAACGGTTAATGATATCGATTTGACCCAATTCCACTTATATTATGTTTTAATAGTGTTAAATTTTATATAAAAATTCACCCCATTTCATTTTCACTTTATTAGGTTAGGCATTTGATAGATTAACTAGCTCACTAGCTTTTGAATTTCCAGATTTTAGAGTAGTAATTTTATGTTATTTTTTTAGCACGTGTGAACATGGGGAATTTTTAGGGATTCCACTTGGAACAAATACCTAATACATCATACTTAATAAAAAAAATTCTAATCCAAATTTCATTTGATTTATTTAGTGATTCAGTGATTTATTTCGGAAATCGACTTGTCTGTAACAAAAACAAAGTTGCATGTAGCACCTTGTAGCATGTGTAAATTTGACCAAATTTTCTCCCAAATGTTGTTTTTGTCTCTTAGGCTTGCATCATCACCCCTTGAATCTAAATACATGATTGAGGAAGAATAAACACTACTTAGGACATTCATTTGAAAAAATTAGATTAGGTCTTTTTATTTGAATTCATGCCCTTAGGATTTCAATTACAAATTGTTGTTCTTGCCTAGGATTTATTTATTTTCAAAGAAACATTTCCATTTCTTCAATTATTTTAGCCTTTTATTTCATGAAATTCCATCCATTACATCAGATGAACTAAATAAGGAAACATTATATGCTGCACACATAGTGTCGATACCTCTTATATCTATACGAACACCAGGTTGATAATTAAAGTTGGTAGCCTTAGTAGTTGTACCATTCTTGTTGTAATATTGAGGCTCATAAATTTTTTGTGCCATTTCGAGGGAGGTGTCAAAGTATCCATTGCTTTCTTCACTAGTTGATTAATTTCTTTTATTTCTACAAAAACAAAAAATTTCATTACGCATATTTCATTTCAAAAACAGAAAATTGCACTGAATTAGAATTCTTATTGGAAAAAATTAAAAATACTTCTTTAACACCAACACCCCCCCACCCCCCATTTGATCATGTGGTACAGTAAGAACCACATCACCAACCACTTTTAGAGGTAAAAGAAGACTATATGTAAGAAAAGGTAGAATAAATGAATGGAGATGATGACAATGAAGAAGATCGTCCTGGATTTCCCATTCAAGATATTGATGTCAGTATGCATATGAAGAGCATCCCTCCATATTTCCTTCACAACTTCCATGGTATGAGGTCATAAGATCCAAAAACATTTCTCTTTGAAATTGAAATACTTCATAGATCTTATGGCTACTTATCACACACTCAAAAATTGAGATTGTTTCCAACAACATTGAAGGATAGATCTCTTGAATGGTTCATGAGTTTGGGTACCAATTTAGTAAGGTCATGGAATGATATGAAAAAGATATTTATAGAAAAATATAAATACCATGATCTTAAGGAAACAAATTTTAGAATGAATCAATAATAAGATGAGAGCATTGAGGATCTAATAGATAGGTTCATGTTTAATGTTAAGAGGGGAAATTTACAACATTTAGGATTTGACACACTACAAACCCTATTACTTAGAAAAATTAGGGATGAGGGGATCGATCTCATTAATCTCATGAGTAGAGGAGATGTATACCAATTATCATTTGAATAAATTTGTGAAACATGCAAGAGCATATCAAGAGGAAGGGAAATATTAAGAAATTCAGCATCAGCATTGGTAAGTCAAGATGAACTTGGAAACTTTCTTGATAAATTTAAAATACAAATTCTTTGCAATCTAGGTGAACAAGTATAAATGTTATAAATGCAAAATGAGCAAAAATAAGATGTTGATTTTTCTGTTATCCATGCAAAATCATATGCTACTGAATATTTTCCATCATTACCAAGGTTTAAGTAAGCGTACCAAGAGGATAATGGAGAAAATCAATCACCAAAGAAGCTACGTTATGTAGCTCCAAGAATACCATGACAACCTAGTCAACTTGATATGATGCAAGGACCTACTTCACAATTTTAATCTTATTCACATCCTTCTTAAAATAATTGAGAGAAACTCCCTCCTTGGAAACCTTGGCACTATATCAACAGGTCCCGTAATTTTCTAAGCACTATATCAGTAGATCCATGTATTTTCATTTATAGCAGCCGTTAGTACCAGTAAAAACTGCTTTGTCATAGCCTATGGAATTTTGTATAGAAGTTGTTCTTCATATTTTATGTATGGGTCCTTAAAGTCTTGTTTGGCCTAGATTGAATGTCTTTTTCCTCAAGATCTTGTACCCATTTTCTGCTATAATATCTAATAAAATGGCTCTATGATCTGCTCCTATTTGATGTGTTGCTATTTCACCTCATTTTCCAATTATATGTTCTTTATTCATGTTTTTCCTAATTTTTTTATATTACATGATAAATGAGTTCCACAGGCTTATCTAACGTGAGAGTTCCAGTGGAGGGATATGGAGTTGGTGAGTCCTTGGAAGTACAACTCAACTTAGGCACATCATATGATTTGGCTTGTGTAGTCACATTCCCATATTCCTTTCACATAAAGACAAATGAACTATGATGGGGATGGGAAAAGGACCCTTCATTTTCCCCTTGAGAAGGTCGAGAAGGTTGAGGAACCATCTGTTGCTGAAGTTGTGTAGGGAATGGATGAGTGAAGATGGCAGGCTATCTAGTAGACGATGGTGAAAGAAGCATATGGACTTCATCAATTCAAGGCCATTAATGAGTAAGGTGGTCATCTTGAAAAATTTTATACGGAAACTTGACTTTGTGACGATGTTCACTAGCGCCCCATCCTTGATTCTAAGGGTTGGGTTAGTACCCTTAAGAATTTTTATTCTTTGGTTTATTTCACTTATTATTATTTTTACCACTCAATTATTGGTGGTTCATCAGCTGAGTGGACTTCACCATGAGAACATCGGTGAAATTCTTAGGAAGGGGCTATTTAATAGATCCAGCCACACTTGTTGGGGTTTGAAATGTAAGAATCAATTGCCCAAGTTTAGGAGCAAGTTGGCTCATGGAATCAGAAACATACTCAATCACACCATCGGTGTCTGTGTGAGAGACATGTTTTAAAGGGTCAATAAAAGGCCTAGGGGCATTAGGTAACACTCCGTATAGCGTACCTGACTAACTAAGATAAGATCAAACTTTTGGGAAGCTAAATGGCTTGTTCCTCTGTAAAAATTCTAAACATAGAAACGTCCTTTGAAATTTTAGGTAAGAGAGATCGAATGAACCATTTACATAAAATTTCATTGGGCAACTAGTTCTCACTAACCTCTTGTGATGACGCCACTCATGAATGTGATAAGAAATTAATGTGGAATCATATTGTTTGAAGTTGGAAAAGATGTCAAAGTCGATATCATATCGAGCAAGAATCTAGAAGTGTGTGAGAGAGGTTTGAGCTAGGGAGGCAAAGTGACCATAGAATGCAATATCTAACTCGATGTACCACTTTGTGTCATCCCTAGGTAACATACATTGGAACAAGAAAATTTTAATAGAAGCATCCTATAATAATTATATGAGCATCATAAATCATAGGTGGTAATGTGAGTGGATGGGTCCTCCCCATGCTTCCCTTCAACCTTGGGAATATTTGACGTAAATTTGCGGGTCATGGATGGCCACTAGGAATCATTATGGATGGGGTCATTAGTGAATTTAGAAAGATCTTGTAAATTGAGAGAAGATAAAAATGGATTGCTGAGTTGAATAAATGGGTAATAGGTAGAAAAAAAATATTTACCAACCTTGATGTCCCCCCATATAAGGATTAGATTGATGGACTTATTGGTGGAGGAAAGGGTTTTTCCCAACATCAGATTGTTGTGGGAAAAAATAACTAGTGGATGGATGTTTCCCCCCAAGGGTATATGCTCCAAAAGAGAAAAGGATCCTTGAGATCATGATTTCTCAGGGGTTGTAACCAGGAGTGAAAAAAGGACCACTCTACACAGTAAGACTGACATGACAAGGATGAATTTTATGGGAGACTATATTGGTAGCAGGGTTTCCCCTAAGTAAACTATCCCCCCCAGGAAAGGTGCAGGTGGGTGGCATCCCTACAAAGGGTGAACTATACCAAGCTTGTGAGATGATAGAAGCCACATTTCCCCGAGGCAGAATAGGGAACACTAATGATCCTCCCCCACATATTTCCATAGGTAACCATGCCTAACTGAGGAGTAAGAATCATTCATTGAGATGCATAACATAAAGCATAATTCGTTAAACTTTGATCCTCCTTTCTATTAGCTTCATATCTGTCAATCAATACATCAATTTTTCCTTACAAAACCATTACAAAACCCTTCCACGCACATAGCCAGCGGAGTCCGGACACAGCGAGGACTAGGTATCTACACACATAGCGAGCAACAGCCTCTAAACCCAAACCAAAAACCCTTACAAATGCATAAACTTATCATAACATCAATAATTCATTACATAACATTCACTACTTAGCTTAAGCATGATCTATCTACTTATATATGCATAGCGAGAAGATACTATGGTCTCAAACCACGGATTGAGGACCATAGTTTACCCTTAAGCCCATTTACATCGAAATTGGGGACTTTGAGCCACCCCAAAGCCCCTTGAATCCCTTTGTGCAACATGCACATACAAAATTATACAAAAATGTCTTCGGAACTTGTGCCTCATGGTACCCCGCTCCAATAGGCCCCCAACATAAACATGTCACTCGTCCCGAGTCACCTAGGCATTGAATCCTTAGTCTTGGCCTGAATCATTTTGACAGAAGTTTGGAGAGGGAGAAATAACTCAATACTTTGCATTGTTACACTCTATGCTTGGTGAACCATATCTTTTGTAATAGGCCCCTTTGTGCCATCTTGACACTATTCTCAGTTTTCTGAATGATTTTCAAAGTGTTGCTAAACATTTGCGATAATTGCATCACCTATTCTTCCCATGGTTGCATGCACTCCTTGAATACGTTCTCCTTCTAGTACAAGTATACAATCTCTATCTGAATTGTTCTGCACTCCTATAGACAAGTGAGGTGTTTTGTAATGACTAATGTAGGTGCCACTATCCTGATTTATTCAAATTGTTGTTCCTTCTAGTTGAGTGCGACGAGAAACTGCTGCACTACCCGATCATTTTGGACAGAGGTCCAAACATCCATGGTCTTGTTCAATAAAATATCACTCTTCGTGACTGTATTATAATTATTTTCCCTTCCCTATTTTACTTCCACTGCTCTTTGCACGCGAGCCTCTGGTGGTGTCTCAAACTGCAATTTTGTCTGGATGTCCGCGATCTACTTCTCATAATCTATCTGGATTGTTTGCAGTTTCATGTGCGATGCTTTCACTGCAACGGCCAACCATTCTAACTTTTCAGTGGGTGCAGCTGTGGCATGAAAACTAAAATATCTAGGCAGACTTGGTTGATTTTATCCTCCAGCATAGTGCATTGGGCTTATACTTCCCTGGAGGATTATTCTGTTTTTTGCTGTTGTTGGTTTTCTTGTACAACCTATTGTTGTGAATCCTTTGTCTTTGTCTGTGCGGTATCCTTTGTGTACTGAAGCTCATCCACGATCATTGAATGTAGAAGATGTAATTTACCTGCAGGCAACACTGAAATATTAACATGCACATCACTTGTACCACTGAACTCGACATGCTGGTTAGTGTCTATTTGGATTGATGGCAGGGGGATGTGGACAAAGCGTGCATCCCCTGATGCTGGTAGAGCATCATCCAACGGTTGCATGCTAGTTACTGGTGTGCTAGTCTGGCTCACCTGAATCATGCTCTCTTGAATTTGGCTCGCCTAAACTTTTAAACCCTTAAATTTGACTTTCACAAGTTCTAGCCTAAACATGTACTAAACTTCCAAATCAATCTATTGGTCTTCAGTCTTAGACGTGACATTGTTCAATATTTCATTGAGGTCATCCTTTGTGAATGTCAGGACCTATTTCCATGCCTTCTTGGAACCCTTTTTCTTCTTACACGATCCACAAGCGGCATGAGATGTGTGCTTAGTTCCTCTGGATGTATCGACTTTTCCTGTCTCCTTAAGCGTAGATCCATTCTTCTCGAGCACAGTTGTGGTGTCAACAATTTCTCCGGTTTTTGTAGGGGTGGATTCCTTCTCTGTGTATTTTTCAGTGACATTATTTGTCACTGTTGTTGGAGCTATCTTTGTAGGGTTCTTAGTGGCTTTCTCTATAGATTTTTCTAGTCAGAGTGCACTGTTTCATCGGCGTAGGTGGTGTCAACTAGGCCGGAAACCATTCTATTGTTACTCTGACTAAGTCATCCTCAATCACCAAATATGGAAGCTCATACCATAATCCCTCTACAATGCCTTCTGCGTAGATATGAATGTTATGAAATGTAGCCTTGAAATTCGCGATCATCTTATATTGGTCATATAGTTTGGGTGATATTCGTGGTTTGGATTGCACTGCTTGGTTTAGTGTGGAATCATACAAAACCCATAAGATCTTGTTTTCTTTTCACGCATAGGGTCTGATGATTTCCAGAGAGTGGCATAGTGCACAACATTGAATATTTTTGGCTCAATGTTGAGGAAATGTGTGTCTTACAGGGTCCTCCATCTAATAAAAACAATTAATAAAATGAGCCAAGCATAGTGGAAGGACTTGCATTCCTCTTGTGCATTGTGCACTTTCTCTATGGATTCTTTGCACAGATAACTACACTAGTTCTAATTTACGCCTTTTTCATAGCAACCTGCGAGCGCAATCACATACGTGGGCACCTCCTTAGGCTCGCACTTACCCATCATCTTGGAGGCCAACATGAGCATACCGAAATGTATAGTGGGTTGATTAATTTCCTCCACTAAAAAGCCACGATTCTTCCTTGTGACATTGTATTTTTCTTGATCTCATCTGCCACATCGTTATCTTGCACTTTACCTTCGAATTCACCTATAGGGTCAGTGCCCTTGGGAGGAAGACCTCTGATTTTTTGGATCAATCCTACATCAATAGAGATGCACTCTCCCAACTAGAGCATGTCATCATGGACCAAAGTCAACAACTGTCGGATGTATATCATTGATGGGGTTGCCCCAAAAATGAGGGATCTACAACAAATTGAGTAGGCCTAGATTATGTAGACCTAACACCCCCCTCTTTGGCTCGAGGCACACAATGCCTCCTTCATAGGTGAATTGAGCCAAATAGAGCTCTGGCGTGAGCTCAGGGAACTTCTTCACATCTGCGATGTCCCAATCATCGAACCCTATTTGTGGAATGTTTTCGAGCATGTACCCTTCCATTGGGACATTCTTAGGGATTAGGGGTACTTGGATACTTGTGCACACCTTATCCAAGTCCTTAGGTGCCTTTAAATAGGGTTTTTCGGCATGATGTATCTTGGCAGCCACTAGAATGGGGTTATTTCAACTACCTTCTCGTCCTCTTCTTCAATAGTTTATGAAACTTATGCCATGGGATTTTTCATTTCTCTTCCATTGAATGTCATCATCTGTGGGTATTCTCTGGGGGATATCTATCTATTCGAGAGGAATACTCCTTATTTTCCTTGTATGGCATCGATGTTTCCACAATAGGTACTTCAAGCATGGCAGGGTCATCACCTAGTCTCATAGCTATCATTGTTTCGGGAATGGCGTACCCTAGCCCTTCTCATCGCAATGAATTCTCAAA
Source organism: Pinus albicaulis (assembly GCA_034641835.2). NCBI lineage: Eukaryota > Viridiplantae > Streptophyta > Pinopsida > Pinales > Pinaceae > Pinus > Pinus albicaulis. The sequence goes on along the minus strand of CM076572.1, from coordinate 27,760,185 downwards.
CCCTAGATCCAAACCAAACATCTTCATATCAAAGTAAATGGCAAACAAAGAGCTCGAAGCACAAAAATCATTCAGAAAGAAAAGTGAACTATTGCAACCCCATGGGTCATATTTATACTTGTGGTGCACCCTCAATAACTCCTTGCACATTAAAGACACTCCATTACTAAAAAAATAGTCTCAAATATGGAAAAATACCTTCATTAAATTCATCTTAGACGCTCCCAAAAATGGTAGTAAATTTTTCTTATCTAGTTTTACTATTCCAACAGCTAGTTTTTGACACCTCCACGTGCCAGTCAACCTTCTCACGCAGATACTACGTGCGTGTCACACCTAACTGCGCATATATTCCAGAGCTAAATATAACCACTAATAGACCATACCCCGCCCTTACACAGACTTTTTGACCATGGAACTCAAAGCATAATGGGTAGTGTCCATCGCATCCCACAACAACTGAAGGCTTCACTGACAATCGTCATCCCACTGGAGTGTTGAATCTCTTCTAAGTAATCTGGTCATGGGAACGCTTATCAACTCATACTTTGGAATGCACTCTCTATGATATCCAATAAGGCTTGGCATGGAGCATAGTTGACTAAAATGCAAGGGGACCGAGGTTCCTTTGACCGTGTGTGGTTCCCTAGACTCCACAATTTTCAATTGTCTACAATTCACAGACTGCGTTATTGGCACATTAATAATTTCAAGGATCAAAGCTTGTTCAAATATTTCGAGCTAAATGTAAGAATAGAACTGTCTATCAGCATAGACCATTCACTGGTTCCTTTTTGCAGCTCTGTCTCCAACTACCATTCATTAGGCACCTTTCCCAACGTTTGAATAAACATATGGACCCATTAAGGTCTTGGTTCTACACCCCATACTTGATTCCATTTTGCAAAATGTTTGCACGGGTCCTCTTTACCACAGTATACATCTTCCATTTTAATAACTGGACATTCAAACCGCGGCCTCATCATGTTGGCACGTTCCTCCCAGTTGCCCATATTTTCCTTATGTATTTACCACCTTCTTGCTGGAGTAGTGGGCAAGCCAAGATCCAAAGCATGGAATATTTTTCCTTTAGGCATAGTCCTTTTCGGCTATCCTATAAACATGTTAACATCAGTTGAGCAATCATAGTGTGTTAAATCATGTACTTCATAAGCTATACTACGTATATATTGGATCACACGATTACAATGTAGTGCAGACATCTCATGCAACTAGTTCTGCCAATTTTCTAGTTCTTCATCAGAGTCTGAAAAACAAGAACTATCCTTCCCCCATTTAAGATTCTCATATGTTGTTAGATTAAGCCATTATTACTCGCGAAAAGTTAACTTATATATTTGATCAATCTCATCCTCAACACACATTAGTTCAATATATCTTTGGCCTTATCCAAGATCTAGAGAAATGATTACCCTGACTCCATTTCTTTCAAATTCCATTCTCCTTCTCTTCAGATTGATATCACCCTCCATGTCAATGGCCCAATCTGATCCTAACATCACAGGATAGGGATCAATATCATATACAGTTTGTATGACTTCAAATCCTTCCATCACCTTAACACCCTCTATATTCACCACAACTTGTGATAGCCTCCCTAAACGAATAATCTCCTATTGATTGGGCATGTGCAGTTGGATAGTAGAAGACTCCAGCTTTGGCTCTCCCATGGGGTACCATGTTTTCTTAGTTGTAGCATTAGCATCAGATCCTAGATAAGAAATGACTTGGTATATTTCATAAGCACCAATTTGCGCAACCATAAGCATCTCCCTACATGCTCTCTTCTTGTTCCTGTATATTTTATTAACGATGTGTTGTTCTACCATGGGATTTTCTTTCTCCCCGCAATTATCTATCAATGCATGAATATTTTCGACAACCTTCTTATTGTGCAGAAACTTTATACATGCTTTTAGAAATTGTTTAATCTCCTCATCTCTTCCTATGTACTTTAGTGTTCTACGATATGTTGATGTACTTCCTTTTGCAAATTATTTTTATGCTTCAATAAAGGTTTCTTTTCCACGTTGAAGATTAAATCCTTATTTTATTTCAGGTGCTTTATGGATCCATACATCAGTGTATGGTTGCTTTCCTATATCTTCATTGGTGGCTACACCACTTCGAGTAACCACATTCACACAGGGATCTTCTTCATGAGTTTTTGCGCCAACCATCAAAATATTTTGTGTTAGGTTCTTCTTTTCTTGCATTTTAGTAATAAAGACATGAAATATTTTATAACATGATCAAATTTTCTACAATACATTGAGGAATTTCGTTATGGATTCATAAATTCACGTGCATAATGACCAGCATCTACGAAATTATAGAAAATGATTTTCCCTCTTCCTCGTCCATTTAATCCACCTCCTCGGCCTCTTCCTTTTTCTTGGAATCATCTACGCCCATAAGGGGATTCTGGTGATGTAGGCTCAACTTGCATTCTATATATCTCTGCTTTATCCAACATCATATCAAAAGTGTGGCAATGTTGTTCTTCATTCCCTAATGACGAACATAATTTTCAAAATAACTGCTTCAAATCAGGCTGATATTTTGTGATCCTTGGGCAGGAATCTGCATCATGTAATCCAACAATTTGACAAATAGTACACCATACAGGATTCTTCAATGGATTAGGACCTCCAAAATTTAGATAATTGTTGAAGACAGGGCACTGGTATTTATGGTATTCATAAGCTATTTATTTTATACACCACACCTCTGCACATACCTCCTTGCCTTTGTCTTTGTGCAAAATTTGAATTTTTATATGCATGGCTTCGAAATGATTCTAAATCTATTGAGTTCAGAGTGAAATAGGTTTTGGGGTAGCCTCCAGTTTTATTGCGACCTCCACAACCTCAATTTATGTGGCAATATTTTGTTGACATAATGGTTGGTGCAAATGTGGGAGCAACATAGAAATGAATCATTCCTTATCCTAAGTATCATCAATAACAAATCCAAAATCCTTGATGGTGCACTTCAACCTTTTATCGGCCTCCCATATATATTCATTAGGCTCCTGATGAATATCCTTCATTTATGTCACCATTTGCGCGTATGACTTAGGTTTCTTAAAATACTCCTTTAGGGTTGCTTTAATATCTTTGAAGGTATCATTACGGTTTTCTTGAGCATACCTAATGTTCTATTCCAATGAGAGCTCTTGGAATGTAGTAGTCAGTTGTACTTTTCTAATATAAATATTGTTAACTTGTTGAGCCTCTCATAAGACCTCAGTCGCAAACCAAAAGTGATCAATGTCCTCATTTCCAATGCCTCTGAAATTAGGTAACTTCATTGATGCAGCCATATCTACTTCAGGGGGAAGTGGAGCTGGTGGTGGAGATGGACTGCATTGTGGAGTAGGTGATATATGATGTGAGTTCAAAAGTGGAGTGGATGGAGTGGGAAATAGATTCAAGGTTTTCTAATGTGATGAGTTTCTTCTTAAGAGTCACTTGAGCTAGCAGTTTCTGGTTCAGGTTCACTATCAGATCTAGGCTTCAGAGGGATATTAATGAAATTTTTAGAATCTGCATGATAAATTCTTCCATTGTGCATAATTTAACCTCTTTTATGCATTCAATTAAAATTTTTGCACAAACACCCTCGTTCAAACCATAGTATTTTCAGTAACAATTTTAATGAGTGCATGAACTTACCGCTAGGGCATTTGAAAAGCCTTATGTTTTCCTCAGAATATGACACAAATAGATCAATGGAAAATTATGTCACAAATCCTCCCAAAAGGTGATAAATCCAATGATCTACCACACAAGTGATCTTATTGTCAAACTTATCTACTTGCTGGATCAATTCATGGGTCAACTTAGTGACTGCGTCGTCTTTTATGCAGTGATGGAATTAAAATAAGTGTGATAACCACTCATGTATTTAATGCACAAAATAACAAAATATAATTTCATGCACTCCTGTATAAATATATTTATGTACCCATTGTTGGTTAGACAACTTAGCACTTATATTTTCTTGGAGAGAAAATTCAAGGATCTTTCTATCCTTCAAATCTTATAATCTATTTCGTGATGAATGCCACAACATCTAATCTCCATCAAAATGATCCCAGTCCCAGAAACAGAACCATTTGTTGGCTTGAGAGGTCCTGAACTAGGTTGATAATTTAGGGATAAACCAACAAACCCTCCAACTACTGGCCCTTTCAACAGTGATTTTCTTGCATAGACCAAAGTCTCACTCGAAGCAGTATGGTGGGGTGTTGGAACCAAGTTTCCACACCTTGAGGGAGAAAATGATGAAGTGGTCCTAAAACAAAAACCAATGTGAACTTATACAGATGCGTGAAAGTACATAATTACAAATAATGCACAGTAATTAACAAAATAACAAAAAATTGTTTGTAATATTCCAAAATTATCATGCAACTAATTGGAATATTAACTTTTTCTTTTTTCCTTTAGATATAAGAATAAAGGGGGTAGAGACACCCATAAATCTCTTTAGCAGGAATAAATTCATTATTAATATGAATACAAGTCATCAAAATAGCTGTCTAAAGAACCCTTATGTGTGAATAGGGGATAAAGCATGTGGAATGGGTCAACCTTGACCAAATCAACATCGATGGTATGAAGGGAGTGGACATTGAATGAGAGACAACATAGTTTTGGAGGGATATTCTTTGCATGGAAGTAGCAGTTTTAATGAGTGGGGCCCAAGGTGAGGAAGCTCACCATTCATATAAGGAAGGGAATGGCAGCCATAGAGGGTATTTTTTAATTATTATTTTGATTATGGTCTATTATGACTTGTTGCTCCCTTCAGTTGTTTAGTGGAGAATACAATGTTGTTTAGCACAAGGGTTTTCCCGAGCGGGAATCCCATCTTCATCCTCAGGGGATTTTGAGTGCCCAGTTAGGAGAAGTTATTGAGCTATATTTCTACATGCCGGCATCAAGCCAAGCCACAAATTTCTTCTACATCACAGTTTCTATTTAGATTTGTGCTTTGTTGCAGTGTGCAACATTGGAGGATTAGATAGGGCCATTTCTGACCTAATTTTTTAGTGGAGGAAGCATTACTTCCATTGGGAGGTAAATAAGGAGGGTCCTTGGGCATTATTTTAGTATTTGGAATCTTCCCAAGTCATTACCATCACCTACAGCATAGTTTTAGTCTTTGACTGTGTTTTTTCAGAGGACAGTGAGAGGGAAGGTTTCAGTGTCTCATTTGGGGTGTTTTCTTTTCAGTGAAAGGATCAACCTTTCACTTGAATATTACATAGGAGGAGTTCCACTCATCTCTTCATTCTTTCAACCTCTTCCTTATATGTGATTCAATTGTAGTGATTCTTCAGTCTTAGGGCTATAGATCACCATTTTTATTTTTGTGTATTTCCGGAAACCCTTTCTGGGTTGTCTAGGAAAAGTGATATAGAGCCTTTATCTTTATGTATAACATATTTTGAGGCATAAATAGGATTTTCGTATCATTGCATGTTTCTAGTAGTAGTTATTCTCACTAGTACTGTGCTATAGTAGCTCTCTGGCATTTTTTATAGTAGCAACATCTTACTTTTGAGAGTGTTTGATCATTGGAGGCCTATTTTCCTATAACATAAGATTTGTGCCTCAATATTTTGTAATTAGTTTCTACTGACATGGTTAATATAATGGCTCCATATCTGTCTCAGATATTTATGTAATATTACATACTTCTATTTCCATTTTTATATTCTATATTTTTTCTCTCCCAATTTTGGGATATTACAATAGTATCATAGCATAATCTTGGCTCATCCTGTGAGACATGACATCTATGTCATCAGAAGAAGGAGAAGCTTCTCACAGAAAGGAGAATATTTATGGAAAATACAAAGGCAAGACTCCATTATTAAGAGAAATGAAGGGAAGGAAGTTCTCAAATATTCTTCTCCAAACTATGAATGATATCAATAAAGAAATCAAGGAGATGAGGATGGAGAGACATAGAGATTATCCAAGACAATTTTCACATGAAGAAGGCTCTATTTTTTCATATTATGGGTGTGAGAATTCAGCCACACAAATGGATCCACAACGCTCTACCATGCCTAAATTCATATAAAGAGAGATGGAGGAAGGAGATGCACCAAAGGAGGATACTCTTGGTGACTATATTCAAGAATATCAATCTCAATCTCAGAGGTTTCAGGAGCATCTAAACTTCCAAGGGTTTTTCCAATCAAGGAAAATAGAAGACACGGTAGCCACAATAGAAGCAAGGGGTGCAATCAGCATACCTTGGGTATATTCTTTTTTCAAAATCTTGATGGATCACCTAAGTGCACAATTAAGGCTTGGGTAAAGAAACTAGACACCTATTTTCAGCTGCACCAAGTTTCAGAAGAGAAGGCCATTAAAGTTGCAGCGTTGCATCTTGAAGTTAAGGCTCATGATTGGTGGTTATATAGTTCTTCTTCATAGATTCATGCAAATATAGCTACTTATATAGGGTTCACTAGAGGGTTAGTGAAAATATTTGATCTAAAACATTATGAAACATCCATGGTTGAGCTGGCCAAGCCCAAACTGAAAAAACTTTTGCAAGGACAGAGGATCCATGAAGCCAAATCCATTCCAAAATTATATTGAAGGGTTAGAAACTTGTAGAAAACATTACCAAGAGCAAGATCCCCCACTTCAGCTAAGAGCTCTCTTCTCAAAATGAATACATGGAGATCCCTTCTTCAGAGAGGACCAAGATAAATGGCCTCTTAATGATGATGAGGTTGATCCTAATAATGATGTAGGGGAAGAGCATGCAAGAGGTAAAAACGTTGTCACATCAAGAGGAGATCTATTACCATAGGGAGATGGAAATGGAGTAATTGCTACAATCAAAGGAGCCCTTGTACCTTTGCAAGGAGTTCCAAAGGATCTAACATGTGGATACCATGGCACAATCTAGGAGCAGCATATGCCAGCATTGATGGGCAGTGAGACTGAGTAGTGGAGGAAGTGTGTCCCGACATTTGCTTATATAGTTTTGAGGACATGCACCATGATAGATCATTCCTTTGTGATAAATATGCTGGACACCAATGTGATGTTGGGTGTGTAGCCGTTGATTACATTTTTTGAGGACACCTTATATTGTGAGACTTTGCAGATGGAAGGAGAAGATAGAAATGATGGTCACCTTCACATGATTAGGAGCACACACCCCTATCCATTTTAGGAGGTTTATGCACAAAATAAAGAGGCTGATTTGTGCACTGAGAGTAGGGACAAATAATTCAACTCACATATACATTATAGTCTATACATTGATGTCTTATTACATGGAGGCATTCCACCAAGGAGGCCACCAGATCGGGAGTTGATAAGAGATGTCTCACAACAGGTTGCACCACTCTTAGATCAAGGAGGGGTGAGGACCTTGAGAGGACTTGGTACATCGCAGAGAGTCTTAGGTAGACTTAAGGAGGAGGGAGGCATTCTCCCAATATCACCAAACATCATGCGATGAGACAAGATGTTTTAGGGATGGGGGGTGGCACCATCATGGTGTAAGGAGACCACTCCATGACTTTGGAGAGTTAGAAGATACTTCCACGTAGGGAGGGATATTCCACAAATGGTAGAGGTTAGTGGCCAGTCATGCATACATTGGCCAAATGCATAAGGTTTTGGATGGGTTCTAGCTTCCCATGGAAGGCTAACCCCCAAAAGCTTTAACCTTCACTTGAGCATGAGCAACTACAGGAGGAGCAGAAGAGGCAGGATAACAACATCTTGGAATATGAATTTGGCATTGGAGATGTCAAAGAAGAGGGAAAAAACATGACAAGTGCTTTACATTGTAGATCAGAAACTGTCATTATTGAGTATTGATCCTTATTGGAGATCCCAACTATTGGTGGAATAATCCAAGGATCTCTTTTCATGCAAGATACCTGATGGCTAGTTATTAGATGAGAGATATTAAGTGAGACATGGCATCATCTATTATCAAAGTAGGATCCTCTTGACTAAAGAATCTAAGCTCAAGGAGAATCTACCACATGCAACATATGAGGATTTTTTCTCCATCCACATTAATCTTATGAGAGCATATCATACTATCATGGAGATATTCACTTGGGAAGGCTTCAAAGAGGAGATACATCAGCATATTAAGAGATACATGGATTTTTTGGAGATGGAGGGGAAACATAACTCTTTGGAAAATTTATCACAACCACTTCCTTTCTCATTGAGAATGAGAGGAGCCCCATCTATGAGCTATTTCACTAGCTTGTTCAGGGTACATGGTAATGGTTGTGTTTATCTGCATAATGATTCACTCACTATGTATTCCATTAGGGGAATTTTGAGGTCTAAAATGGGCCTCCTAAGGAAATTGTAAAATAATAGTGGAAAAAATCAAATAAGATTTGATGACATCATCAAATTTTAGAGGGAAAAATGAAAAAACTACTTTTTCAACTCATATTTTCAACTTATCTCCCAAAGTTTTTACTCAAATTTCGAGTGGGAGTACTCGTTGGATGCGAAATTTAATTCCTCATCCATGGAGTACCCATGTTGCATACTTTCGATGGGTTATACTACACGAAAAATAAGGAATACATGAAAAACATGATTGTAATCATGTTTTTTTATATATTTCTCATTTTTCATGTAGCAAGGTTCATCGAAAGTATGCAATATGGGTACTCCTTGGACGGGGAATTAAATTTTGGATCCAACGAGTACTCCCACTCAAAATTTGAGTAAAAATTTTGGGAGATAAGTTGAAAATACGAGTTGAAAAAGTAGTTTTATTATTTTATTATTTTTTAACTTTTTAACTTTTCTACTCCAAAAATGTGGAATCATCCCCCATGGTTGACATCATCATCTTGAATCTAATGGTTCTCATAAATTTTTATTAAAGTTTGTACATTTTTTTCTTAGGAGGCCCATTTTGGCCTTCAATTCCCCTATTAATTATTCCTTCCTATCGATATACGGTCATTGCTCCAAGGGGGGCCTCTTCCTTATATACCTCATGGTCCATTTGGGGCCATAAGAAGTGATATTGATGGCCACTCCCTAGGAGATTTTGGGGAGATGATATCTTATTCAGGGTGTGCTCAATTTGCACTTCACATCATACACCTTCTCCAAGTATGCGAGAATATTGGGGCAACAAGAAAGTGGTTGGGAACCACTCATCATATCATATTCTGAGGTAGATAGGAGTAAAACTACGCAGGTTTCACTTGAGGGACCATTTTCCTTCTCCAATATTACACATGGCAACTAGTATGACTTTGATTGTGATCCCATATGTTGATGATGTCCTTACCATTGTTGTGGGCATGATTGGAGGGATGACACATGGATTGGATATGCCCATTGGGAATGAGATTCTCCACATTTCTTATGATTCATGCTTCAGGGAGAACATTGGGCAATCCATGATTGCTACATTTTACCTCTTGTTTCCTTATGAGGTGAGCCATATGGTTAAATTGAGCACTTGGGAGGTGCCTCTCATGAGCATTTGGGAGGATTTTTTCTATGAATTACCATTTTGGAGGGTGATTCATTTTGTGTGGACGATAGCTTGGGAATTGGAGCTTCACATGGGAATGAAGGTTCCCCACATTTTTCATATTCCCTACCTCAAGAAGGCTTCTAGACAACATATAGTTGCCTCCAGGGATATCCCACTTCTTCATGATGATAGCCATTTGGATTTGTCACCAAAGGCTAACTTGTAAACTTGGGAGGAGAAATTATGGGACATATTGATGAGAGAGCATCTTGTTCATTGGAGGAGCTTATCATATGAGGATGCCACAGGAGGAGGAGAGGAGGATCTTTAGTTATATCCTTGCAGTTGATTGAGGACAAGCAACATTTTGGAGGGGATGAATGTAATATTCCAAAATTAGCATGCAGCTAATTGGAATATTAAATTTTGTTTTTGCTTCTTAGTTAGAAAAATAAGAGGGCAGGGAAACCCATAAATCTCCTTGGTAGGAATAAAATCACTCCTAATGTGAATGGGATTCATCAAAGTAGCTGGATAAAGCACCCTTATGTGTGAATAGGGGATGAAGAATGTGGAATGGGTCAAGTTTGACCAAATCAAAAATGTTGGTATGGAGGGAGTGGACATTCAATGAGAGACAACGCAGTTTTGGAGGGAGATTCCTTGCATGGAAGTAGTGGCTTTAATGTGTGGGGTCCAAGGTGAGGAAGCTCACCAAGCATATAAGGAAGGGAATGGTAGCCATGGAAAGCATGTTTTGATTATTATTTTGTTTATGGTATGTTATGACTTGTTGCTCTCTTCAACTGTTTAGCGGAGATTGCAGTGTTGTTTAGAAAAAGGGTGTTCCCGAGCGGGAATCCCACCCTCATCCTCGGGGGACTTCGAGTGCCCACTCAGGAGAGGTTATTGGGCTACATTTCCACATTCTGGCATCAGGCCAAGCTACAAATTTCTTCTACAACACAATTTCTATTTAGAGTTTTGTTGTGTTGCAAGGTGCATCAGTGGAAGGGTTTGATGGGGCCATTTCTGAGCTTATTTTCAGTGGAGGAAGCATGCCTTCCATTAAGAGGCTAACAAGGAAGGTCTTTGGGCTTGATTTCATATTTTGGCACCAGGCCAAGTCACCATCATCTCCTACAACGCAATTTTAGTCTTAGACTGCATTATTTTATTGAGTAGTTGTAGGGGAGATTTCTGTGCCTCATTTGGGGTGTTTTCTTTTCAGTGAAGGGATCAGCCTTTCACTTGAAGGAACCATTGGAGGAGTTCTACTCAGTTCTTAATTATTTCAACCTCCTCCTTTTATGTGATTCAGTTGCAGTGATTCTTCAGTCCTAGGGCTGTATATCACCATTTGTATTTTTGTGTATTTGCGGAAACCCTTTCTAGGATGTATTGGAAAGGAGTTTTAGAGCCTAGATCTTTATGTATAGCATATTTTGAGGCGCTTATATCAGTTTTTTATATCATTTCATGTTTATAGTAGTAGTTATTCTCACTAGGTTTGTGTTATGGCAGCTCTCTGACATTTTGTATAGTAGCAGCATCTCACTTTTGAGAGTGTTTGATCATTGGAGGCTTATTGGGCTATATCATATGATTTGTGCCTCAATATTTTGTATTTATTGGCTACTGATATAATGAATATAATGGATTCATATAGGTCTCATACCTTGATGTAATATTAGTCACTACTATTTCCATTTTTATGTGCTATATTGTTGCTTTTCCTATTTTGGAATATTACATTGTTGTTGTCTTAGCACGAGATAAACATGCTAGAACCTGGTCTAGATCTTAACCAATGCGAATACTTAAATAGATCTATTAACCATCAATAATCATGCATAATCATATCAGATATCCTTGTGCAATCATCAATAAGTAATACAGGTAATGCGATCTTAATAGAGCATAAACAGTAAACAAGTCAGATGCATAACACAGTAAAATTTTCCAAAACTGTCATTTCTATTAGCTTCAGATGTGTCAATCAATACATCAATTGTTCCTTACAAAACCCTCACGGAACCCTTCCCGCTGCAGGCTGATTCGACAGGGAACTAGTACTGGAGTCTCTGCATGCCACCTGACCAACAGGCCTCTCAACCCAACCCAAAAGCCTTAGGACACACCAAACTTATCACAACAAAAGCAAACTAATTACACATAATTCACTACTTAGCTTAGAGACGATCTATCTATTTATATACACCTAGTGCACAAATACTATGGTCTCAAACCATGGTTTGAGGCCCACAGTTTACCCTTAAGCCCATTTAGATAAAAATTGGGACATTTTACCCAAAGCCTTCCTCCAATGTGCAATGTGCAAATACAAAATTATACAAAAATGTCTTTGGAACTTGTGACTTAGGGGACCCTCACTGCAACAATTTTAAATGGTTTTGTTTAGAGGTGGGATCGTGTGAAAGCTGAGATGGTGTGAATGACTCTTGTTAAAATTCAAATGCGGTCATATGGAATACTTGGGTTCTCTTCAAATAAATCTAATTACTGAAGGGTAAGATTTTCACCACCTTGATAAGGGCCCATCATTAGTTATATTTTAAGGGGTTAAAGTTCCATACTTCAGCTATTAAGTAACCTCTCTCTCACATTTACATTTTTGTCACATTATGCTTAATGAGAAGGGTGTATGATGTTTTTAATGTCTTGTTGCCTAATCTAAATTAATTGTAGGAAATGAAGAAATTTTTGAGTTATTTTCAACCTAAAGGCTCAGAGTAGACAAAAAGGATATATTGTAGGAGGTTTTTCTACCTCCTTAACTCTCTCAATCAGCCAAGATCACACCAAGATCTCTCCCAACATCGCTATGGCAAAGGAAACCAAGTAATGTGAAAGTTATGAGGAGCCAAGCTCCACTCTTCTTGAGATCAAGGAGGAATTATTCCTACTTTTTAGGGAGTTGATGGTGGCTACCCATTTCTATAAATAAACATAAGAAAGGTCTCATTAGGATTCAAAATTGGTATTCAGCTAGGTAGCTTTTGAGCTCTGATTTATTGTTGTTTTTTATTTTCATATCATGTACTAGACCTTTTTATGCAATGATAATGAGAAGCTGCTTGTTCCATCACTGATTTAGTCTCAGAAGGTTGATGCTTTTGGGTTAGGGAAAAATCCATTGGCTAAGTCCCTCTTGTGTATTTATATTCTCTCTTTATGTTTCAACATTTTGTTTAGTCTATTTGCATTCTAGTAGCATAAAAAATCCATCAAAATTGTGCTTGTAGCCTATCTTTCTCACCTCTCTCATGGGAGCTTGAGGAGAAGGATATCCAACCACATATCAAAAATATATTGTTTATGATTTCGTGGAAAGTTAGATGGTGCGATTATCATGTTCATAATATGCTGGCCGCAATTTATAATTTGTATTTGTTCTTAGATCATATTTTAGCATAGGTTAAGTAGGGTTTTCCACTCAACTCATCTTTTCCACTCTTTAACATGTTAGTTTGTCAATAATAAATGCATGAATGTGTGTAGTGATTGTAGGGTTGTCTATAGATATAGAGAAAGGATCATTTTCATCACATTCATCCTCCTCTCCAACCTCCAAATCTGCCACTGAAACCATGTTTTGTGAAACCATCTTCACCACCACCGTGAGCAACCCTCAAAGTGAAAAACATGCCTCACAATGGTTATGAGTTTGGCTCGAGGTGCTCGTCACCTCTCCCTTGACCCTTTCCACCTTCTCTCACATTTCCAAACCTCCCTTGCACCTTTTTCATCCTTAAAAACCTCTTAGTATGTTTCTTGTAGCACTTTAGGACATCCTGTAGTAGCACTGTAGGACACCTTTTCACTCAAATTTAGCTCCTTTTTTCCTTTTGAACCTAAACTATGATGAATTTGACCCCAAACTATGAATTCATGGTCAGAAAAGACCCTTAGGCCACTCCAAAGCTCCTTCCTTTCTTGTTGCAAAAACAGAGTAGGCATTAGTATTTTACATCATTTCAAAATTATATTGAATTTTACATGCAAGTATAAGTTGAATGAAATAGTAGATAGGAGTTGGTTTATGATTTGACGAAGTGTGTGATGATAGAATAGTTTCTTTAATACAAATGAGTAGATAGCTAGATGAATGTGTTCCCATATCATAGTTTCCTTTTGCAACTAGGTTAATTGTTTATGTTTTCTTTCACTGTAAATTGAAATTAGAAGTTTGATAGAAACTCTCTTTGTCTTAGATTAAAAAAAATTCCCTACTTTACATTTTTAAGCGACACTTTAATCAAGTACAAAGGAATGGCCTAAATACTATTGACCGAAGACATAGTTGAGGGTGGCATGAGTAGAATCCCATGTGTTGTGCATATATCATTGTCACCTCCAAGTTTTTAATAACCCCCGAGGGTTGATAAGTAAAGATAAGTATCCCTTGGGATTTGCAACACTCTTGATGCAATATAGTCTCATTAGTTTTTGGTGGCGTTGTTGGAAGTGTGTCTAAGTAGTTGCTTGTTTTCTTTAAGAATTTTTTCTGTTTTTATTTGCATAAAATTTGAAAATGTGAAAAGAAATAAAAAATTTGTCTTTCTTGACTGCTAGTAGGAGTAGGTAAAACTAGGAAAATTTCTACGGAAAGGCACACGGATCCCCACACATTTGACCTTCAATCTTCTTAAGTGATGTGAGTTAGAATACCATCTAGGTGAGAAACCTGAAAACTTTGAGGAACCTATTGGGGAAGAAGAGGATATTTCTTAACCTATTCAAGCTATGGCTGAAAACATAACCCAAGGAGTCTTTCCCATTAGAGAAACCAATGGAGAGACTAGGATGAAAAACATTAGCCGTTTAGCCTTTCCACACTTACATGGATTAACTTCTGAGGACCTTGACACTTTCATGTTTTAATTTGTTGTTGTTTGTAGGACTTATGACTATGCCTTTAATGAAACAAATTTGAAATTGTTACCCTCTACCCTCAAGTGTCGCCTTATGCTAGTTCATGGGTTTACATAGAGGGGAATAATTCACTACCTAATGCCTAAATTCAAGATCCATTCAACAACAGTACCAATACTATTGTAGGTCAAAAGAAACCAAGAAAAAATCATTAGTGTTGGAGGCGGGTGATGCGGGGGAACCGATCCAAACCAGAATCTCTCCTCTACTATGCATATAAAAATGCATCTCAATAACTGCCCAGATAAAAACTCCAACTCCGGGCAATTCCCTACACTATCATTCGTGGAAGCTTCATCTTAACAATCGTTTCACTATGATTATAAAATCATACAACAATTCTCTTATGTGGAAGCTCTATTCCATTTACAACTTCAATCAATTGTACGAAACCATACACCCAACAATCACCTCTTCATGCCCCGGATGCGGGTGCTCCAAGGAATAGTTAATGAGATGGGACACAGGAGTGGCAAGTCCTGCTGACACCTGCCCAACCAGTACGCTGAGTTAAATTGCCATCTGCACAATGGCATGCAACATTTATACTCCACTCCTACCAACGCCATGGGCTCAGAAAACATTAGCATTCGCTCGACTTCCACTGAGACGAATCCTTCCTCTGCATGCTCCGGCTGGATTTCCATCAAGGGAGCAGTTATGGAGACAGATATACTGTGTGTGGGAAGGTTGGACTTGGTGCGAGTTGGAGCCGATCTCGTGAAGGATTGGTACCAAATGCATCAGGTTAAATATCACCTGATCTCGGCTTACATTAAGATTTGCATTGGCGTCGTTGGTTGTTTTCTACATCATTGGGAGAGGGTCTATCAATGGATGCTGCGTTCAGTGCAGAGTGAGGCTCACCCACCAAAGAGAGCTGCGCTGGTGCTGCGTTTTCATCTGAGCTCGGGCCACCCTCTGTTGGCTTTCTCCGCTGTCTTGGTTGCATTCTGGACCCTGCTTTTTCTTACAATGCCGTGGATTCGACACCGTATGCAGAGCCGAAGAGGAAGCTCAAGGGGTTGCCCCTCTCGTGAGCATTCCAACCCCTCTCTGGATTCATCCTCCTATGGCGGCGGCTCGAGCCACTACCCCTGGACACGAAGTGGTAGGGGGCGCACTCAAGATTTCCGCCTGTTCTGGGGTCCCCATTCGCATCGCCCGCCTACCTCCTCTACTCCTACTACGGGCACTTCTTGTTTTATCTTCAACAGTTCCCTCAACTGCCCTTGGATTACAACTATTTTCTCGGTGGTTTTTCTTGAGGAAAGCCTGCAAGGGGAGTTCGGCTCGCAACCTGCCGTTTCTGATGCGAATACTGCAGTTCCTGGTGCCCAATTCTCGAATTTCAATTTGGGAAGCGACAGTGTTTCGTTGCAACCTCCGTTGTGCCCTGTAAGCTCGGCTCTGGATGAAGACATGCTCCCCACTGAACCTGGACACTCGGCTTCTGAAGAAGGGCTCGCTGATGACATGCGCACCTCCAGCTGGTGCAGGATTGTGGAGGAGACTCCTGATGATTAATGGGTTTGTTGTTTGGTCGTTTTTCTGTTTCTGTAGCCCAACCTATTGGGTCTTTTTCAGTACTGTTAGTTATGGAGCTTTTTGGCACCTTTTGTTCATTCTGGGTCAAAGCATATTATGGAAAAACCTTGCTCTGCACCCATGCGTGGGTTAAGGCGGTCTATATCTATGCTTTTTTCTGAAAATTCTGCCTCCTAGGCAGTGGTCTCTAACTTCGGTCTCGTTGTAATATTATCCCTTTGTTAATAGATAAGTTTTAGTTAGAAAAAAAATAACAATCACCTCTTCATGTGATTAAACCCAACTCTGAAATTTGACTTTATAATGCATTTAAATGCATTATACCCCAATAAACATTCATGTATGACTTTTAATCTTGGATTTTAAAATCGAAATTCAATAAAAATGTTTATGCTTTAAAGATCAACTTGGCAAAGTAATACCGTGCATAATGATTTTATGCATCCACCTTCACGATTCGTTCAACATACCAATTTCCTTCTAATCAAAATGGAAGCCGATTTAAATATAGTCAACGCCTTATGTTGACCGAACTGAATGCCAATAACATTTTATTTCTCACAAACATTCAATTTGGGCAATTATCAATAGATCAAACCAGATATTAAAACTTGGACATGCAATTAACTTACCTTCTCCATCATCGAATTGACAGCATCCGCACCACCAGCTCTATCATTTTATCACACCATATGTGTTCATTGCCTTTTCTGTGATTCTAATATTTCCCAATTGGGCCAACGCTTCTTTATTGAAGATCCGATTCATCTTTAATATCTGCATTTCAACACAGATTTAACTCCCTGCGCGCGCTCTTCCATAATCCTTGCTTCGGCATTCTGCAAATAATTACAGTTCCTCTGTGCTTGCTCAAAGTTCTGCTTCCAGTTTTAATTCATCAATGTTGTGGATACATTATTTCCACATGTTCACTATGTCTCCTGCGTTCTTGAAAATGATTTTCATATCAGTGGAAACAACTCTCAATTCAACAGCGCTCCATACATAGTTTCGAACAACCAAGTTCGATTTTTATTCACACAAATTTCTCAACGCTGCAATTTAACATTCCTCCTCTGCGTTTGATTTTCAAATCAAATTCATCCATGCAACACCACTCCCTCTGCGTCCTTAATTCAACGCATTTACCGTTCACCAACTCCTTTGTGCGTGTTTAATATTTTGGTTCTGACCCAATCGAAACAATAGAAGGTTGTCTAGATTCGCATTTAAGACTGTTGACTTAACGACAATGCCTCTGTGCCCAGCCTTTTGCTATTGGTAATTCACATAACTTACGTTGTATTTAAAAGCCGAATACCAACAAACTAACACTCCTCCACATGATGGAAACAATGATTTCACTCAATTAAATAACACAGACCATGCAACTCAAATCAATTTCATTATTTCAAATAGAGTCGACTTTTCAGAGCACGCATTCTGAAACTTTTTTGCCGTGGATTAACTTCCATGATCTCGGTTACTTTAGTGCTTCATCCTTGCATATGTAAGTAGTTTGTTTCAATTCTAAAGGGCATCGATTTTCTTAAAGAAATCCCTATTATTTCAGTTAAGTCGATTTACCAAATATAAACCTGAATTGAATTTCCATTTCAATCCTTCTCACTCTAATTCAGAAAATTGACATTAAAGCTGTAGTAATCATCAATTTCCCAATTCGTGTGCGCATTCTCATTCAAACCCCGAATACAAAATTTAAACATACAATTTCTAAATCAACCAATATATTTCTGAAACACACTTTCCATATTAACAATGAAATACTTACAAACTCTTGTC